>MU399508.1:0-342658 GCA_022578845.1 Hypoxylon cercidicola
TAACCCTAACCCTAACCCTAACCCTAACCCTAACCCTAACCCTAACCCTAACCCTAACCCTAACCCTAACCCTAACCCTAACCCTAACCCTAACCTTTTCAGACATCTGGAGTCCATTCTTTGATGAAACCGTACCCAAAACTTTGGCTTTTCCCACATGGCGTACAATCTGAAATCCCTTTTGAAATCCAAATCCTGGTTGGGTAGCATTTCCACATCAAAAATCCAAAACACTTTGGCGAGGAAGAGTCTCATCTGGCGCCATGCCTGTGCTTGGCCTATACACTGTGGTTTTCATTAGCATGTTTATGTCCTCGTGGAATGGGATACTTACAGCCCTCGGTCCGTGACCGAATGGGTAGAATGAGTGTGTAGAGTCGTTTTCAAATGCTGGATCCCATTTCTCGTGGTCCGCAAACAGCCAGCGCTGCGGCCGAAAACTGTTCGGGTCGTGGAAATACCGAGCACTACGGGAAAAAGCAAAGTGGGCATACTGTACAGTAACCTAGATCGGACGTTAGTCATGGAAAAGCGAAGGGATTCGACGAGTCGTACTCCCTTGGGGATATAGTTTCCGTCCACCTCAGAACCAGGACTGGATCGTGCCAGACCAGTGGCCGCATTGGCAGTGAGCCGCATCGTCTCCATGAGAACAGCATTCATGTAACGTAAAGAAGCTAGGGTATCTGTAGTGATTTCGTCGTAGCTGGTGAATGCATTTCTGATTTCCTCGATCAAGAACTTTAGGGTCTCGGGCTCCAGTAAGGAGAACAGGATTGCGCACTGAAACTGACTGGCTACTGGCTCGTAAGCCCCCAAGAATAATTGGCTCACGAGGATCTCTAGATGCAGCTTCTCTCGTTCGGTCGGCATGGGTGCGTTGGTGTGTAGAAGTTGATCGAAGTGGTCCGGATTCCGCGTACGTGTACGGCAGTTGATTCGAGTTTCAAGTGCCTCACGGTTCAATCGCTCAATTTGACGTAGGCTAAAGAGCACGGAAAAGGGAAGAAAGATCCATTTAAACGGACGCAGGAGAGGGAATCTCTTGGAGACTTGGTTTACTGTAATGAAGAAATTGAAGGCCCAGAATATTGTCAGTAGGGGCGTGCTTTTCACTTCGCCTCGGAGTTAGTCTATTGCATATGGGAATCGCAGATGGGAATCGTAGACGCTTTCTTACTGTCTTGAATTTGATTCAGCTCGCGGCCAGAGGTCAGCTCGGCCGCCATATCCATTGCTACCCAGTCCGTCCACTACGTTTCGGCCAGGTTAGCTCTGTACTCGAACTCAATACACCCGCCGCGTGTGGAGGGAGACGACGAAAGGAACATACCGTCTTCAGCTCGATTCCATCCTCTGCATCCCCCAGTATCTTCATTTTCTGGACGAATGCATCGATGTGTTTATGCATGATCGGCTCTAGAGTCTTCAGGGCCTTGACACTGAACGATGGGGATAGATCTTTGGCCATTCTGCGGTGCTTCGCTGGGTCTTTCTCCCATGTAATTCCGTCATCCCCGAATCCGATGGCTATATCCACCTTGACGAAATGCTCCTGGTTTTTGGTCTGCTTGGTGTAGATATCTGGTCCTCTAGATCAGTGCTGTCGCTAGCCTCGCAAATTCTCTTACTGGCGGAGCATACCTGAAGAAGCTTGGGGAGTGATGAAAACAAGCTCGTTAGGTGCAATGCGAACGACGTCTCCTATGTTGGTATGAGCAGAAATCCGTAGGATTTATGGTATCTAGAACTTTGGGAAAAGGGAACTCGCCGTATTTTTTCAGCGCATCCTCTACCGCCCAGGGATACCTTCCGGTGAGACTAACAGAGCAAGGTTGGTCAAGCCGATCACGACGTCTGCCAGCAGTCTACTTACCATTGGTAAGCATACCACAGGTTGGAAACAGCAGCCAGCTTCGGACCCGGAAAGCGGGAGGCAGGATGAAAGAATAAAAGGTAAATATATCTCAGAGAGGCGTAAACGGTCACCTGCGTTGGGTTTCCGATCAGCATCCAGTTGGAGTCAGTGGTGGATGTAATGGGGTAAATCATGGGCTTCACAACGTAAATGAGTCTTTACTTACGGCTCCGAATGCGAATATCTTCCAGTAATCGATCAGGAGGACTTTGAAAGTATCCACTTGCAAATCGAATGCCATGTTGATGCTAGGCTTAACGAAACCTCGACCAAAGTCAATAATGGCGATCGGGGTTTCCTAAAAGTCGGGATGTGAGAAGAGGTTGGTGAGAACCAGATACCTCACTCCGTACTTGTTGGCTTTAGGGGAAACATCGCACAGCGCTAGCATACCAAGTCAAAGGGTGGCGAAGCTGACGCAAGGGAGTTCATGTAGCTTACGTAAAAGCTATAAATAGTAACGAAGAAGCATATAACAGCGAAATCGCTTCTAAAGCCGTTTACAAGCAAACGCTATTTGCTTCACCACAGTTCCGACTTAACGACTTACCCGCATGACATCAGTTGGTACTAGACGATGTATAGCGCGGGATATTCCATAAGGATAAGAACTTAGAACGGATCCTGGAGAACCCGGTAAACCAAAACTAACAAACCTCCCCGGGAGAAGTCGTCGACTATCAAAGTACAACAGAACCCAAAACGTACACCTCGACTAAGTTAATCTACCGCAGCATTCAGATAGGAATCAGTAGTTTATTGACGGAAACCTGGGCGGATAAATGGATCGTTAACATCGAGGATGTTACGGAGAATGCCCGCACATTGGAACAAGAGTTAGGAAACCCCAGGGTACTTAACGAGGAGCAGGGGCTTGTGCCGCACGAGAAGGAATTTCCAATGCCTCTCAAGCTTGAGGTTCAACGAGGGATCAGGGTGGTTCGGTCCGAAATTGGGGCTTGCGGAATTGGGAAGGGTCTGTTGTGAATTCCCCTTTCTCAGTTAACTCTGCCTAGAACGCTACTTTGATGAGTCTCCATACTTCGAGTAGAGGGCAGGTCACTTGTTAGCAACAGCGATGGTTCCTGGCGCACTTCCGAGCCGGCGACAGCCAGCGTTTCTTTCATTACTAGGGTGCTATTTCTCGTCGCGAAAGGCTTGCCCCTTTCCTAGATTCGGGGTTGCTCCGCACTGGCCACCTGCCTACAGAGACTACTCCTGAAGAACTTGATCCTCACGGACGCCGTGGCGGCGTAGACCCGTCGAGAGAAGATTTCTCCCTAACCGCATTGGCGAAGGAGTTTGACGACCATTGCAATAATATTCCTCGACTTTGGCTAGGAAGATTGCGTGCACGGGTATTATGCTCAGAAGCTCGTTAATCACCGTGAGCTAAACACAGGGCCCTGTTCGAGAAAGTGAAACTAAAAAGAATGCACCGGACCTAGGTCAAGTTGTTCGAAGCAAGCAGCATCCTGTCTCTTGATTAATTTGCCAACTATACTAGCTAGCAATATACCAAGCGAATTAAAAATGCCGTCCCTTGTATCCTTCTCCAGCTAGCTACGATCCTACGCATCTAGCAGAAGGCTAAGGGCCAGATATTTGCTCGTCGCCCATTGATTTAGTATTCTACCTCTTCATATACGCACTTTCGGTTATATTCATCATCATTCCACCCCTAGGCTTCGCCTCCGGCGATGATTCCTGGTGTATGACGTCGCCGAAGATGGTATCAAGTCGGGTATGCAAAGCTCTAGGCTTCGCGTTGGGCTTCAACCCGTGGCATGTGAAATCGAACTCCCGCACGGTAAGCAGCAATACCGTGAGCATGATGCTCATCGCCAGGTCCTGACCGACACAGCTTCGTGGTCCGCGGCTAAAAGATCGCCACCACGAGCGGGGGACGCCATCGCCGAGGAACCGCTCCGGTCTGTATTCGTCGGGCTCCGGGTAGTACGCGGGGTTATAGTGCAGGTGCTGATACTCGAGGACGATGGCCATATCGTCGTCGATTGGGTATGTATGCCCTCGATACGTAACGGTAGCGCTGTGTCACGGATGCACCGTATCAGCCAACTTACCTGCGTTATCAAGGTGGAAAGGGGTCAGTCGCGTTCTAACTCACCCTGGCTTGGCTTGTTTCACACTAAAACCAATAGGAAACATGCGAAGGGCCTCTTTTAACACGGCCGCCGAGTATGTCAGTTCCTCCAATTTCCTAGGGGACGCTTCGAGGGTCTGCAGTGTGGTCTCCATGTCCTTGCCGAAGACGGTGTCATGTTCCTCGCGGACTTTCTGGAGAACTTCCGGGTGCGTAGCCAACATCATGTAGGTAAACTGCGAAGAAGGTGAATTCCGGTATGCCCCTTTAGGGATAGAGTTGGTATACGCACGCATAGAGAATCTACAGTGGTGCCCTGGGCGCCTAACAAAAGGCCTTTGACGCTGAAAGGGGTTAACCACGATCCCACTCTTGTTTTACCCCCGCACCCCCGGGAGATGATAAAGTGCTTACTTGGTTACCAGAAGAGTCATTTCCTCTTGGGAGAATCCGATGCTGCTTGTCGACTTTTGGCTTTCGATTATCTTGTCGCGTAGCATCAAGTCGAGGATACTGTACGGTTCTTTTCGCGACGGCACGACGTTCTGGTCTCGAAGTGCAATGAGACGCTCGTTGATCTTGGCGGAAATCGACGCGTCGATACGCTTGCGAATAGCATTCTTTTTCAGAGCAACTTGGAGTTTCACGAGTGGGTTCATAGACATCGAGTCGACTACCAGCTTGGAGATCATCTGTAAATCCTCGAGGTCTAGTATCTATCAGTAGGGTGGATGGACGTAATGAAGGCCTCCGGATAGGATTGAATTGCACATACTGCAACTTGGTTAGCATCGCTCTTCATCGCTAACTAGACGCAGCTCGATTTAAGTCTCGCTAGAACAAGAAACATACCACGGACTGCCTTTGGTCTGGGCATGGAGCGGGAAGTTGAAAATAATCCGCCCGACAATGTCAAAGGTAAGCTTCGAGAGCTCGTGTTCAAGAGAAATTGGGCTTTCACTTTTGGCGAGCCTCTTAAAGGTATCGCGTAGTAGTAGCGTCTGATCGGTCAAGAGTCCAACCTGTGTTCTAACGTGAGACAACGCGAACGCGGGCGCCATGCTGTTATGTAGCTTCTTCCAGACGGCGCCGTTAGCCGTAGCAACGACGTTACTTCCTATCAGGGGCGAAAGTTTATCGTCAAACATTTGGTGTTGATTCAGCATTATCATCTGGTCCATGAGATCTGGATCGGTAATGACAACCTGGCAAAAGGTCAACGGCCATAAATCCATATACCAAATACCCTTTAGATCGTATTGATGGGCTATCTCCGTGAGATAGTTCTGCAGGTGTGTGTTTGTGGGGAATTTGCCTGCGACTTGGGTCAAGATCCTGAGGTGGCCCCAGAGGAAGCTGTGAGGTGGTCCTGGCTACCGGCAGCGTTAGTCCCCAATGTGTAACGTAAGATAGTATTCTTACCAAGTCCCTAAACTTGCGCCTATGTTGGTATATCTCATTTGTGAAATACACCGCCACTGCGCCAATGAAGGCTAACAGGAGAACAGGAAGCTCGGAACCCATATCTAGTTCGTTGAGAATATTCCTGTCGGATGAGATGAGAAGGCGAGGATAACTTTGGTTAAGGAACGAAGCGAATAGGTATGCTACTTTGATGGCGGGGAAGACGATGAAGTCGAGAAGCACAGGAATCGTAAGATACTGCTGAGGTTCTTATGGTCGAGGGCGTAGGAAGCCGCTAATATTTACGTAGTATAAGGGGTGGATCCAAGACTCCAGTCTACCTGGGCGGCCCATAAACCGGGGTCTCAGGTGGATGCTTGTGAGGCTAAGGAAGATGGTACTGCAACCTAGTACGCGGCACATTACTATTGACCATGGTAAAGAATTCGTCAGACGGATCCTTTGAACCTTTCCAGTATGTAGTCGAGCGGTAAAACGAAGTGGATTAGTCATACCCTTGTCTAGTTGCTGCTGTGCCGCAATGCTGACTGCAGGGTTAATACCAAGAACGATTTCGTACCGGGAAGTTCCATGCTTATATGGAGAGTGTCTAGAATTGATACTGTGTTTAAAGAAAACCGGGGATAGCCAAAGTAGAGACGGCAACGTTTGGAGGGATACGAGCTGGGACTCCAGATGCTGGCCGTTCTTTTCGAAGATGGTGTTTAGGTACAATGGGGGAACCAAACAGCTAATGTCTTAGTCTAGATTGCTAAGCTATTCCGGAGTCTTGCATACTACGGTAGTCTAGTCGCAGATCTGTGGATGTCGATACTTTCGTAACTCTCAAGTTGCTAAAAGCCCCCCTGAAACATACGTACCAAAGCGGGAGCCTGTGATTCCTAGCAATGATTGTTTTCAAATGAATTAATTGCAAGGCTAATTTCCAAAAATTGCTAAAATGTTATAAGAAAGGTTAGAAATGATTTTAGCTCAGGGAAATTTCTTATATACCTGAATTCCCTTATTGCCTAAGAAATTAACCTAGTTGCCTGGATACCTTAGGAATTTTCTTAAAAATAATTATTGTTAGAAACCATAGGTTCCCGCTATGGTACGTATAAACTAGGAGATCCAAACTAAGCTATGTACTTCCAGGCGCTTGCCCATTATATTCGTCGTTAAAAGGGGCCATGGCCTTCGGGATCAAATCGGCTTATCGACTTCGAAACTCAGGTGGTTCTATTATATCCCGGCTTACCAAGGTCGGCCTAGAGTAGCCCTCGGCGTTAGCCTTTGAGTTGAGTTACATAAGTTTAGAAACATTCCAATGGTCATGCCGGGGATACTTAGAGCCTAGGTTTATTTGGATAATTTGAATAAATTCATGGCAAGAGATGCTTTTTAGCACGGCACAAGGTATGGCGACATGTCACCCGATAGACTGTAACCAAAGTCATCTTCGATCGAGTGAGAAATAAAGGAAAGATAAGGAAAAACGAAAAAACGAAAAGAACGAAAGAAAAGGGAAAAATCCAAGTGCCACGGAAAGCGAATACAGACAATTTCACTGCCCGGAAAGAATCCAGTTACATGTTATTAACCGTTCAAGTGTTGCGGTGGCCTCGTATCAAGGGAAGGCTTAACACAAAGCATGGGATGGGATGAACTCCGACTAGTACCCCAGATTTAATATTCTAAACACCAATCCCAAGTGGGCGGATCCTATCTAGAGGTATGAAATTGTCAGCTAGCCTAGGCATGCTCGTCATACACTTTGCCATGCCGAAATCATCCTGTTGGCACCTAGGCTGACGCTTTGAGGAACTCTTCGCTGAAGGGATAGTCGATATAACCTTGCTTGCTGCCTGGAGTATAGAACGTGCCACGGTCATACGCAGCCAAGGGCAGACCATGCTGTATTCGGAAGGGCAGGTCCGGTGTCGAAATAAAGTACCGACCAAATACCACTCCTACATCCTTATCCTTATATTCCTCATCGACAAACTTCCTTGCGCTGTCGGGATTAAACCCGCCGGCAATAAAAACAGGCGACGTGTTCTCCCAAGCATCGATCGCAAATGTGACCTGGTCGGTAGGATCGACAGCTAGGTCCCCTTCGATCCAGGAATTCACCACGTGAAGATACGCCAAGTTCAGCTTCTTCAGCTCCTGGATGACGTACGTGAATTGAGGGACCGGGTTTTTCATGCGCATGCCCTGGAAGATGGACCAAGGAGATAAGCGGATTGCAACCTTGTCGGCGCCCACGGCTGAGACGATGGCGCTGGTAACTTCGAGAGCGAAGCGGGCGCGGTTTTCGACGCTGCCTCCGTACTGATCTTTTCGCTGGTTGGAGACGTCCTGGAGGAACTGGTCGACTAGATAGCCGTTCGCCCCGTGGATCTCGACGCCGTCGAAGCCGGCCTTGACCGCGTTGCGTGCTGCCTGGGCGAAGTCGGCCACGATGGATTTGATCTCGTCCGCCGTCAGCTCTCTCGGGATCGGCTTGCCCTCCCCGTAGGGTATCGCACTTGCGGACCGAATATCGAAACCGTCGGCCCGAGTCACGTCCGGATTGGCGACGCGGCCCAACGCCCACAGCTGCAGGAAGATATAAGAACCCTTGGCGTGAACGGCGTCCGTGACCGTTTTCCAAGCCGCTACTTGCTCTTGCGACCAGATTCCCGGGACATTGGCATAGGAGCCGACTTGTCTCGAGATGAGCGTCGCTTCGGTTATGAGAAGAGTCCCCGGAACCGAGGCGCGCTGCTCGTAGTACTCCTTTACGAAAGGGAGAGGGACGTGTTCCGAGTCGGAACGATAGCGGGTCAAAGGCGCCATGACCAAGCGATGCCGAAGGGTCACGTTGCCCACTTTCAGCGGCTGGAAGAGGCGTGATGATGGAGCCATTGCGTGTATAGAGCTAAGTAGTAGTTGGATGAGGATAGCAGAGCGTTTCTAGTATTAAATAGGATTATTTTCAGTTATTCAGTTATTGAACTTGAATTTCAATGAGGATACCATCTAAGACGATGAAAATGACCATAGCTGGCGACCACACGCCTTTAATACATATTCGTTCCCGTTCCGTTCGCTGATTCGGTTCCCGCTAACCGAATTAAATCGGTCGCCTCGGTTTCGAACAAGTCGGAGGCCAATAACGTTACAATTAGGAGCCAACGAGTTCCACAACGTATGTAACTACATACAGCAAATACAGTAGAAAAGGGAATAACGCGACTAGCTGTTGCGCGACCGCGGATTTATAAGCCAGCAGGATTGGTAAGCTTCTTATTACTCAGTACAAATAACCTGACTCTCGACGCCTTCGTTGGAGCGTTTGTCTCCCACCTCGTCGGCGTTTGTCTCCCATCTCGTCGGCGTTAACGAGCTGGGTCAGCCACTGTGCATATCTGACTAACTCTACACTACAGCACTAAACGCGACAATCCTATCAGGAGGAATGGTATTTTCACCGATGTTTGTTCGCAGCCGACAACTAGCATGTGGTACCGAGGGCGGTTATCGGACGGAGCAAAGGACCATCCGAAGACAGCAGCCGGGGAAACGGATAGCCGCCGGCGGTCCAGCTCCTCCGAGCTGCCGATTCCCTTGAATTGGCATCAATGAGATCGAAGATTGGCGTTAATGGCGCTCGGGACGCAAGCTAGGATAGGTTAGAGCGCCAATTCCAAGCGCCTCCAGCTGTGAGGCGTATCTGGTGGCCTCCGATACGATTGGAACCAAAGAGTCGACAAATTATACGTCAGTTCATCCTGCAAAGACGTGCAGGTATCTTCTCCGGGATCGGCGCATTATGGCGAGTCAATTGCTCCGGACGGAACTCATACATTCCGTACCTACTACGATGGGGGTCTAATGGGAGTCGGGAGCCGTTGGCATGCTGCGCGGTGGAACTGGAAGAAATCAATCCAATCTCAGAAGGAACAGTATCTCCAAGATGACTCACTACCGGAAGATGGCGTACCTAGGAGGTTGCCCTACAGCCTTGGAATGGGCGACGTTTAACACAACAGTAGGCGGGCGTCTGGTCGAAACGGTGTGGGACGCACCACCTAGAAAACGTGGACATTGTCGGCGTATTCGTACTGGGGTGTAGATCCATAAGGCGGCGGCTGCGAGATATCCCGATCCAGGAAGATTCGTGCCCGTACGAAGCAGACTTTCGCCAATTCGACTTCCAGATCGTCTTCTATGGCGACAACTACAATGCCCTGCTGGCAATCAAGGGCAAGAGGTAGTGTCGTTAAAACTTCGGCTATTATCACATTCGGTAACTCGATGATTTTCTAAATCCAACGCGCCAGCTAGCTACCTAAACTATATCGAGCAAAATGTCTCTCGAAGTCGATCCTGGTCACGGGCTGCTCGGCAGACGGTCCAGGCCTTCGCGGACCTCCTGATTGCTAGTCGCGGTCGCATCGTCAACCTGAGCTCGTCTGCCTCCGTCGTCAATTCGCCCTGGGTCTGTAAGTTCACAGTCCTGCCGTATACCTACTTAGGTACGTAATCCTAGAATACTTGGCTATTCTCCAGTGCAGCAGCGAGAAGTTCGATACATTTTCTACGAAATAACAGCGAATGGTTTTTTAAATTTTCATTTTTCAAATTTATCACGGGATAAATACACGACCGCATTCATGAGTTATCCTATTTCTAAACGACCTGGAATCTCTTCGCAGTTATGTATAGGCTGAGTTCAGCAGACCGCTCTTTAGTGCCTCGAAGTCGCTCGAGTCGACGCATGGAGATCTTCGTAGAGCTTGTCGATCTGCTCGGGGTTCTGGGCCAACTCGCCGAATAGGAACGTCAACGCGGTGGCAATGGGTCCGCTAGGGAACGAAGCGGAGTATCAGAGTCAGCTAATTCGCATAAGCTACGTTGGTCTTCATCCCTCGAACTCGTCTTGCGTTGGTGAAACTGATTGGGCCTTTGTTTTCGTCACAGGGGGAGATGGGAATTAGGTTAGATGGAAGAGCGTGATGAGAAAATGTAGGGGCGCAGGACGTACTTGATGGCTAGGCTAGTACACACCCTCCAGTGACTATGATCAGGAGGCTATCGCCTTGAAACCGGAAGCGGTTGTGCTCTTTGGTAAAATAATGTGCCAAATTAATCCGGTCCACCCCCCATTTTACACCAAAACTCTACTATGACACTCAGCTATACCTTGACAGAGAAAAATCGTAAAATTATAAGAGAAGTTTTGTTTAAGAGATAATTACAAGGTCTTAAGATCTTATACAGAAATGTTCTAAAGATAATCTAAAATGAAAGAGTTATAAGGGGCTGAAATAAGGCTAAGTTGGATTTTCAAAATCTCCCATAATTTTGTATGGGGAGTTGGCAAGTTTTTCATCTTTCATCTTTTACTTAGCCAGAAAATTCCCATAAATGTAGCAAAATGGCCATTTTAGGTGTTTTTGAGGGTGGACCGGATTAATTTGACCCCAAACATCTTCGGGCCAGCGTACGCCGCGTTCAACCCGGACGGAACGGGCGCGCTACCACCCATGGAAGGCTCCGAGGATAGCTACATCGCAGTCATCTTCATGCTCGCGCATCCCCTCTCGCGGGGCTCCGTGCAGGTTACCGACGCCGGGGCCGGCCAGACGCTGGCCATCGACCCGGGCTTCCTCAGCCACCCGCTCGACCTCGAGATCATGGCCCGTCACGTCCAGTTTATCGAGCAGGGCCCGGCGGTCGCGGAACCCCTGGCCAAGTGGTGGAAGCCCGACGGAAACAGGGCAGTTGGTGCTCCCGAGGCTGGAGCTCTGCGGATCTCGAGGTAGCCAAGAAGTAAGTCTCGTACTTCCAAATTCCCCTCTCCCGCGCCACCCATCCATCCTCACCTTCCTATTCTCTCCTCTTCGATCCAGGTCCCCAAAGGTGCAGGATGCTGATGCGGTAGTGTTGCCAAGTTCATCAAAGAACGGGCCGTTGGGGCGCACCACTTCACGGGATCCTGTTCTATGCTTCCGCGCGAGATGGGCGGCGTTTACCAGCAAGATAACAGAGGACATCAGTTTTCTCATAATCGAGCATAGCAGCCTTGACAGAGTCCTGGTAAACATCCGTGGTAGACTTCTTGTAGTCAGGATCGAGTAAGTTGGAGAGTTACTCCGGCAAATCTCGGCCATATACCTAGGTATATTCACTGTCTATTCAAGTAGAACGTCCTTTCGCGGCTTTGAGAGCCATATGTCTGAACTTCGTAGTTCCGCCAGGCCAACCCGGCGATATACAGTACCTTCGTCCGATGTGGCAACAAGTGCCGTCATATTTCCATTCGTCCCACGGCCAAGTATCAAGAAATAAAGACCTTCTGCGTCGACCGGAAAATTCAATACCGTAGTAAGTGTTCTAATATCTGAAGAGGTCTGGATATCGGCCCAGGTGTCAACAATCAAATCCGAGCTCTCCGCCTGCATGGATTCATACACCTCGTTGCCTGCCACAACGCAGCACTTGATGTGCATCACATGAATGGAAGCTTCGTCATCCCATTCAACTAGCGCTTCTGGGCTGTCCAAGTAGACAACATAATCGAGATCTATTTGGCCGGTGACGGACATCCAAGACCATGTAGGCAGGTCGGGGATGGCATACGACTCCCGCCCAGGTGTAGCTTTCCACAGCAGGCACGCTACCGCGCATGACCTCCAGATTCCGAAGTTGCATTTATCTCCGTATGTACTGGAGAGGAAGTCTACGATACCCGAAATAGCATGTTGCCTGTCTTGCGGAAAAGTAAGGTCGCGCCGGGTGTATTCCTCGATAAGTTCTCTCCAGAGAAACTCCAGTTCGTCGCTTCTATCATTTGCGCTCTCGACGTCACCGCCTATACCATCTCGCACCGCGTTGCGAATGATACGTCGGGGATGGACTGTTGCGCTCGTGTATTGGATGCAGTTGGCTGATTGTCTCATCACGTTGGCGGTTCGACACCGAATGAATGGCTCAAGATCTCCGAAGACAAGAAGCCGAGGAGAGAGTAAAGCTTCTTGATACGTCCAGCCTCTCTTATTAAGAGGGAAATTTTCTGTGTCATGTATGTGACGCGGCACCAAGGAGATCCTGCTTGAGCTGCCATGAGGTATCGCGTTTTTAGGGCTGAGGGACACATCCACTGTGCATGAAGGATACCGCGTGCTGAACTGGGCTATTCTGTTAAGGAAGCCTTCCGAGGCGGAGCTAGATGTCGCTGCCGCGATTGTAACAGTAGCATTTTGGTACGTGGCGCACATTCGACCTATCTCGCGCTCCTTATCTTCGACACTGTCTTGGATGATGCACAAAGAGTCGATCCACAGATATTCCAATCCTAGGAGGCGTGTTACGATTACAGCATCCTTCAAGGTTTGTGGTAATGTATTGCTATCAGTCATGTTCTCTTGAAACGTATCAATGTTATCCTTGGTCAATCTTAACGATTGTGGTCCTCCCCAGCAATAGCTAAGGGCGGCATATAACCCAGTTTCATTCTCCTGGGATGCCACACGAAGCTTAACTCGTGGGGTGGATATGTTGTCTCCGTAAATTTGTAGAAGCCGGCTGGGAAGTAAAGCAGGCCCAGACGGCTGGCAAAGGGTATGCGTCTCTCGGCAAGCCCGGAGCAGACTATTTAACGAGACTTCCAAATCTGCACTTAGGCCGTTATACGTCAACGGGCGTAGATTGGTAAATATTCTGCAGGGGTCGTCTGTCCGGTGGCAGTAAGTCAACATGCGCTTCTTGAACACTCATCCCAAGTTGCGGAACACACCGGCTGAAGTAACTAACTGCAACTTATGAGGCAACTCCCAGAGCAAAGAGCCAGTATCAGATTCGACAGTGATGACAATACCTCCAATGTCTTCTGTGCTCGTAGAGCGGTCTTCGATTGCGGTATAAAGCACGTTATAAAAGCCAAGTCTCTCGCTTTTGTTAGCAATGAAAACCCAGGAGGCCAATAACAGGTTGACCTTCTGCTGACGTGTGCTGCTGGAGGCTGTATCGACCAAGTCGCGTAGACAATGGGCGCTATAGGGGACACGAGAATATCCTATTAAGTCGTCATTCCAAAGGTAGGAACAGAATCGGCAACCAGGACGATCTGAGAACGTTCCGAGGATAGAATGCCTAAACCGCTTAGTAGCACTCAGCTCGCGGAGCCCCTGAGTTGAAAAGAGAAAGCAACACCGCTGGCAAAGGCCACGGCGGGTTGCATCATTTGCCGACATAACGTGAAAGTCCAGCGTGAGGCTAGACTAACCGCGATGGCGTTCTTTGTGAATGCATTCAACGGTATCTCATGTCCTAAAAGGTGAGATTAGGATAAAATAAGAACCACCGGTGAAATGTGAGCCGCCGGGTCGGCGAGCTGTATCATAAGCCCGCGGGCTTCTAATCAGGAATATCACCATACGCATGTCGACGCTGGAAGCGGGGTATCGGCCAATGGTAATTCTGCCATGGAGAGGTTACACAGATCAGGTGACAGGAGTGCTGCAAGCTGCTGATTACTGCAGCCCTCTCATTTTTACCAATAATTCGCTGCAGCCTGCCCAACCGTTGGTTGACCTCAAGAACGATGGCATCTACGATTAGCACCGCTCCTCAACGTTTCAAGCTCGTGTTCTTTGTACCGCCTTCAGATCTCGAAAAGTGCAAGGCTGCAATATTCGCCGTCGGTGCTGGTCGCTACCCAGGACCAGGCTCCTATACGGAATGTGCTTTTGTAATCTTGGGCACTGGCCAGTTTCGACCCGGAGATGCTGCGAATCCGCATATTGGCAAGGTAGGAGACTTGGAGGAAGTCGAAGAGGCGAGGGTCGAAACACTATGCGTTGGCGAAGACGTTATAAAAAGTGTAGTCGAAAGTTTGAAAAGGTAGAATCTGACCCCCTTCGAGAGAATCGTGCCGCTCATATCTGTAGGGCGCACCCATATGAAGAACCAGCGTATGAAGTCTACAAGCTAGAAGACTACTAGACTTAAAGAAAGCTAGTCTGGGTTTTCCTGGTGTGGAAATGGGAGACTACACGAGTTCGGTCAGCATTTGTAGCAGAGAAAGGGGGGATGTCGGGGTCATCCCTACCTCCCAGCTTTATAGAAGGATGGGTGCTTGGATGGGTGCTTCCGGACAAATGGAAACGATACAACGCCATACAGGCGGTACAGAGCACAACCTCGGTGTGAACGAGAGCGTCAAAGAAATAGATATGGTATTTCTGCCCAATATTCCTACCCATAGACACTATCTGGTACCAATATACAACACCAATTCCATGACCCAAGCCCGCCCAGTCCAAACTTCCTAGGGTAGAGCAAGAATCGAAGAGCAATGCCTCTCAAGCCGAGCCCCTACTATGAACAATGCAACCCGACCAATCTTCTATCAACCGGCACGTCATGAAACCTCATTCTATAGCCAAGACGCTTTTTTCGTGCACTCGTATCCTAAATCGTCAAAAATGCATTTCCCCAAGCCTCTAATGAGAATCCATATGCAACTTTTCGATTGCCTTGCTTGGGTATCATTCCAATGCTCCAATGCCGATGACAAAAATCGAGTACCCAAAAGTGTAGGTTCTTCCATCAGTATTATATCCACGTCAGACGTTGGTTGCACTCTGCTCTTCGAAAAGTACCGCCCAAAGCTACCTAGGGATCATTCACCCCTTCGCTCTACTAATCCTCCGGCCATGGTCAAGGTCATGGGCATCGCCGGCCGCTGAATCTCTAGACTCCTACTCGGGACTAGCCTACCGCCTGGGGTCCTGGGATGAGGCACGTTAACCCGTCCGCTCCGCTCCGTAAGCCTGTTGGGCGTGGCATCCCCCTCGTCCGCGCTATCCGAGTCGCCGTCGTCGTAATTAGCTAGTCTCGAAAAATAGTCGGCTAGACCATCTACGCTGGGGGTTCCGACGATCGTGTCGTACTGCGGTGGAGGTGTGGGCATCGGCGGGGGCGGGTCGTCGTCGTCGAACGCCGGGGGGTTGAAGCTGGGATACCTCATTAGATGCATGGGTCGCGGCGCTGCTTGGGCATTTCCTTGTCTCTGCACAGGCTGCGAGCCGGCTGCGGAATGCTGCGGAAGGTGTGCGGCCGGTGGCGGCGCAATGCCGGGGGAATCCGCATTGGCGACTAGCACGCCGGCGTCGACAGAGGGGATCGTGCCGGTACTCGAGGCGGGGCTGGGGTTGGTGGTGAGAATCTCGGCATCGGGGCAACCGCAGCTCGCCTGCTGACGATACATGGGTTGTTCGGCGCCGGTGTACTCGGGTAGCGCGGTATTGGCCTGCGTGGCGCGGCAGTTGAGAACGGTGAAGGGCGAATCGATGCTGATCTCGAAATGCCTACGACGCTTGCCCGCCGGGTCTTCGGGGTCGAGACGGGAGATGCGCATAACGATCTAAAAATCTAAGTCACACGATGCGGAATCGGAGGGGAGTATTCGACATACCTTGATCCAGTGGTACACGTTGACGTTCTTCCAACTGCAATCCGGATGGAGTCGTAGGTTCTTATCCTTCGCCATCTGCTCGCAAGTCGGAATCTGCACGTTCATCTCGATCTCCGTCGATCCCCAGTACGCTTCCAGACCTAGGTCTAGATCGCCCAAGAGGTTGTCCGTAGGGTCGGGTAACTGCTGAGGCGCCGTATGAGCCCTCGAAGCCTCTATGCTCCGCCTTCGCTGCGCCGCGATCCGCGCTTCGTGCCTCTGGTCGGGGGTCAGTTCGCCACCGCTCAAAACCCTCAGCTCCGACGCGTCGAACTGCTTGTCGAGAGGCTTTCCCGCCGACTTCTCCAGCAACAAGATCTTCCGCCCCGGATCCTTCCGCGTGACGCGTCGGTCGTTGGTCCAGTACTCGATAGACTCCGTCACGAAAACCTTCAGCTTGTGCACTTGCACTTTGGCCAGCGGCGTCAGCTTGAACGCGATGGGTATCTTGGTGCCGATGGGGAAGGATTTCCCTGATATCATTATATCGTAGTGGAGTTGGTCCTCCCACTGTCTGCTGATCGAGATGGGCTCCGTCATCTCGAGGGACAGCTGGTCGGGAACGCGGACGATGGACACCTCCTTCGCCCCGTGCAGATTCGGTTTGAAAGCGCCCGCCCGCTCTACTATCGTCTCGAGGTCCCACTTTACCGATCCGAACTGGAGCTTGGTAGTCTCGAGCTGGTGATGGTCGATGGGGAGCTCGAACGAGTACTCGTACGTGCCGGGGTAGAACACCTTGTACGCCTTCTGCTGCACCACGTTCGGGTTGGGCGTGTCCCCTTTGCCGAAGCTACGGGATTGGACCGACTGCAGCGATAGCCGCTTGTAGTCCCGGGCCGTCAGGTGGCCGGCGGGCCTGTTCTTCAACGAGAGGGATATCGTCGATTGGGACGGAGACGTAAGTCGGCGGCCGGCGGGACCTTCGTGGCTGCTCCGTAGCGAAAACGTGCACTGATTTCCGTATTCCGTTTCCCAAGTCTCGTGCATGGCGTGGAAGAAAGTCAACACCTGGGTCCGGAGGGATTCTTCCTCGAATTGTTCGATCTTCAGCGGGGGGATTCCCTCCGGCCATTCCGTCCTCGCCCTGCCGTGCAGCTTCAGCGTGACAGATTTGATCTTGACATTTTTGGACACGTTCAATTGCAATTTCCCCCGCAGGAGCGCCGTCGAGTTCGCGGCGTCGTTTCGCGGGTGGCCGTCGTGTTCGAATCCCGTAAGGAAGACGTTGGACTCCGCCAGGATAATAGAGCACGACACCCCGCTGCCGCTCGCTACCGGCTTCGGCACCTCCGTCACCGAGCTCATGATGCTCTTGGCCGACCGTACCGACATGATGCTATTCCTGTGCGAGTGGTGCGAAGCCGCGGCAAACAACGGAGACCGTCTAGATTCGGCCATGGCAGCGGTGCCCAGCATCGAAGATGCTCCGGAAGGGGGGAGTGCGATCATCGAGTGCGGTCGAGGACGTGGGACGCCTGCCGTGTTCTGTCTGGTCGCGGGACTGTCGCGGGCGACGGGCGAAGCAGGATTCTTATCGGCAGCCGCGTACGGGGGTAGGTGAAACTTCAATGGACCCAGTACCCTCTCTATCACTCGTCGCGATGAGCTCCTGTAGCCGGAACGATCGTCTTTCTTGCCTTCTGCTCTATTCCTCTTGTCCTTTCTCGACTTCGATTTCCTAGACTTGGAAAACACGGGCGGTCTCAGATCGGGCGGAGTATATCCGGCGGGATAGGATACGATGTGGATGGACTGGGGCCGGCGCGCGCGAGGTCGAATATGCGGGGTCGGGAGGCTCGCGGTTGTGCGGTGCCTCCGATCTGAAGGCCTCGGCCTGTAGTAGATGTTGCCGGATACGGGGTAGGCGAAGTGTTCTGAGCGATCTAAGCCGCTTGCGTCTGTCATGATGATGCTATTAGGAATAAAGAAGCTAAGAATGATTTGACAAGTAAGAATGCTGGGGACGAGGCGAACAATCTCGTCGCCCGTTTGCCAGATCGGAAGGGCGTGCGCTCAAGATATGCCACATGTATGCCGGGCACACGAGATCTACACCGGTGTATAGGACGGCAAGACAGAGGGAATGCTGCGAGTCATGCGCAGTGTCTTATGGTAGACGGAAACTGATGCGGTGACGGCGGTGCTGGGTGTTCACGAGGTTCATAGGTAGACGGCGGCTAGGGGAAAGGGAGGGGAAAAACAGTAGACCACGGGAAAAAGCAAAATAGCAGGACGATGGATAGAAAGGGAAGGAGGGGGAGGACCTACAGCAAGGTGAATCATAAGCAAGTCATGACTGATTCTGGGGAAGGCCTAGTTCTATGTATATGACGGGCTGGGCTGGGCAGGGCCAGAGATGGAAAAGATAGGACGGGCTGGTACAGTAACAGCCGTTTAGAGGGAGACACCTGGTTGGGAAGACCTGGTTGGGAAGTCCGGGATGTGATGGGAACATGCACGTTGTGCCCCGCCTACGCGCGTGGTAATAAAAGACTGAGAAAAGCTTGCAGTGTAAAAGGGTGCGTAGGGTGCGTAGGGTACGGATAAGTTGGAGGGGGAGGTAGTATGATGTGGTCGCCTGGGTCGCCTGGGTCTTGAGCGATTATTGGGGTATAGTGTTGATATTATTCGCTGTACCTTATTCTGTCGGTGAGGGGGGCAGGGTGACTTGGGATGACCGATGACCGTTTAATAGCGGAAGAGTTGTGTACCTCGAAAAGATGGGATGTTTTGGAGTTTCGACTAGGTACGCAGCTCTGGCTCTGGTTCTGGTTCTAGTTCTGGCTCTGGCTCTGGCTCTGGCTCTGAGTCGGATGACGGTATTCTCTTTAGTAAGAATAGAAAAAGGCGAAAGGGAAAAGGGAAGATAAGCGGTGCTCTGCAGACTCCTATGATGTATGATGTATTTTGTTTCCAAGAACCAGACCCCTGTTCATGCTGTCAATGATTGTAGTACGTATGTGCCTAGGCCCTAAGCTGCTAGGCTGCTAGGGTAGCCTGTAAATAAGCACTGTCTAAGACGCCTCCCCGCTAGTGACGGGCGCGCGGGCGGAGTTGCTGGCTCGGGAATATCCAGCCTCACTGTACAGACCTGGGATGTAAAGATGTCAAGGGCATTTACTCGGCAGCTCGGAAACAGAGTTTTTACGCATCGAAGACAGTTGAGAATACCTACCTACTGTCATGTCTTCGGAGACGGCCATGCATACTTCAGACCAGACGGGTCATTGCTTGTTTGGTCTCTTTAGCAAATACATACATGCATATCTGCATATCGATAACCCCAATAACCGTCCCACCCGGATCCAGCAGAGGACCCCTGAAGGCGGGGTGCAAACAATCATTTCTCAAGTCGAATTAAGTCATATATCCCACGTCACAGCCTGTAGGCCATAACCGGACTGGCAGACTGGTAGACTGGCAGGCTAACCTAGAACTTCCAGACGAAAACTGATTTAATACCTAGTACACTAACCTAGGTATGCACACGTCCATAGGTGCAATTGTTACGTGCAATAGTGGATAGACGTGCGCGACAAGAGCACTTCCGGTTGTGGCCCCGGAGTTCTAATTCTACCTATTGGAGGTACCTAAGGTAATTCTACCAGTTGGCGCTGCTTGAACAGGAGCCGGACCCGCCGTCTATCTTGCTTTCTTTGATCGGAGATTTCTCGAGCTCGCCGACAGATCCAGGCACACCTGACTACAGTATCCATCTATTCCGGCTACGGTATTACACCGTACCAGCGTACTTACTTAGGGCTAGGGCTCTAGTCCTACTAGGAGGATAGTTCGGTAAGAAATGCCGTGTATTTTCCGAACTCCCGGAACCGACGGTGTACGATCCCACACATAGGAGACTGCAGCGCGCTAAAGTACAAATGCCGGGGAAGGATTTGTCCAATCTAGCCTTAGCCTTATACACATGTACTATCGTAGTAATCATATGTACTGTAAGCCCTGTGGTGAACCCTTTTCTCCGTATCTTTTTCGACTTCGAGCTTATGAACTTTGAGCTTGGAGCTACATATGTACCTAGGTAGGTATGAATGAGCTGTTCGAACCCTTCTATCCCGTCCAACCTTATCTCGAATTGACTCGTGTACACCATCCGAATTGGGTAGCTGTGAAGCGGAACCTTCGGCAGCTTGCAAAGCTTTACGGCTAGTGTGTCGTCATCGCCGGGAATTGGGGGCTTTAGGCGTACACTAGCTGATCACTAGCTCATCTCTAGCTGATCTACGGTTGGAAACATCGACAGCTACGAAAACACTCGGTTCTAAAATCCAAATCCCCCGAACTCTGATCCGTGCAAACCGTTCCGATATCTACCTTCGAAGCACCCGTAATATTAGGAAAGCCTCGAATTTGCAGAGCTTCCATGTCGGAAATGTCGGTGCAATGGGTTGAGCTGAATGGCTAGGTATTGTAAAGGACCCTTATAGGTCGGTAGCTAATAGGTCAGTCGCTAATACCGGGATATGCGAGACACGATCGAAAATGCTGCCTGCCAAGACGTCGATTAGGTACGACGACTTACATATTTTACATCTGCAAACCGTTACCTGGATTATTAACAGGTATGTTTAATTTGACCGCTGTCGTTCTACTCGTGGTTTATAAGCGTGGAGGATCAAGACAACACGATCTTCCGTGGCTAAGCAATGAAGCAGATGTCCCCGTGCGTCTCGAGTTAATAATGGACGGCTCTCACCGTCGCACAGCAGTAAAAGGTACCTAGGTTCTACCCTGAACATCCGATTGCTTAAGGAGCGCTTCTGTTTGACGCCTGAATTCTTCGTAATCCTCGTACTAATAAGTTATTGGCATCTTCAGTCTTGAAATAGCCCCGGACTTGAAAACCAACATACCGCTTCTCGCAATGCCTTTCTGGCGCCCGTCCAAGTCCTCCGGCCACACCCGGTATACCCTTTGGGTTGGTCTCGAACACACGCCAGGAATAACTATCCATTGGACCTTTTGCGATCCAGATCCACAACTCGCGATCGTACCACCATAATCTCCAGCCACGGCCGCCAAACATGCGGTCAAGATTATCATAAAGTCCGGTGCTTGCCGCGTCATGGAGAAACCGGTACAATGGATAGGCTCGGACATAACCCGAATGCACGGAATTATTCTTTTTCCATTCGCCTCGCCACCAGGGCGTTCATCTCGTCTACGGAAGGCAGAAGAGTAGACGACCGCTCAAGCCACGGAACCTGCGGCTTCTGCTGCCCAAATCTGCGAGACGGCCATGGAAGCTAGCTCGCATACGCACCATACGTTCTCTTGAGAAGCCATCCAGCTCGGGAAGGCAACAGATGGCGCCCAGCACGGAGGGGAGATCATCTAAAAGAAACGGGGAAGGTTTGGTTTTCGTTTGCTTTCTTAATTGACCTTTCTAATACCGTCTCGATCTATCAGTTCCTTCGGGCATGCATCGCCGGCTGTCTCTGCTGGGCATTGGAGGCCAGATCGGAACACTCTCGCACCCGTGGCCAAATACAACTTTATCGAAGCACAGAACGGCTTCGCCATCGGGGTTGGTTACACATCCCACACGTTGTCAGATGTTTTCCGATTCATTTGTTTTCCGATTCATTCTACTGACTGTAGCATTGAAGCATACATGATCTAGTAAGTCAAAATGACGAACGTACGAGTTGAAGTATTCCCTTATTGGGGGACTGGTAGGAAACAGCGGATAGTCTGGACGAAGGAACAGATGAAAGCAGCACATTCTCTAGTTCAGAGCTCTTCAACACGGCGAGTTCCTAACCTTTATCAATCGGATAGTCACTGAAGCCTGACTATAGATATGAGTTCTACTATTTGGAAGAAACAGACTCGGGCCACTTACTACGAACTTGCTGGCGTTGCAAAGCGTTTCGTCCAAGGCGGATGTGAAGATGTGTTTTCACTGAATGACTACAAGCCGTCGAATTCGTCTCGCCGTTCAAAGCCGATCGCGTCAAATCCCTCTTCGCGTAGAGACTTCAATGCCGTTAGTCCTGCTGGGCCTACCGTCGTACACAAATTAGCTACGCTGCCAACTAGAGATACCATATTTGATGGTTGATAGGAGATAGAAAATAGGTTAGGTAAAATAGAGCAATACCAAGGCCAACAACTACGATCTTCATATTTTCCATCGTACCAGAGAATTCCACAATCCTAGAGCAGTTAAGATAGAGGATTTCTCTCGATTTATTGACTTCTTAACACAGTCCGCCTACCACGGTCCTTGCTGACGCCAGCTCTCCCCTCTGGATATCACTATATAGAACGCATTCAGGATTGCACACGTGATCCCACCTTCAACAGAATACACCGGGACTCTAGAGCAAAATAGCGAAATCAAACTCAGAATAATTCGCTCGCTATTTGTGATCATCGATAGTAGCGGAATTAAAACAGTAAGAGACCATACAAAGAAATAACACAGCTAGACAGTCTCTCAGGCAGCAGAGACAAAGTAAAGATCACTATTTACATACGAGTAACGCTTCTGTTCTTCTATACAGACCCCGTAAGACATGGCCCAGTTCTAACCGTCAAGTCCATCCAAGTACCAGCAATCCGAACCTCCTGCTATGAACTCCCGAGTGCCAAGGGAGCCGATAAATTCGCAAAGCTCGCCCTGGATGAAGTTGACGCCGTGGCAAAACCAATAATCACTATCCCGCCTCGTGTCGAGGTCAAATTCCCCACGCTTGGCCTTCTCGAAGGATCCGGTGCAAGCTTCCATGCAAGAATCCAAGCTGTCATTTTCCGGCCGGATTAAGGTCTGAGTCGCGACCGCGGGGTGACACTTCGTATCACACCTGACCAGGCCTAGGTACGGGTTTCCGAATGCTACGGAGTCGGGAGTGTAAGGAGGGCATTGGCAGAAAGAGTTGTAATCGGGGTATCCCGTTGTCTGGTTCGGCTTATCGCAGGCTGACGCCGTGGGACTAGATGCAACTGTAGACGTTGGCGACGCAAAGGCAGTACTAGTAAATGCGTACAATAAGAGTCCAAGGCATAAAGAAACACCAGTGGTTCGGAGCATTATGTCTTGCTTGTTTAGGTAGGTATGTTTGGATTAAGATATTTGGATTGGGAGACAAGTTTGTTGTGCAGTGTTAATGGACAAGCGATTTCTCAGTCAGTTGCATCCAAGGACCAAAGCTTTTATACTTCGTTGCTTGTCACTTTTAGCTAATGTCTTCACAGAAATTCGTATCATCAATACAAGGACGACAGGCGAACTTCGCTCATGTATGCTCAGCCGCAGATCCTCCTGCTCTTGGCCACGTACTCCGGGGAGAGCCAAGAATTCAAAAGCTACACATAGCCTCTGTCATCCCTTCTGTTCCCGGGTAAAATACGAAAATGATAATCCATATCGAGCAATTAGCCACCATGTGTATCCCGTTCCCTTAGACGCGACGTGGAATTCTTTCTATTGGTTGGGCTATGATTAAATTGGCACCCATGTTGAAGCCACATTGCGGCTTAGCATCATGACCAGACTCGTACAGAGGACGTGTCTTTACGAGAAAGGCTATCAATACTTGAAGCCAAGAATAAATGATAAATGAAATACTGCGACCATGTCAGATTCCCTCTTGGCTCTCCTTACACGCCGCTATGGAAGCTCATCTTGAATCTGAACCATACTTCAGTACCTATGATGAACTCTTACGAAGCTCCACGTCTTAGTCAAACATCAGAACTAGCTCTCGACAAAACTCACAGTGTAGGGTAGTTGAATGTTTTAGTTCGTAACACTCCCTAGTTTAGACCGACAAGAGAAGGCTTGAACCTATGGATGTCTGTAATATACTTGTCTCCAGCCACGCTGGTTCTAGCAGACTCAACTTATCATCTACTTATCTAACGCCGTATGTCTCTCTTAGTCGGTAAAGTTTTAGACTTCTCGACGAGGGATTTCCTCCGTCTTTATATTCATAGGGATAGGCAGTTCACAATCTACCCAAACCAACGGAATTCTTTCCTGTGCAGTGACCGATTGTATTTGACTGAGGGAATTTACCTTGAGACACGTAGTAGTCGGAGCAGGAGAATAGAATATACCGCATGAGGCAACTGCCGATCAGGAGAATGTAGAATTTATGAGAGTCCTAAGAAGGCCGATGCAGAATTTTGGTTTGGACTCTAGATACAAAACTCCTGGTCTAGAATATGATGACGGCGTAAACCAACAGCTGAATTTTAAAGGACCAACTCCCCCATTGCATATCAGGGTGCGAAACTACTGGCACAGGGTCAACTATGATATTGCGAGGGCTCTCAACCTAACTGTTGAGGTCTCTGGATACACATAAAAAGGCCATTTGTACTTCTGTCTAACCCCTTAACCCCTATCCAGAGGGCACGAACCCAAAGGATGATATCCCTAATCTTTCATTCTTCCAATCTAGCAATGAAGATAGTCCTCGTCTCTTTCTCTCGGTGACCTATATGTAAATGGCACCCAAGGATAAGGTACTTAGGTATATAGTAAAACACCAAGTCCTCGTCTGCTCCTTCACTGGCTTAAGCGTGACTTAATAAGAATTCCAAAGCACAGTTCTGATAGACGACTCAGGTCACTGCAGAATTTGTGCTATATACCTAGGTACTGTGACCATGATTAAGCAAGTGTATATTTATTTCAGGATTTTAACTCATCGCACTCCAAGGACTTTACTTGCTTCCTATTTCAGGTTGGGCTTTGACTAAAGGCCGGCCATCAGTCCCCAGCTAATGTCCGTTCTGCTTTCCTTTTCCATTGGAGGCCTTGTGACCCTCAGTTGACAAGTCAATGTCCGTCACTCCATCGAGCCATTCTGCCATTTTCTCGTATAGCTCCAGCCATAGTAAATTGGCCGACCCGCGTTCCGGTCCCTGGGGAGTGGGGAGATTCACATCGATATCATGCCCGAGCATGTTCTGCGCTGCAGCAAGGTATTTGTAACCTTCCGGGAACTTGTCGAGTGTGTCCTTGGTAAACCGAGGCAAGGCGTTACCGTCGACGGGGACGAGCTTGTCCTTCTCGTATATGAGTTTGACATACTTGACCTTCCATTCGTCGGCATCCAGGTCCCGGAAGCAGAAGAAATGAAACCGACAGTCACAGTCAACGTCAAAGACCACGGGCTCGATGCCTGCAGCTTCATTCCCTGCGATCCTGAATCGCTGAGTAATCGTCGCCTTCATCTTGCCAACTGCGCGACCATTCGATGGGTTAAGGTCAACGAGCGTTCCGCATTCGCGATGCATGATGAAATCGCCATTCGCCTTGCCCTCCTTTGACTTTTGGATAAATCCGTCTATGGTCTGACGTCTACTCCAAGCTATATGTACCAATCAGCTCGGTTGTTTCTCGACTCATACGAGGTAGGTAAAAGGCGTTACTGACTAGTCCAAACATAGGCGTCATCGCAGAAAATAGAACGAAAGTTCTTCCATTCGGACGCATCCCGGTATACTGGCCAGCCTTTGCACAGCTCGGAGATGACGAGTCTAGTCAGGACCTCCGCTTCTTTGCCGTTGTTGTGTGAGTACACTTTGGCTTGGGGATCGATTGGTGAAGTCATGGTGAATAGAACGAGGTGGTAGAAGAGGAGATATCACACGAGGCGCCCTGCTCAGAACAGAGGGAAAGATTCTATTTGATTCGTGCGAGGAGCTACTGGACGTATGGTGCCGCTTGAGCTGGAGAAGAAAGTAATCCGTCCTCGCAGGTCAGTACTCGAGTTATATACTGGTCTGTCGATACCGCAGCAAGCCATAGTCTTCCATTCATCTTCCATTAGGTCCGAAGAAGGGACGAACATCTGCTTCAGCCCGTCAAGATGGCTGTTCACTTATAAAGATCCAGCTCAGTCTTGACGTGTAATAAGTGCAAACACTCTCCGACCCGCTGCGTAAAAGCAACTATGCGCTTCGTTCCGTCTCATCGGCCGGTCTCCCCGAGTCTCACGGACAAGACGGCATGCAGAACCAGCCCGAAGCTCGTCGAGGAAGAGATGGTAGGTATCACAAGGGGCGGCTTCAATCCGAATCAAGTAAAGCAAAGCGACACACCGACACGTGTCTTCTGGTAGATGCATTCGCGCCGTTGGGGTTCGGCGAGCGGCACCTGGATGCGAGGAATCAAGATCGGTTTTCCATCCGATGCACCTATCCTTCGACGGCGAGTAGTTGCCGTCTCGTACGACATTTTAATCTAGCTGGCCACCCGCTTCGGTACAGGAAGATGCCCGTACGATGGCGGCCTGCATGGACGCGGGATGCTCCCATACGTATATCGAGATGGGTTGGTGCCAGGCAGCGGTGACTACTATCAAGGCGTTATTCTATCCACGATAACCATGACGACAAGGATATCCCACCTATGGGTTTGCCGTACTTCCTTTCAGAATGAGAAGGCCGAGTTGACGGCTTACTGCTGTTGGGTGACATCTACATCTACATCTCTCCTATTAGGAAGCTCCGATGAGATTCAGGTGAGTCATTCTCCACTAGGTATTTATGTAAAACCGGCAGTCTTTTCAATCGAGAACGTGGCAATGCTTTGCATCTCTCGGCATAGATGTTTCAGATTAGCAAGCAGGTCGGATGGATGAGAGATGAGACATACTACGATAAAGGGGTAGTAGGTAACGATAACAGCGAATACCTACCTAAGGTACCTAGGTACACTTCCAAACCCACGGATCCTAGCCCAATGTGCTGGTCCGGCCGACGCTAACGGTGTAGTCCCGCTTTTACCCGCATTACTACCGAATAACGCCGGTCCTTTAATGACGTTAGTGCCCAACATGACCGATCTCGCTGCGAGACGGATGTAATTGTCTCGTCATCTACCAAGGTAAGTGGTAAGTGATTAATGAGGAAACATTAGGTAAATCAGACCGATTGTGACAAAAGACCCATAGGCGCAGAGGCGTTGGGCCATGCCAGTTGGCCAGTCAGACCGGTTTTCGAACCCGCCCTTTTTGTAGACTACAGTAAACGCGAGGCCGGAAACTCCGAGTTAGGTGGCTTGTGTCATTCGAACGCCAATTCCGGAGATGGTAGATGGGATCTGACTAATTCATATCAGATCTAACATCGCTTTATTCGGAACTAGAACTAACTGGGTCTTTGAATCCTTGTGAAAAGATTCTAGCGACAAGATCGGTAAGCTTATCTATTTCTCAACCTCCTTTATTAATACCTTACAAATTTGGGCCACGCGATTACATACCTTCTAGGCTAGTAGCAACGCAAGTACATAAGGAGGTAAGCTAGTCTGTAGTCTGACATCTGACAAGATCTAGTCATTTTTTCATTTTTCTTTCATTTTTCGTCATTTCTTTCCGTCTCTCCTATTGGCCATGATAATTCCAGTCTTTTGAATATGAGTTTCCCCCGGCGTAGATCACATAATTTCTAGACGCTTTTACTAGCTCCGTAAACAATTCTCGAACTAGAGATTCTTCATCACATCGGTGCTCGTCCAATCGACCAAGAAGAGGCTTCGATCCCAACTCGGATATGGCGCACACGGCGGCCGGCGACGAACGCCAAGTCTTTACCGGCGATAGCAGTGCGGCGGGTTCCAAGTTTTCTAGCGTCACCGACGTACCCGTTACTAGCCGGACGAGTTTCTCTACGGAGAAGCCGCAAAAGTCGGGAAGCGATGACGCCGTACGCAGCAGTATTTCCGGTCGGGATTCCTCGCTGTTCATAAGCCAGGCGGGGATGCAGACTCCGATACAAGACGACCAATCGACGAGCGGCGACGAGAAGGAGGAATACAATGAGAGGGAAACCAAGGGCCGGGACCTCGCTAGGGCCGAAACGAACATGTCCATCGCCGATACGTTTTCCTTACCTCGCGAGATCCTATTCGTCCTGGTGATTTGTTTCGCCCAGCTCTTTACGCGTACGTGGACGTTGACGTTTTTCCCCTCCTGTTTCGCCCGGTACTCGGTTTTTGGCTGAAACTAATATTCTCGCTTGAAGAGGCCGGTCTTGGTCAGTCCATAAGCATCATCCGGCACATAGGCGATAGTTTTGACATCACGGACCCCGGCGAGATGAGCTGGTTTATAGCTGGCTACAGCTTGACCGTGGGCACCTTCATTCTGTTCTCCGGAAGGCTAGGCGACCTGTACGGCCACAAGACCATGTTCTTGATCGGCATGGGTTGGTTTTCCGTCTGGAGCGTCATATGTGGCCTTGCCATCTACGCGAACCACGTTCTCTTCATCTTCGCCCGTGTTCTCCAAGGAGTCGGTCCCGCCATCGTCCTCCCGAATGGCCTCGCGATTCTCGGCGTTACCTACGCACCCGGACGGCGCAAGGAGATGGTATTTGCCTGTTTTGGCGCCATGGCCCCCACCGGATCCATACTTGGAGGTGTATTCGCAGGGCTTTTCGCCCTTACGTGGTGGCCGTGGGCCTTCTGGGCATTCGGTATCGTCTTGGCTGCGGTCTCGGTCATAGGATACTACGCCATCCCGACGGCGTCGAACAGACATCACCAGGAAAAACCGAAGGGCCTGAAGAGTACGGTGCAAGCGCTCGACCTTGTAGGCACGCTCCTCGGCGTGGGTGGTCTCGTCTTGGTCAACTTCTCGTGGAACCAGGCTCCCATCGTCGGTTGGCCCCAGCCGTACGTCTATGTTACGCTCATCATAGGGATACTGCTCCTGGCTGCATTCTTCGTCTATGAATGGAATTACGCCGAGGAACCCTTGATCCCCTTCCACGCCTTCTCTTCCGACGTGTCCTTCGTCTTGGGCGCTCTGGCGTGCGGCTGGTCTTGCTTCGGCATCTGGTTCTTCTACACCTGGGAGTTCCTACTTGTTCTCCGGGAAGAACCCCCCTTGTTAGCCACGGCAATGGTCAGCCCCGTCACGATTTCGGGCCTCGCCGCCGCCCTCTTTACCGGCTACATGCTGCATCACCTCAAACCACCCATCATCATGACGATCGCGCTCGTATCCTTCACCGTGGGCACCATCATCATCGGGACCTGTCCCGTTGACCAGGTGTATTGGGGCCAATCGTTTGTCTCCATCGTCATCATGCCTTGGGGCATGGACATGAGTTTTCCGGCTGCGACCATCATCCTCTCCAACGCCGTGCCCCGGAAACATCAGGGAATCGCTGCGAGCCTCGTCAACACGGTCGTCAACTATAGCATTTCTCTAGGATTGGGCTTTGCGGGCACGGTCGAGACCCAAGTGAACAACGGAGGAAAAACCCCGGCGGATATCCTAAAGGGGTACCAGGGAGGCTTCTACATGGGTATTGGTCTTGCAGCGTTAGGCGTGGCGGTATGCCTTGCTTTCCTCGCCAAGAGCCAAAGGCAGAAAGGTGATAGCAGCCAAGAAGAGGCTTGAGAACTATTCCTGGCCTCGAGGCATCATGTTGCCATATTGTCGCCGACGACATGCATCGGAACTAATAGAATGGACTAGGGGAATATAGAGCGAGCCGGATAGGGGCATTTAGAGCGGTTGGTCATAAAGTAGCGAGCATTCATTCATCTTCATACCTAAATTTAATTATACCAAGGGCTCCAGAAGCAACGTCGATAAAAATCATGGCGGGCTATTGGATACTGTTTTCATTTCATCTATGTGCGAATTTCTATGCATGAGAACTACCAGCTAGTGTCGTAGCCCCTGCGTACCGCCAGCTCGTTTGAAAATGCAATGCTGTACCATCCCCGTGAATGCAACGCCTGCAACGCCTCATGCAACGCCTCATGCAAGTGGATAGCGCCAATGATCTTGAAATATGTGTTAGAAAAAGCGAAAATCTTCCATGCAAGCTTATATTGAATCGAGCTTCGCATCTGCCTCCTGGGGTTGCTGGCAAGGACTCTCTGCGTCACCACTCGTGCTGTTGTATCCGCCTGTAGCGGCTGTCGCAATTGCATCCCAGCCCTTGCCTCCTGTCCGCATCACGAGGTGCGGATTGACGTCTGCCGAGAAGTACTTCTCTCGCCTAGTGCTGGCTCTCGTGCCACCCTCGAGCGCCGAATACGCGCTCCTTGTCGTGCGCATGCGCTTCTTACCTGGCTGTCCGCCTTCGCTGAGTAGATTACTCCGAAGGAGCCTCTCTTGCTGAAATCGTTGGTCGGACGCCACTATGCTGCGAACGTACGGTGCTAAGTCGAGGGTAATCGACTTCGTCGTCCCATCGAATGCCGAGGGATCAAGGTAGCCCGCAGCCATAGTCTTTTCCGAGGCAGCAATGGGATCAAACGCAAGACTGTAATCCAATCGTGTAATTACCGGTTTCGCTGCCGGCGACTTAGCAAGATGGCGCTTAAGCATAGCGATGGCTTCGGCCTCATCCAGTGGTTCGAACGAGCCTGTACTCTTGCTAGTAGACTGCTGATCCCTGAAGTGTGCTCTGCTAAGACTCTTCAGAGAGCTGAACATGTCGAGACGTGTCGTGTCGTACTGAACTAGGGGAGAGACTTGGAGCAGTTGTCGACCGACAGTAAAATCTTCTCTTACTTTCGCAGGTAGCTCAGGTATTGACGCGTCCATAGAAATCTGGATAGGTGCAGCCGAAAAACCAGCACCTCCAAGATCTGAGTCACTCATTAGGCCAGCGATGGAGTCGAGCGATTCCAAGAGTTCGAGCCGCTGCTCCGCAGAAGCGCATCCCTCAGTAGCCGTCGTGGCCCAGGCGGAGAGGTCGCAACTCGCGAGAGAATCATACGCATCGAGAGACCAATTCTGGCCAATTTGCTGGTGCAGTTCCTCCTGAGTCGAACGAGGCGAGGAACTGCCTACGACCGAGTCTCGGCTCAGCCAGCCCATACCGGCTTGGTAGGTGTCTTGACTAACCACTCGGATGGAACGACCTTCTGCGTCGATGTCGCTACCCTTAGGCCATCTTGGGTAAAACCAGTTGAATCCTCCTTGGATATCACCAACTCCAATCTGGCACCAATAGTTGAGTTCGGTTATCGATGCGCGAAGATCGTGGCAGCAAGAGTCGTACAGCGTCTCGACAGCCTGTCTCCGAAGGGCGTGGCCCTCGTTTGCCGCGATGAGGATGAGCAGGTCCGCAGCCAGATCTTTGGGCGGAGTAGAAAATCGAAAAATGCCATGCAGGTTGAGAGTCTGCAGAGGGAGCAAGGCCTCGTCGTTGCATGTCAGAATGAAGGGGCGCTTAGAATGGGAGATCATCGAAATAACAGTCGCCCAAAATTGCTTGTCTTCCTCGTAAAGGACGTCAACCTCTTCCAGCAAAATTAAAGACTGCTTCTGAGCTTTCGCCGGCTTCTTTACGTCCTTAGCGGTAGACGGCCCCGTTGGTCTCTTGGTCGGTTCTGGAGCCGCGGTAGCTTTCTGCTTGAAGAAAGCTGTCATCGTGCCTTGTTTGCCGGTCCCGTCGTGCGGCGCATCCTCCTTGTGCTGCTGCACGAGATGATTTCGTGTCATATCGCCAACTTTCTCCAGGACATCCTTTCCGTTCCGTCTGGCACCCGGATTGATCTCGAAAACCTCAAAGTCGAGCTCCTTGGCGATGGCGTAAACGGTGGCAGTCTTGCCACAACCGTGAGGGCCACTGAGAACTACGGCATTAGCTAGACGGCTATTATCTCGGGGACTCCGGGAAGACCGAATGACTGTCTTCTTCACGTTGCTTTGGCTGCCGCCCGATGGTTCGTATCCTTCCGCGTCGTTTACTTCGTTCAGCTCGTCTGCTTCGTCGTCGCTGGAAACAATAAAGCCATCCAGTTTCTTCTTTCGCTTCCCCTTACTCTTCGCCGGTCCCGCACCTTTGGGTTTAGTTCCCGACTCTGCCGCTCCCGTATCTACGGCTTGCACTTTGAGATTCACTAGCCAGTCGCGCAGCAGCTCGGCTTCGCAGCCGCTTTGAAGCACTCGCTCCGCGGACGACGGGGCATATTTCTGAGCCCAAGCGACCGTCTCACACGTAGCTTTGTCGAAAGCAGATAAGCCTGTCTGGATAGAATTGTATGCGTGGGTGATCGCAGCGTGTGTCTCGCTGTTTCGCCGGAGGGTCTTCAATTGACCAGCAACGCGCTCTTGTAGTCTCTTTCCGCTTTCGAAATGCCGAGTCGGAATTCGTATGATGGGCGAGAGTGGTTGGAAGTTGTCGTTGTCGCAAGCCTTCAAGTCTTCCGCTATTTGCTTCAGGTTCAAGTTGAAAGCCGTCTGATGCAGAATGGATTCGGATTTGGTGGTTTGAACTAGCTGCCCTTTTGCCTTTCGTTTCTTGGGGAGGTTTTCGTATTGCGTCGTCTCGAGAGGGGAGAGGGTGGACGGTGTATCACCCCGTACGTGGACCATTCCTTTCCACGGCCAAGCTGGGTGTTGCGCACCGGGCATCTTGAGGATTTTGGTGTTTGCGCCGATACTGGGAATGCTGAATTTGGGAGTCGCGGTTCGGCTACGTTTTTCGGAACTGAAGTTAGAGGTAAAGAATACTTTTGCTGAGGGCTTCTGCATCTCCTTCTCCTTCTGCTTCTCATTCCCCTTCTCATTCCCCTTCTCCTTCTCCTCCACGGCAATACTCGGTTTAGCTTTTCCTTGGAAGAATGGGTGGGTGGCTTTCTTGGGTGTTTGTTGCTTTGGTGTACTGCTGGCGGCTACCTCCTTCCCCGGCTTGCGCTTCTTAGGCATGTTCTCCTTCTGAAGTTCATCATCGGTCTCTCGACTCGAAGGTGGTGTGCTAGGAAGATCGTTGGCAATATTGGGGATATTTCTAGGTACCGGTACCTGAGTAGAGGCAAGAATCCGGTCCATATGCTGGCCTATTCGGAGTCGAGAAGCGTCATCACCATTCCCATATCTTACAGATACCAGTAAAGCCTTAGATTTCGCGCCTTTTCTACCTTTCCTCTTCGTAGCAGTGTGCGTTTTCGGTTTCGGTGGAGAGCCAATCGTGCCGGTGGTGCGGTTCAGCTTGAGGAGCTTCTGCGGTTTGGAGACGGAAGCTGTGCTGTCAATACTATGCCTAACCCATACTATAGCGTGGCTATCCAGGCAGGACTTACATGAATCTGTGCCATCCTGCTTATCTTGCCTGTTGCGAACATCCCCTACACGACGCTTCCTCTTGCGACTAGCCTCGGCGGGTAACGCGTCGCTTTCCATGTCGACTGAATTGGGACTACATGAGGGATCTGGGGTGACAGGAGTTATAGCAGTCGAAACGATGTCTTTGGTGGCGTTCTTCGCGGAGAAGAAAGGGTGAATTTTCGCACTGCTTGTAGCAATGCTGGCGCCGTTTTCGACCATGATAGCGGCCATAAGTGCTCCAATCGTGCGCCGTACTTAAGCCTCCAGCGTAGAAAGAGCAGGGAGAAATGGCGACATAGGACAGGTCATAAGTCATTCGGCGATAAACTTGGTCGAGGATGTTAAAGTCATTAAGCAGTCTATCAATGGGAAGTGGGAGGTAACATTTGAAGGAAAAGTTGAAGAATTAAAGGCACGCCGCCTCGAGTATTGGTTGAATTGACAAAAGTCGCGTCTGACTCGCGCATTAACGCGACTGTATCATTAAGCTCCTTAGGTACCTTAGGTACCTGTTAGTGACTTATCCAGCGCTGGACTTATCCACCTCCAGCTGGCGAGCAATACTAGGTGCGCAGTGGCACCGGTATTAGGTAGGTGCGCAATATCCGGCGGGGATATGCAATTCGCCGTACTAACAGCCCCTCATACATTTAGCCGTATGTATCTGTTAGTGCGCTGAGCCTTAAGGTACTTTGACAAATTCTTGAATATTGACAATTCCATATTCCTAGGTTGATAATTCCATGAATTAGAGGGTCCAGATATTCGACTTGGTATCATTCAATTCTCCTTTTAATTGCGAGAATAATAAACCAGGTTGCATCGCGATGCGATAAGTGGTTGTTTTGCAATTCCACGTGGAATAGATGGCCATCGATTCTGAGTGTTGATTCCTGGGGGTCACACGTGACCCCCTTGAGCGGTCGCAACTAGGAAGCTCTTTGTACCAATCCTTGGATATCTCAACAGCCAGGGCATGCAATAGCTAGGGACCTGTATCGTTAGAAAGCCCTCAATTGAGCGAAACTCTTGATATAAGTTGCACCTTTTGAATAGCTTTGCGTAAAGCGCAAGAATGAGGTGATCAGAGTGTTGAATACTTGGTAATTCAATCTTTGTACCTGCCCGCTAGTGGCACTAACAGATACATACTGATATTTGTTTGTGGAGTTGTTAGTGGGGCTAGTTGTATACTACATGTGGGTACTGCGCACCTAATACCGGTGCCACTGCGCACATGCACCTAGTACTGCTCCAGCTGGCAGCCAGGCAGCCAGGCAGCCAGCCCCCAGCGAGAAGACATGGCGCATTCTCGCCAAAAACTCTTAAACAATTCAAATCGATAGTAGTAACAACGCAAGCTACTTGCTTATAACTTATATCAATCTTCTCGCAAGTAACTGCTCTATTATATTATCATTTTTCTCAATTTAAAAATTGATGTGATTTATGTGATTGTTCTGAGGATAAAGTCTCTGAGAGAATGCCAAGACTACGCCATTTCTTCTTGACAGAGATGGCAGCTTGAGATCCTGCCCCACTATCTGGATACGTACCTTTTATCCCACCTGCCCACTCCTAGGGTGGCCCACTTAGCCATCGGATCGGTGCTTTGGTAGACCGACTTGCAACTTTTTCTTCACCAGTTCGAGGTTTGCAATATTTGCTACAATACGGCGCTCTACCATCACTCCAGACTTCTGGACGTACAACATGGCTTCTCACTTTCAGATTCAGAAGCCGTACGTGCTAGCTGCATTGCCCCGGCCTCTCGATCCAACTACCGGCCGTTACGTCGTCAGTGAGGTATACGGATCTGCGCCTGGATCGAGAAAGAGAAAGCGCCATGAATTGGCAGTCGGAATAGATGGTGAAGCCGTCAATATCTACAATGTGAGTTGCAATGCCCATGCTTCAGCTTATATCACTGTATACCTATACTCACGCATTGTAGGTTTCTTCCGCAAGGCTGGTGACCTCGTACCCTGTTCCTCCCCAATCCTTCTTCTCGTGCCCTGTAGCTTCGATTCGGCGCAAAGTCGAGGAAACGAAAGAAGTTTCGAGATATACGTACGCGGCGACCAGGGAATCACACGAGAACAAGATCACTCTATTCAAGGATCACTTAGACGGTTCAAGTAATACCCATTCTACCACAGCATCCGTGTCTTTGGGTCCAGGTCGGTCCATCGTGTGCGTGGCACCCATTACCGCACCTGGTCGACAGGAATCCAAAGAGCTTCTTGTTGTCCGGCAAGATGGTGATATCGTCTGTCTTGATGCAGAGACTCTCAAGAAGAAGTGGACTTCATCGTCTACAGCATTACATCAGGACTTGCCGGGCGCCTCGAAATCTTCCAACTTCAGGATCGACTTCTGCTCCTCTATGCTCCTGTCCGACTTTGTCCAGGGCATACTGAAAGGCAGCGACAGTTCCTTGGGCCTCTTCCCCGAGATCATGCAAGGCGTCAATGCGGATGTCGAGGTCTTGGTGCTCATCTCTAGCAACGACCTACGCGGGCAGCAGAGTCGGCACCTTCACGTCGTTGCCGTGCAGCCACCGTCTGGCGGTTCGACAGGCACGCATCGACAAGGCATTATTAGGCTTCATGCTCTACCCATACCATCATTCGAGCATAACGATTCTAGCGTTTCGTCGTACCGCGTTGATCTCCTCTCCGGGAGCCTACTGGAGTTACGTGGTCGGTCATTGACTGTCTACGATCTAACTACGAGCCTTCCAAGGGTCACGTCTACCATGGAACTAGATGGGACAACATCCTTTCTGCGCCTCAGCAAAACATCAGTTCTGTGCTCCACACCAACCCATTTCACTATCTACAACCCGGTCTATCGTTCCCTCCAGAATTCTGTGCCCATCGAACCCGATGGCCAAACAACCTCCAACACAGGCGTAGAACCGATATCCTGCTTGCTCACTGCTTACTTCTCGCGCTTGGAGCTTGCAGTTTCCGTTGTCAATTCGAACCTCGTCGCCATTCAGCTCGAAGCTCCTGTCCTGCGAACAAGAAAACGACGTGCCGAGGGCCTTCTGATTGACTCGATTGGGCGTGGCGTGCAGCTCTCCAAACGGCCTTCCACCCGTACCTCCAAGAAGATCGCGCAAACCTCCGTGTTTTCCAACTATCTCCCAGGCTCTATCCTAGGCGATTACTGGCAGTCGTGGATGGCGGATGAAGCAAAGGCCGACGCTCTCCTGAATACCAACAATATCCACGGCCTCGAGATGCTACTTGCCCACAAGTTCGGCATTCAAGTCCAAGATGAGGTACCTTTGTCCAACGGTGTAGAAACCGATGAGTCAATCCAGCTCAAGGCAGCCTCTACTTGGGTGTGGCCGAAGACTCGAGCAGAATACCCTTCAGCAGATAGACGGTGGATCATGTACGCTATCAGTCGGGCTTTCCAGTGGAATGACGCTTTCTCCGACGACGCGACCGTCCCTCGGCTAATCTGTCAACTGCCCGAGAGCGATATCGTCAATTATCTTGTAGATGCTGGGCATTTGACGGTGTCGAATGTGAGGTCCGCGCTTCGAGGACAACTTAGGGACAACGAAAAGACGGATACGTTTCTAGCCGAGCAGATCATCCTCCGCCTCGCCGACGTCGATCCTTCTCTGGAACTTCTCATCACGTACATCTCTGCCACCAATTTAGGGGCCGTGGAGTTGCTCATTTCCGTACGGACTATCATGAGGAGTCTAGAGCTCGTTCAGGATCCGAAGAAGCCGCCACCAAAACTCCTTGCCGACGGCTCGGCTGAGGCAGCGGCAGTGAATGGAGAGACAGATGCAGAGTTTCGAAATGTCGGGATGGAACTAGACGACCTTGAGGAGGAGATTCAGAAGACCGTATCCTATCTCAACGAGGACGCGGGCATTCGCGGCAATGGATTGAGCGCGGCTTTTGCGAAGCTCGGCAATTGCCCTAGCATGTCCATGATCAAAGCACTACGGGCCACGTTTAAACCAGAAGAGATTTTGTCCCTCATCTACTTGCTTCGCATCGAGTTAGTCCGGGGTTCATGGACATCTCGCTACCTAGATGCGGCCGACTTCGAAAAGGATTCCACCTTTGACGCGCCACCGGACGGTATCGTCAAACTCATCGCGGATCTGCTCGGACGCTGCGTGGACGCTATCGGGCCTGGCGGATGGCTGCTGAACGACGCGCTATTGGCAGGTGACGAAGCAGGGGACTTCGTCGCCACGCTTAAGTTCGAAGTCAGTGCGGCCTTGGAAGGAATAGAAGAGGCTGTCTATCTCCGGGGCATCATCGGCGAGGCGGTGAAATTCTGCGATGCATCATCGAAGACTAGCGAGTCTGAGAACATGGTGAACAAGATGAAGCCGATTTCATTGCATGTGAAGGAGCCTGGGTCTGAAGCCTTGCCTCTTGGGCTGAAGAGCAAGGATAGAGTCTCGTCTCAAAAGGTCGTATCTGGCGGTGAGATCGTGGACAGATCCCAAAGAGAAACTGGCCACCTCAGGAGTCAGCAGGTTGGGCACTATTCGTTGGAGAGGATCGCAATATGAGGTAAATTCACAAGCACTACGTGGACTAGTGGCCTATCAGCTTTCGAGTCGAACTCCAGCATTAGCGGTATCCTCTGATTGAGGCCTTTTAAATTATTGAAGCCAGAATTGTTCACCGGAGGCGTAGCATAACCAGTCATGATGAGACTGGGGAGACCAGACGCTTACTCGATCCGCATTATGTACATAGAGTTCCTGTGGTATATAGCAAAATGAATATTTCCATCTTTCATTCTTAGCAGCCGTTTTACATACAGGCGGTCAGACCTTGTCCTACATGACCGGAATCTGTTGCATTTTTATCGTCTTACTGGTTGAAATCTGAGGCATGGAACCGTACGGTCCTCTCGATAATTCATGTCCTTCTCTAGGCACTGCGGTTTGATCTAGGGATCCAACACCCCGACCCCTAAATAATAGAGGTATGTATGAAGGTAGCACGTTCTCGATGATTACAAGAGCCAACATTTGGGGGAACACTTGGTGCACTCGTAATACAGAGCTACTTTAGATCGGAGCTACCAAGTGAGCCGCGTTTCAAAAGCTTCCCGGGTACTTCAGGCCCATCGCAGTCAGACGAACTTATGCATCCGTGATTGGTTTTCCATTGGTCGCGTGTGGCGCTCATCTTGTCGAGTTTTCAAACTCGACGGGGCAATAGAAGGATGTCGCCCTGCAATATTGTCGAGTACAATCCTGACAACTGTTTGCTCACACACCAATCCTTCCAGTGTTACCTACTACTGACTTGTTTCTTCTGCTCCCGTGAATGGATAGTTGGTGCTGTTCTATCGCCTGCAGTTGGTACGATTTGATATCTGTCCTCCAGATTGCTGTCCAACGTTGTCCAGCCACCTTCTCTATGTCTGGTTTCTACCCAAATCAAATTAAGTATACAAGCCATACATCTGCTTGTTGATCTATGATATGAGCCAACCTACTGCTAGATATGAGTCAAATACCACCTAGGTACATGTAAGTTAGGGAGTCATGCAGTGGTAGATAAGCCCCATGCAGACTCATTCCAACATACATGGCATAGCATCGGTGAATATATCAAGTCTAGGGTGAGCTTTCAACTCACCTACTCAGACCGAACACACTGCGCTTGCAACGTAGGGCAATCTTTCTCGCTACTAAGCAATACCGACATCTCATCTAGTAGATGCCAAGAAGCTACAGGGCGCACGCGATTCTCTGCATACGATCAGACACCAAGTGATTACGACCTGCAGATCGCACCAGAGCCTCGCCTCAACCTCATCTTCACTTGCCTCATGTACATCTGCTGATTGATGGCTATGAGTCGTATCCGAGTTTCTTATGGAAGAAAAGGAAAAGGTGAATTCTTCTTTCCTGTAGGCAGACCAAGATCCTAGCACCTGGTGAATTACATCTTTGCCTCGTGGTATTTTCATGTTTCCAGATCGGCTCTAAATTGCTAAATTGCGGAGCGAACGTGTTGTGTACATTTGTTTCACTGCATCACGCCGTGCATCTTTCCAAGGTTCCTTTTCGTTTGAAACGCACCCGCCCATACGTAGGAGGTAGGTATACACCGCTCCATCCTCTTGAGGCTCTACACGAGAAATAAGCCGCATAGGGAGCCTATAGGCGAACAACATCAAGAGAGATGGTGAGCTGAGGAAGAAAAGTCTTGGACTCTTTTTGCATTTCGCATCTCGGCTCGCGCATGCATGTCAACCTGTGCTAAACTACAGTAGCTACGTGGCGCAGCGAATACCAGCAGATCGAAACAGTCAAAAGTCAGCAGGTCGAAAGCCTCGCCTGGCACCTGGGAAGCTAAATGCTTAGCCAGGGCTGCCAGGGCGATGTTAACTGCATTAGAGGATGGAGCAAGGGGGGAAGAAGCGTTGGAATCGTTGCAGACAAGGATGAGGACTCGGAGCGAGGCAATGATTGGACAGCCCTGCCACCTTGATTACCAGGTTCACGATTATGATGACATACTCGATCAAATTCATACGTCACCGGCCAATAGGCCACCTTCCCACCTTCCATCATCTTACCCTCTTCGTCCAAAACGTGGAGAAGAAAGATTGTGACCGACATGGGCCGTTTTATCTGCCTGTCTGTAATAAGCTCGTGCCGGGATCATCTTGCCCGATGTGTCTCCAACAAGGCTCGATATAGTAGAAGGGCGTTCCTCTGTTCCTCCTGGACTGTCTGTTTGGCCAATGCAATGTGACTTGGATCTATTGTAGGAGTCGAGGATTGATGTCAAGGTCAAGGTCAAGTTAAGTCCACGTATATTGACACTAGGCAGGAGGTAGCGCAACAGTACGTACATATGCTTGACCAGGTTTGGATTTATTATTATCGACCATGACGATATTCATAGTAGCAATCACCTTGACACTGCTTAAACACTTTTCGAGACCAGCCATCCTAGTTTAGTCCCGTCACACGCCCGACCACGTCGCCTAAATAGGTCTGACAAGACATCTCACGTTGATTTCGACATCAGTTTTTCTTGCGGTGGCACTAGCAAACATACGAACATACCGAGCATAGGTACCTAGGAATATACACGAGCATCTCGACTGGAACTAGTCCGCAGTTCGCAGTTCGCAGTCCGCAGTCTATAGCCCACATTCGAGCCGTGGACCGTGGACCACCGTGGACCGCCGACACCCCTGCTTTTCTGCTTTTCCAATAACTATTCCTATAGCATATCCCACTTCACTTCTTCGTCCCCCACGCAACATCCCCTTATTCTCCAAGACACACTCGCATACCTAGTCGACAGTACGCAGTTTCGCGACAAGCACCGACTGCATCGCGACGAATATCGAGCCAAAGGGACTCCGTTCCCGCTAGTACGAACGCGCACACGCACACGCACACGCACAGGTATAGGCATAATTCGCGATGACGACCAACAATCAGAGCAATGCACCAATGAGCACCACGCGCGTCTCGCCAGCGGATATCGAACGGGTCGACGCGTTCGCGCGAAAGCTGTATAAGCGTGCGCGGGCCGCAGATCCGGACCTAGAGGAGATCGCAACGACGGTGCGCAGCCTGCACACGGTACTCAAGCATTTGAAATTCGAGGCGGAGGACCCCGAGTCGCTGCTCAGCGTCGAGGACAGCGCAGTCTATGCCCGGCAGCTAACACCTATTCTCGAAGACTCCGAGTTTGCGCTGAAGCAGCTGAACACTATATTAGAGAAGAAATATGGAGGAAGCGGTAGCGACGCCGACGGCGCTGCTCAGATGGACGGAGAGAAAGGTTGGATGATGCTAGAGAGCCGGGATCGCGACATGATCGACCTGATACGCACCAAGCTCGGCAATCAGAAGCTTAGCATCGACATGTTCCTCGATACAATCCAGCTGCACAACCCGTCCAAGTCGCGCCTCATGGTCGATACGAGTAGCGCCAGCCTCGACTCGATCAAGGATAAGGTAGACGCTATCGCGACGCGGATATGCCAGCGAAAAAACTCCAATCTAGTGGATGGCAATGAGGAGGAGCTTTGGGCATCATTTAGAGACGAGCTGGAGCGAGAGGGTTTCTCTCGAGATATTTTGCGTAAGAATCAGGTTAGCCAGCCCCCTTCATCCTTTTAACCCTCCAATCCAGTATCACGGCGTTAACACATGCATGCACTAGGACGTCATTCGAGCCTACATTCGCCAGTTAGATGAACAGCTCAGCGCCAACGGCGGCAGCACTCCCACAGTGCGGGGGCTGCTAAAGCACTATCATCCTCCTGAGGATGGGCTCCAAATTGCTCCGTACCCAACCTACCCTATATCGGGCGACGCGAGCCCAGAGGAAATGAATCCCAGCATCGACGAGGAGAAACTTTTCCCGTCCTCGAGGATGAAGCGTCTGCAAGAAGACGACAAACGAAGGGCGTTGCCCAGTATGCCCGAACACCCTACCTTTCTTTCTTACGACCGGCACTCGTCGAGTGGCGACGACGACGATGAGTCCATGGCGCTCATGTCTACGCGAGAGCTCATGGCTCTCGACAGGCGGGCTGCCGACCTCGCCATCAGGATGGGGAACATGCAACTGCAGCCGACCCTACCCCCTGACGCAGCCGGTGCAAACTACCACATATCCAACTCCCCTAACCAGCATTACCTCCCCCCTTCGGTCTCGCAACCGGTTCTTCCTTCCTCGACGCAGGACAGCGTCGCTCACCCGCGCTATGCACCACCCCTACCTTACGAGGGTAGCAGTCCGCCGTCAGCACCGCATTCGAACTCGCTGTCCTTTCCCGTCGTAAGCCAGCAGCAGCAGCAGCAGCAGCAGCAGGCCCTCATCGTTGCATCGCAGCGGAATGCACGGCTTGCACCGGACAGCCACGGCCTGGATATTCCGCTCGACGCCAAGTGGACGCGGATCCCACGCCGTCTCGTGTCGCCCGAGGTGCTTGCTAGCGCCGGGGTACGATACGAGGCACGGCCGGACTTCGTCGCTATTCTCGGCGAGCTGACACGTGACGAGGTAGTCGACTTCGCACGCCGGACGACCCAGGTACGGAATGCAAGACGGCGGCGGTCCAGTGCTGCTATAGCGAGCGGTCCAGGTACGAAGGAGAGGCGGGCGGATGACAGATATCATCCGGATAAGTATCGGAATTGGGATGTGATCGAGGAGCAGCAGCGTCGACGGGACAGAGGGGATTACAGGAACGACCACGATATCGAGGACAGCGATCCCGTGATATACGTAGCCAATAGCCATCGACGACGGAGGGGGAGCACGGCGAGTACGGTAAGCGAACTCTACGACTCCGACTCCGACTCCGAGGGTATGTCAGAAAGCGAGAGAGACCGAGAGCTATACTCGCAATCCTTTCCTCGTTCTAGCTCGTATCTCGAGGACTATCATCAGTCTCGAACCCCATCTCACCCCCGCCGAAGCTCCACCACCCCTTCGGCTTCATCGAAACCCGACGACAAGACCAAATCTCGGACGAGATCCAGGGCAGATAGCGACGCGATCGACGGAGCGGATAGCAATAAAAAAGGCAAAGGCACCAAGGCCTATCCGTTTATCGTGCCGGCCCCATCTTCCACAAACGAAGGTACCAAGGGCAAGAGCAAAGCTAGAGACGATGCTGGCGCCAGTCCCGCGGCCACCGTGATGCCGAAATCCATCCTTAAGAACAAGAATGACGATCCTCACGTGCGAATCGATCCCACCCCGCAGATCTTGAACGAAAGCTCTAGCTCGCTACCGAGGAACTTGCCTTCTTACCGGCGCAGCGAACGAGAGCGCCGGGACCGGGATCGCGAAAGAGATAAAGACAAAGACCGGACTAGGGACAAAGATCGAGAGAGAGATCGCGATCGGGACCGAGACAAGAGATACCGCTCAGATCGGTACCTAGACAAGGATAGGGAAAGAGACAGAGACCGGGATCGCCACCGAGAGAAAGAGTACCACCCTCGAGGCCAGGACGGTAAAGACAGAGATAGTAAGGAAGAGCACTCGCACCGTCACCACTCCCGAAGCCGCAGCCGCCGATACCACGGCAGTAGCATCGGCGGTGCCAATTCCGCATCGAACGGCGCGAGGAGGGACCGAGACCGAGACCGAGACCGAGAGTACCACGACGACCACTACGTCAGCACCAACAATCGGGTCAAGGAGGATCGCAGCTCGACGAAGAAGGCCAAGAACGAAACGCTCCGGGCCGTGGGCCTCGGCGGTGCGGCTGCCGCGATGCTGAGTATGCTGAGCGAGGCGGCGCTGTAGGGTTGCGTCTTTGGCTTGGCGTATATCAGCGTTGGGATTGCTATCTAACGAAGAATGAATGAAATTTCCCCCAAGTCCTGGTTTGGCGGCATATGACGGTAGGAGGGTGGGAGGTGGAAGAATGGAATCGCAGGAAAAGGAAAAGTATGTAGCGTTGGGACATGAGCAATCGAATGAAAGAGGACATGCCGGCCAAACATACTTGTACCGGAGCTGGCCGGCCAGCTTGTCGGTTCAGCTAAGAGTATCACATGTCCTTCGTTTGACTACATGTTCGTCCTCGTCTTTCGTTTGCTTTTTTGGTTATCGGAGCTGGTGGTTGAACAAGGGAAGTTTGCAATACCTGGTAGTGAGAATAGTGGCGTGGCAGCAATATGGCTGGCTACCTATATAAGCAAGGCGATCGATACCCATCATATAAGTGCTTCTAGTTCAGAATACAGAAACAGATGCAATTGTACGCAAATTCAAAAAATCAAAAATCGTGCTGGCATGAATTGAAGCGCCGACCTCACTTGGATACAACACTCGAACACAAGCGAGACTTCTTGTTTCTTGTTCTAACTAAAGGAGATTCACTGTAGTCATAGGACAAGGGTATCACATATTTTTACTATTATTCAATACTTGGTTACCCCTACCTATGCTATTACCCTCCAGAAACAGCTACTTCCATAGCTGAAGATATGCTCTCCTTTCCATCCTATGATTCCGAGCATCGTGACATTCAACTCCAGGTGTCTTCGTTAGATACTTGATGTACAGCATCACCGTCGTCTCGTCCCTCTTCTTGTGGGCGGGGGCTGCACGGCCATATCATTGCTTGCCTTGGCCTTATCTTCCAAGTCCGCAGGGGCCTTCTGGCTTTGTCCGCTACCACCTTTATCGTCTTGTTTGCTACAGGCTGCCATACGCTCAAGTACGGCAGCTCGGTGCTTCCTAGCTTCAGAGTTGTCGTACTCGAGTTGTGTAGCGGGGGGCGGGCTATCCCCATTCTGTCCCGCCTGCTCGCTGTCTCCGTGTTGCATCATCACCTTATCCATCAGCCCAAAGCCACCAGTACTATCTATGCGAGATGCTATAGACTCGGTCCTCCTGAGGTTGGACTTCGAGCTGCTCATGTGCGGCAGGGACTCGGCACTCGCGCTCGATGCTGTCGAGACGTTACTCGTGGCGCGGCCAAGAATTTCACGCCTGCGACGCTGTTGCCTCGGTGCGGGCTGCGGTTTCATACCAGTGCCGTCTCGACCCATTCCGTCGGCGGTCACGAGAGAATTCAAATGTTTCGACATCTCTTCGCGTTGTGCCGCTTTAACCCGTTCGATTTGCTGCTTCTCTTCTTCCACCGCATTCTTTGCACCATCGTCCTTTTCAAGCAGACTGGGAGGATCATCTGACTCTCCGCCACTTTCGGAATCCCCTATTTCTCCACCAGATGGGAAGCGCTTCAACTTTCGCGGTGGCGGGACCGTCTTTTGCGGCGACGGTGATTTGTTCAATGCATTCGAGGTCATCTCTGATAATGGTGCCGATTCCGTTGTGGGCTCGACTTCCATGTCTCCAGTTTGATGTGTGGGCGCCGTCTCATAGTTAGATCCCTTACTCTGCCCTCTCTGCACAGTATTCTCCCGAGGCAACGGCGTGTCGTCATCAAATGCCGTCATATCAATGCCGTGTTTCGTTCCTGGCGCTTGAGACTTTGATCTTGGTTCTTTCATAGGTGCAGGCTCAGGTCTAGTCCTTGTCGTCTTATCTTCGGTCTTACTCTTGGATGCTTCATGTTGGACAGTCGTCTGGCTCTCCTGCGGAACATCTTTTAACAGGAATTTGTCCCAAGGTGCAAGGCATCCCGTCGTAATGCATTGCCAAAGCCAATCCGCATTGACAACCGGAATCTTTGACCTCATGGCAAAATCAAGCTTCTGTTTCCTTACACTAGTAAGAGAAGGGCAGAGCAGTAGCGAGCACTGCGCGTTGAGTCGTTCCGAATACGCTGCACCAAGTTGGATGATGGTTTTTTCAACTTGATTCAGCTGCTCGTTCCTGAACCCAGCAGTGCATATCGCCAATTCACCAAACCCCTCGATAGGAAACTGTGGGAACGGTTGCCCCAACACGTGGTCGTTCGGTTTAGAGAGAATTTTGTTGTGGACACAACGCTCGATATAAAATTCGGTGACAATATGCATTCCTTCCGGGAGTGTAGGATGAGAATCCGGTTGCGAAGTCTGTGGAACAATGAGATAGCGTCGATCGGACGGTTCACGGTGGATAGGGGAAGCAACATCTTCCAAAGATTCCGAGATCTGACCACCGTGTGACATGATATGAAGCTGTACGACCCCCCGTCTATTTCGGGGAAACCCGTAGACGTAAAAGCGGCATCTTGAGAAAATTCCGCCTTCGACTTGTTCGGTGTGGCTGTTAAGTTGCGCGAGCTGTGGGCTGGCGACAGCGGGCGCGATAGGCTCGGTGGGATGGATACTAGGGGGTACGCTGGCAGGTCGTTCCTCGATACTCGGCTTGGATAAGTTTACAGACGATTGCTTGACAATGTCACCCCAGAGGCTATCTCCTTGGCTGGTGAATTTCATGCTCGCAGTCTTCCTCAGCTTCCTTCTACCGTCGTCGGCTAGGGGAACAGCTGTGCCGTCGCGTGATCGCTTGCCTAATGAGGCTCGCTTGAGGTCTCTCTTTATCCAAGCCCCATTCCCTCGTTCTTCCGGAGGCAAGGTTGGGTCGTAACACTCCTCGTTCAGTATCATGCCTCGCTCAACGCTGTCATGTAGCCACTCGATCGAGACGGTCCTTATCCCCCACTTCCGCGCGGCTACATACTTCTTGCCTTCGGGCTTGCGAACGATGAGGTGAGTGACGCGCTTCGAGAGATCGCCAACGTATTCGCCGCCGTTCGCTTTGACCTTGTCCTCGATCATGGTCCGTGTCTCATCTTCGCTTGTCAGCTTTCCCAGTCATATGTAGTTTTGGTAGTTGGGATGAACGGATACGACTTACTATCCTCGAAGCCGGTCAGGCAGCAAGTCAGCCTCGACCTCTCTCTTTGTTCCTCGAAGGCACTGTTTGGGTTCCCGCCAGCCGTCTCGAAGGTCTTTAGCTTCCACGTCTCCTCCAAGGCAGCAAAGTCGAATTCTTGGTCTTCTAGCCATGGCTCGCGCACGGCGTTGACCCAGCCGGCGGCCATGGGCTTGATGTCTGGTCTTTCTCTTGCGACATGACGATATTTGGCAGTATCGTAGTCTCCTACGATTAGATGGGTGACGTCGGGTGTAAGATCGTATTTGTGGGTGCCTCCTAGATCGACAGTGCGTTGCGCAATTTCTGTCTAGACATGCTCCTAATTAGCTGGAACAGTCTAGATCGAGACTAGGCTGCTGCAACGAGGCATTCGTAGCATGACTTACACGCAGGTCTGCTTCGATATTAGTGCAACACAGCACGAGGCCGTCGAAAGGTTTAGACGTGTCAAACGGCCTATCTGAGGTAGGCGGCGACTCCATTTTTTTAGAAGCAAGGCATTGTAGCAACAGGACGATATGACGATGTGGTGTATAATACGTATAATACAGGGTGTAGGCGGTGGTGTATTCTTTTGTTACGAGGTATGGTAGGCTACCAAGTCCATTCAATTTACAATTTATTCGAGGCGCGTCGATAAAGGACGAGTCGCGTCAAACAGTTTAAAAGGTGGGGTCGCCATTTACGCGTCCGTCCCCTAAGCACCAGGCCACCCCCCTGTAAATACAACATTTAGGTGTTAGTGTCCCTGTAAATACATCATTCATCCTGCTCGTCATCCATTTGTATAGGCCGCATTTCTGACATTTCTCTCCTCGACTAAAGGGTGACTTGCATGTAGTATATTCCTTTTTAGAGACCGTAGGGTGGACCGAAGACAACCTCAGCAGCTATTCTAGCCAAACATGACCAATTCCATCTCAACCACGGAACCATCGAAACTAGGACCTCAACACCATACTAATTCGTAAATCCCACTACCACAGAGTCCATCCTCCTATCCCAAGCAGATCTCGATTGCACCGTGAATACGCCCAGCAGCAAGAGCACAATCTGACTTGTCATAAAACTACCTAGTCTAAGCTCATCCAATCGCGTCACCGGATAACTCGTCTACCTCTTCACCCCGTATCCGATGAGATGAATATCACATCGCATGTTATTATGCTGTAATACATCCGATCGCCAATTCACTAACCAAGAGCCTTCGTACTCTCGGCTACGTGGTTGGTGGTGGACAACCGAAAAGCTTATCTCAACCCATCCCGTCACCCTGTCTCTATCTAAGCAAACCATACATACCCGCTGCTTATAATAAGAGTGCAAATAACAGGCCACCTAGGTATCTAGTAGCATCCTACTCGTTTGTCGATCCTCGGATCACTCCTGTTGTGACCCTGAGGCGTTCTGAGACCTCGAGATCGTAACCTTGAATCTGGATTTCCATAATTGCCATTCACCAATGATCTTGCTTCGTGCTAGCGAGCGCGATTTCTTCTACCCACCCTGAGAGTCCGTCGGGACTTCAACTGGGAATTAGTTAGTTCATACATCATCTTGTGGATCTTCCCCAATCGCACTACCGGCCACTTGCTCGTAGTTTAAGAAGCATCCAGGCTGCCAGGCCAGGTTCATCCGTTCAAATATTAGACGGCTTCCCTTCGTCAAAGTCTTAGTTACTGGGCTGAAATCTCGATTAAGTTCTCTCGACATTTGTTATATCCGTGGCTACACGCACTCCGTAATGTCTCGCCATAGATCTCCTTCCCCATCTCCTTCCCCGAAACGTCGTTCGTTGTCCCATTTTCCTCATAAGAAAAGGAGTATTTTTACGAATCCGGAGTCCGAACGCCGAAGCTCGTCATCTTCAACCCAGTCAGACGCCAGGAAAGATGTACTCAAGACCTCGCTCGTCTTCCTCGGCGCTATCGGGGCCGCATCACTAGCGGCTTCCAAGTTCTGGCCCAAAGGTGTTCTATATGGCGATAAAGAATCGTGGGCGCACGAGGCCAAAGAACAAGTCAAACATGCCGTGGGAGCGGATGGGTCAGGCGACGGAAGACGGAGAAAACATCGAAGTGCCGGCCATGGTGATCGGGACATGAAACATCGACGGCGAGCTGTAGTCCGAGACGAAGTCGTGGTCACACGACCCGATGGTCGCCGGATGTACATGGATGCCGGTTGGGACAGGCACTCTTACGATAACGAGAGTCGCCGCAGCAGCGAACGCATATCCGGCGCTCGAGAGCATGGGAGACACGATTTTCAACCTAATCCTTACGAGCCACGGGAGGTCAGGGGCAGGTCACACTCGTAGAGAGTGTCTTGGACGAGGACGCTAAGATACGACTTGTAAGGAAGTGTGATGGATTTCATTATCTAGGAGGCGGCGTTTATTTATTCTGCGTGAATGCAGCGGCTCTGAGTTGTTTAGCTCAGTATCAGATTGTTTGATGCCAAAGGGAGGACATAATAGGGTTGCGCTCTATCATCGTAACCTGAAATCAAATTGGGCGAGGGCAACTTTGAGCCACACAAGGCTAACTTACGATAAACGATTTATGTTGAAAATGAATGATATACCTACTCTCATGCTTAGATCGAACAATGAAGCAGTGAATGCGTGTATCGCATTAGCTTCGAGTACACGTCTAGGCTCTGTGCGTTAGTTGTAGACCAACATTGCATACTCACGAACTACCCCTTTACCTACTTGGTACCACTCTTCGCCGCTATCTCTCTCCATATAGCACTTTGACCCAATTATGGATACCTAAATTAACAATAACAAGCACTGAAGGCTCAATGTATTTTTTCTTTTATATTGGTAAGTCTTTCGTGGTGTTGGCGGGCATGTGCTTATAAACCTCAAAGGCCTCCAGGTCATACCCAAATATCAAAATCAACGCGTACTTGGCGAACTCACCAATGGCGTAATGTTTACAACCATGATCCCACAGTGATAAGTATCCTAGAGAGCCTTGAAACCTTTGTAGACGGTCTTATGTGACAATATTGTGCTTCTGTTGATATGCATCTGCGCTTGAAAGAAACAAGCATTAGCAGCAGGTTGACCCTACCGGGAAGAAATGAGGTAGGTAGTCTTGGCATTTAGCAACACCATGAATTATACCTAAAAATTGAATAAAAATTCGAAAAAACTCGAAACAATTCGTTTATTAATTCTTAGGCCCCTATTATCCCTTAAAGTACCTATCTCTTGTTGTTTTGATATCCTAGGTAGGTACCTAATTCAAACGACAAAATCTAGTGTGCAATTTTGGTCAAGTACGCCATATCTCCCCGGCACCGACTGACAGGGTGGAATGTGGAGCATTAAGGGTCCCTTGGACCTGAAGCTTGTTTTTAGTGGCAGCTAGGTCCCTGTCAATCCCCTGATCGATGACGCCAATATCCAGAGTTAAGCAGCATTAGGTCCACTATTCTACAGCCCAATTTTCGACACCACCATCGTCATTTGGCACCTTCAACGCCTTTAGGTACCTAGGTATGTGTTACACGGTGGACAATCAAAGAGATTGGCAGGTTACTAGGTAATAAAGTCTAGGGAATGCATAAATAACATCCTTCTTGCAAAACAGTCATTGTCATTGCTTGTTCCATAGCAGCACAATGGCGTCGTCCTTCGCTAGACAGCTGCTTCAGCTCACAGCATTCGCTCTTCCGTTCCAACAATGTTCTGCCGCATCACTCTATTCCACATATAAATTTGACCCCCTAGAGCACCTCGGAGGCGTGGCACCCTACTTCGAGCCTCAAGACCCGCCAGCGTCGCCCTCGCCGCCTCAAGGTTGTACGACGGAGAGGGCAGTCTATCTCTCCCGCCATGCTGCTATCTATGCCAACGACTACGACTTCGAGGAGTATATCGACCCTTTCGTCTCCAAGCTAGAAAACAACACGGCCCTCGACTGGACAAAGGTGCCAGCGCTGAATTTTCTTGCCAGTTGGACAGCCCCTATGTCGGACGCCGAGCAAGAATTGTTGACTCGTGCCGGGAGACTCGAAGCGTCACAACTTGGGGTCACGCTCTCGTTCAGATACCCCAACCTCAAGCTGCCGTCTCGTGTTTGGACGTCGTCTGCCGAGCGCACCGTAAAATCGGCCGAGTCTTTTGTAAGAGGACTAGAGCAAGACGACAACGAAATGAATGTGGTCAGCATCTACGAGTCCGAGGAGGCTGGCGCAAACAGCCTCACGCCGTACAAGAGCTGCCCGGCCTATTCGTCTTCGTTTGGGAGCGACCAGTCCGCGGTGTACCTAGACAAGTTCACCAAACCCATCATGGCCAGGTTAAACGCGATGGCTCCGGGATTCAACTTCACGGCGAATGACGTATACGGCATGATGGAGCTGTGCGGGTACGAATCTGTCATCCGTGGTAGTTCCCCATTCTGCGACCTGGACCTGTTTTCGCCTGATGATTGGCTCGGCTGGGAATATACGGCCGATGTGATGTACCACTACAATGTTGGATTCGGCAATCAGATATCTGGCGTGGTGGGACTCCCTTGGTTCAACGCGTCTGCGAATATGCTGATGGCGGACTCGACCGACCAAGACATCTTCGTTAGCTTCACCCACCGTGAGCTACCTCCTATGGTATTCGTCGCCATGGGGTTGTTCAATAACTCGGCGTTTGGCGGAAGCGAAGCTGCCATCAACGACACTATGCCCTTAGACCGGATCAACTACAATCGTGCATGGAAGAGCTCGCACGTGTTGCCATTTCTGAGTAACATGGCGATCGAGAGGTTGAACTGCTCAGGTAGTTACGGCTACGACGACGGCGATTACTATCGAGTGCTCGTCAATAGTGCGCCTCAGCCTCTGCCAGATTGCGCCGACGGACCGGGGACAAGTTGCTCGAGGGCGGGTTTTGAGCAGTATGTCCAGGACCGTGTCACTTTATTCCAGGGCTTTTCCGAGAAGTGCGGCGTCGACTACGACAACTCGACGGATACCTATTCGATATACACGGATTCGGGAACAGGCAATGGCACGTCGGTCGGGAAGAGGTACGAGGCGTTCGAATATCAGTAACAAGATAGAATTACCTGCCTACCTCCTACCTAATAGTATACTACCACAAGTAACAAGTGATTTGAAAGCGAATGATGCGTGAATCATAGGAGTTATCTGTCCAGCAAGGTTAAAAGTGAGGAGAATAAAGCTCTTTGAATTGAGCGATGCTAGGTGCGCAGTGGGGGGTGTACTAGGGGGGTGTACTAGGGGGGCAGTGACTAGATATGGGTATGTAGGATATGCAATTCCCCACACTAACAGCCCCTCATGCATTTAGCCGTATGTATCTGTTAGTGCGCAGAGCCTCTAAGTAGGTACTTTGACAACTTCTTGAATATTGACAATTCTAGATAATTAGAGGAGAAGAATGAGTCAAGTGTAAGAACCTTGGAAATTCTTTGTATCTGGCCGTTAGTGGCACTAACAGATACATACTGATAATTGTATGAGGGCTATTAGTTGGGCTAATTGAACATTCTTAGTAGGTACTGCGCACCTAGCATCGCTCTTTTAATTGAGACGAGGAAAGGGGGCACAGATTAGTGTACCTTAGGTACTTTACTCCACTACTCCCCATTAGTGGACGTCTTACGTCAAATGGGGGAGGGGTATAGGGCGCATTTGGTCTGCTTCCTCCATCAACCATCAACCATCCACGCATTTAGGCAGACTGACAAAGCGGACAGGGCAGAAAAGGCAGACAAGCCAAAACAAGATGCGTTTTCTAGGGCTCTTCTACCTATCATGCATCGCGCTTCTCGACCCTTAATCCCGTCGGTCCATGGCCCTTATAACCATCGTATGGTAAGCAGCAGTTCCAGTTTCCCATCTCGCCGTTCCTTCTGGACTCGACAAACAAAATACGCACAATCGATGGCTCCTCGGACATCAATCGACGAGTTCAAGGAACTTGTCAACGCTGGCGATCGCATCCTAACCCTCTGCGGTGCTGGATTGTCCGCTGCTTCGGGATTGCCTACTTTTCGGGGCGCGGGCGGTCTTTGGCGCAATCACGAAGCCACGTCTCTCGCGACGCCCGAGGCCTTCGAAGCCGACCCGTCCCTCGTATGGCTCTTTTACGCCTGGCGCCGACATATGGCGTTGAAAGCGCAACCGAACCGTGGCCATTATGCTCTAGCCGAATTGGCCAAGAAGAAGGACAATTTCTTGTGTCTGACGCAAAATGTCGACGGTAGGTTGACGTCTGGTCGTTGAACAGAGTCCCACTCCTTACTCATTCTAAACAATACTACTCGGAACAGGTCTATCCACCCGTGCTGGACACCCCGAATCTAAGCTGCGACTCCTCCACGGAAGCCTCCTCGACAACAAATGCTTCAACGAATGCGGCTACGTCGACCGAAACAACTTGAGCGATCCCGTATGCCCAGCTCTCGCCCCCGCCGCCGAAGACTACCCGCACGATCAGATCCTCCCCTTGCTTGATCCTACCGTGCCGATACCACCAATCGATGTGGCAGATCTCCCACATTGTCCAAATTGCAAGACAGGACTGCTTAGGCCTGCCGTGGTTTGGTTTGGAGAGCCCCTCGACGACCTAATGCTCATGGAAGTTGAGAATTGGATAATGCGAGGGCGGATAGATATCATGTTGGTGGTCGGGACGGCCGCCGCTGTCTATCCTGCTGCGGGCTACACACGCAAGGCTCAAAGACGGGGGGCTGTTGTCGCTGTCGTGAATCCCGATCCGGACTCGGCTGCCGGACTATCGCAGAACGATTTCTTCTTCCAAGGAGACGCTTCTGAAATCTTGCCCCAGCTATTTGAAGGGGTCATCGGGAAGATGGAGGACAAGAATTGAGTAGCTGGCCACCAGAGGTCTCGGTATATTGCTAACGATACGTGGTCACTCCTACGCTGCCATTTTCCAATATTTTACTCCCGGTTATTACCAGTCTTCAGTAATAGCCTATCCAAGTACTCACGTCGTGAGTCGGATCGCTCTGTTGCTGTAGACGCAAGCCGTAGTTGGATGGAGAGGGGTTATGGTCCAGTCCAAGGCCATGCCACTCACAGGTAGGTATTTATCATGTCCATAGAGTTAAGAATGGAGTTAAGAGTCCTCTATACCTATTGTCTTATACGATCATACGATATTCAGATTTATACCTACCTACCTTTTCAACTTACGGGCATATGCTTCCTTTTCAGGCGTGACACCGACCCTCGCAGAATGGCGCTGTGGGTTCAGGCTATTTTGAACCCACTCGTAGACAGATAAGAGATCGTTACCCATGTTACAGCGATACTTCAAATTACTCGAGATCTTGCTATAAGAGGGAATGAGCAGTTTCGGTGAGTGAGAGGTTCTTAGCTAACTCTTACCTGAACCAAAATAGGCACCTGACGGAATAGGAAACACGGTTGGAATGCGCTGACCTAAGTGAGTATAGAGTACCTAGGTATAGACTCTGAAATTCCTATGAGAGCCTTTACATCAATGCATTATCTACCTTCCCTGAAGGTGTACGGATTATTCCGGGCAATATAGTAAGAAGTCGAACAGGCAGTCTCTGCCTGTGACGGCAGTCTAGATTATCTATCATGTTCGTATTCTTTAATAACTAACAACTTAAAGCATTGTTCGAACTCAAGAGCCCTGCCTCTCTCAGAGTAACATTCCGGGAGAGACATGTCTTAGGCCAGATGCGGAGTCCCTACACCGGGAATGAGATCGGATCTCTCGTACCAACGAGCTTATCAAGTCATCACGGGCCCGCGCATGATTCGAATGCGACTCTCCTGCCGAATGCAGTCTAGACGAGGTGGCACTGGCAGAGGATGTGCGGGAGATCACCCCGGACTTGGCAAGTCGGTGCATCGCGAGTGGATAGCACCGTAGATTACGAGCGAGTCGGCATGGTTGGGAAGATGTCTTTGACCTTGGTTCATGTAACGGTGCCATCAATTCGGTCAAGCATAACACGCCAATGCCTAGGTATTCAATGCCTATTGCAATATGTAAGGGGTTATCGACTTACTACTACTACTCTATTATTTATTAATTTACTCCCAGGTCCCCCCTCACGAGCGATTGGGGAAGAGTCGTTCGCTCTTCACTTTCATTCGGCGAGGGAACCAAGCGTTATCCCGTGCAAAAGGCTTGCGAGAATTCACCATGCGTTCCGTCCTCGTTCTCTTCGCCTCGGCCGCTACGGCCAAGGTGATGGACAGTCTTGCCTCCGTTCCCAAGGGCTGGACGGAAGTTCGCCAAGCTTCCTCAGACGACGTGGTCACGTTGCGCGTCGGCCTTCCGCAGCAGCATGCGATCGCGCTAGAGCAGGCGGTGCTCGAGATCTCGACGCCAGGGCACCCCAACTACGGATTGCACCTGTCGCGTGATCAGGTCCGGTCTTACACCGCGCCGACGGAGAAATCGGTCTCGTCCGTGGTGGATTGGTTGGTTCAGAGCGGCATCAAGCCGTCCGTGAACAACGACTGGATTACCTTCAACGCGGATGTGAAGACGGCCAACGACCTTCTCGAAGCCAAGTTTGCCTGGTATCAGTACGAGCAAGGCGGCAGCCCCAAGCTTCGGACGCTGTCGTACAGCGTCCCTGATGAGCTCTCCGCCAACATCGATCTGATCCAACCGACAACTCGGTTCGGCCAGCTCGGCGCGAAGAGGTCGACCATCTTTGAGATGCAAGTCCTTGAGCCCGCCGAGGAAGATATCGTCAAGACGAACGCGGCCGTGGATGTCGCCGACTGCAACCCTTCGAGGGTCACGCCCGCCTGCATCAAGTCGTTGTACAATATCCAGTACACCGCCTCGACCGAGGGGAACTTGGTTGCCTTCTGTTCGTACCTGGAGGAATATGCTCGGTATTCCGACCTTCAATCTTTCGAGAGGCAATATTTGACGGAGGCCACCGGCCAGAACTTCACCGTTCAGTTGGTTAATGGGGGATTGGACGATCAGACCAGCAGCGATGATAGTGGTATGTCATAGTCCCTTTGAAATCCCTTGCTCAGTTTATCCTTACTAAACTTTTGAGCAGGAGAGGCGAACCTCGACGTGCAATATATCCTGGCTGCCAGCAGTCCTATCCCTATTATGGAGTACTCCACGGGAGGTCGTGGGTGAGTAACCATTGGATGATTTCCCGTTCTGGGAATAGAGCTAACGCGCGGTTACAGACCACTTGTCCCTACTACCGATCAGCCTGGGCCATCAACAAACGAGCCTTACCTGGAGTTTTTGACTTATCTTCTCGATCAAGATGATTCCGCCTTGCCGCAGACAATCTCGACCTCGTACGGAGAAGAAGAGCAGTCGGTGCCGGCGGAGTACGCTCTGAGAGTGTGCAACATGTACATGCAGCTAGGTGCTCGTGGCGTCAGCGTTTTGTTTTCGTCCGGCGACTCCGGACCCGGTGACTCGTGCATAAGAGAATCCGACCAGGCGCCTTTCTTCCAACCCTCGTTCCCCGCTGGCTGCCCGTACGTTACATCCGTCGGCGCCACCTACAATGTCGAACCCGAACAGGCAGTGAGCTTCTCGAGTGGGGGTTTCAGCTCGCTTCACGCCCAACCGGCGTGGCAGGCAGACGCGGTAAATGCGTATCTGGAATCGATCGGCAGCACCTACTCGGCGTATTTCAACGCCTCCAACCGGGGCTTCCCCGACGTGGCGGCCCAGGGAAGCCGCTTCGTGGTCATCGACAAGGGCAGGACGGCGCTTCTATCGGGAACCAGCGCTTCGAGTCCCGTCTTTGCCGGCGTCGTGGCGCTCCTGAACGCAGCGCGAAAGAGCCAAGGCGAGCCGCCATTGGGTTTCCTCAACCCGTGGTTGTACAACAACAGCGCCGCGTTCTTCGACATAACGTCGGGCTACGGTAGCGGCTGCTCGGGCAATCCCGCCTTCAGGAATGGTGCCAGGTGGAACGCCACCGCGGGATGGGACCCAGTCACGGGCTTGGGCACGCCCGATTTCGGAAAACTGCTCGCTGCTGCTGCGCCAGGGGTGGAGAATGCTTAGAGAGTTACATGTAGATCTTGAGCCCTCCATAGATGCAAAACTACAAGACTCGTACATATGGTATACTCCATGAAAAAACAATCTGATTGGTTCTGGTCTCGTCTATCAACTCCCCCTTATAATCCGCATCCTCCTAAATTCTTGCTAGCCTAGGTGCAGATTCAGACCAGCCTCACCCTCCCTTCTCCGCCCTCAACAACATATTCATCGTCATCATTTCCCATCCAAATAGGAAGCCCGCGGAACACAAATCAAGAAGCGAGGATCGCAAATACGATGGCCAACCAGGTAGGTAGAAGCAGCCATCGTCCGAGCTCTGATTATTTGCAATTATACTTCCATACATCTCTGGCATCCGCCAACGACTCAGATACCAGAGCACAGCTCCAGCTTTCGAAGTCTAGCCAATTACCATCATACGGAACGTATCCGGTGCGAGATGCTTACCGAGATAGCGAATACGTGTTAAGTCAACTTGTAGTCTCGTGCTCGATGAAATTGTAAAGGAGTGCCATCGTGATGAGCGTGAGAGTCGGAATAAAAATTGAAATGAGAATCCAATGCTGTCCGAAATTCTGTTTTATCTCCAAACGTTAGGTTAACTCCTATATACACATCTAATAAGGAAGAGTCCCATTCGAGGACGCTCGTAACGATATTCACAGCTAACGCCGCAACTGCAAGTTGATGATGGGGGCTCCTGTATAAGAGAGTGAGCAACCAAGAAACCTTGAGTGGTCCGGAGTCGAATCGGACATGAAATCCTCCCGAGTATCCCATGTCATGCTCCTTCATCCAGCTCATCAAGTATACTTGTTCCGATAATTCAACTGCAGATAACAGGACGGCAATTATAAGTGAATGAAAGCCCAATGCCACCCGTCCGCTGACGGAAGCGAGGGACTGGAACTTGAATGTGATTAAGGGATATTGTCTTGTTTCTCTTAGTGGCCGTTGGATAATCAAAGTCGACAGGCATACAATGGTGTTTTGAAGTGCAATATCAACGTTTTACTTAGCATTGGGCATGTTGATGCTGACTGTTGGCATTCATCGCACCGCCACCACGGTCTCCGTTATATTCTCATTATTCCAACCCAAACTTATATAAAACGTGGACTTAGTACATTCGCCTTATTTGTACCAATGATGATAAATTGATCATGGGCTGTGTTATTTGCGGTGTTCGCAAAGTGGTCTGGGGGACAGCTGGCAACCCGTCTACTGTATGGATTTGATCTTTTTGCTATGTTGGTAAATACACGGCGCCTAACCTAGCATCGAAACCAGTAATTATTCTGATACCCCCTGTTCATTTCCAAGGGCTATCATGAGGCCAAAGATTAAGAGTAGGGTTTAGGCCAGGATAGGTCAGAGTATTGTCGGCGATTCTGGCCGATTGGGTTGGATTGAAGTGAGTTAAATGTACTAGCAGTGTTGATATATCCCCCTTGGTGCGTGTGTTGAATAACTTCAGATATAAATAACCTCAGAACACGCGGCTTGATATCGCCAGCTAGCTGGGTAAATCACTCTTCACATACAAGATTTTACACTCCAGGTAGCACAGCTCATTCGAAAGGGTGAACGTATAGACGGATAAATTAGACGATTGAAATCCCTACCAAAACCAGGTATCTACCCAAGCAAGACAGACACCACGTGAAAAGAATCGCCGAGAGTTGATAAAGGGGTACTATCGTTGAAATAAATCAAAATTCTACCTAACGCTCATCAGTATGTAATCTAGCAATTTTCTATGCTGACTTCGGGCTGCTCGTTCTATCGTTCAGCCTTTCAATCCCAGTTTCCAGATCCCATATTTACGGTGGCCTTCTGTACTTCCTTCTCCATATCGACAATGTTCCACGGCTCGTACTTGTAGCCAGGAGGATAGTTGGGCGGTACGTTATCGACTTGGTCGAAAGGAATGCCCTGCCTGATCGTCTCGGCCATCTTCTCGTAGTTCTCGTACGCATACTTCTCGGGATCATGCCTCCAAATCCAGCTGGGAAGCTTCGGCTGCGCTAGCTTCGGGTTGACCTTGACCTTTTCCCAGTTGGTGTGCTGGAGGAGCTCGGCGTTGGCGAAACCCATCTTCTGCGCGCACGAGCAGCGAATGTAGCGGAATCGTACGTGCGTGCGCACGGCTTCGGGCACGTTCTGCTTCCCGGCAATCTGGAGGCAGGTGGCCAAAGAGACGGCATCCTCGATCGCCTGCGTCGCTCCGTTGCCCGAGGCGGGCAGGAAAGAATGAGCAGCGTCGCCGATCAGGACTACACGATCACCTGGAGAAGTCCAGGACGGCTGCGGGTCGCGCCAGAAGAGCTCGAAGTTGACAATTGTCTTGGACGGTGTCAGTTTGATGAGTTCCTTAATCCTCGGGTCCCACGAGGAAGAGGCGAGTCCTTTATCCATATTCTCGAGGACGTCGTCCGGTTCAACTGTGTGAGTCCAGCTCTCTTCTTCCGATCCCGTGATCTGTTTGTCTTATTAGCACGCCGAATTCGGAAAAGGGGTGGCTGATGCACTCACGTCGTGATTCATTAGCCAGACGCAGGTCTCCCGACGAATCAGAACCATTGCGTATATTCCTGGTCTAACGGGTAGGGGTATTAGCCAAGGGTCGTACAGCACGAAGGAGGTTGCGCCACATACCCAAGCCATGTTCTCACCATCGGCTCGTCCCTGTTCTGTCCGCCCAATTTGAGAAACTCCTTCAGCTCGGGGTTCTTATCCAGGTGATGGATCGGGAAGGCAGCCCGCCACATCGCTCTACCGGAACTCATGGCCCTCACTTGGCCGCCTACGAGCTTTTGGCATTTGGAGCCTACGCCGTCCGCCGCGATTACGATGTCGGCCTCGAATCGCTCCCCCTTATCCGTCACGACGCCTGCCTTTTGGCGGTCCTGGTCCTCGTAGTAGTCGACAACCTTGTGGCCGAACTGAATCTTGATGCCCTGCCTCTGGACTTCGTTGAGGTACATCCGGTAGATGAGCGGCCGCATCTGAAAGGCGCCCGGCGGGGTGTTTGGGTCCATGCCTTCCTGGCGCAGGCGATCCGACACCTTGAGCGGCGTTATCATCCGCTCGCCGTCGTGCTTGAAGGTCTCGATCCAGGCATTGTTCATGGAGATCAATTGGTACTCTTTCGATAATTCGGGCCAGTGACGGAAAAACTTGGTGGCACTCTGGCCCATAAAATACATGTCTCCTGCAGGGTAATTTCAGTATATTGCTCTAATATGTGCGAGGCGAGACATGAGTGGTTCAGCCACGGCGTACCCGCAGTGTTAATATCATCGTGGCGCTCGATTATGCGCACGTTGTGTCCCTTGCGGACGCATTCAATGGAAGCAGTCAGCCCTGCAAGACCCGTGCCGACGATCAGGACGTCGATACCCGAAGACGGGTACGAGCCTACGGGCTTAATATCATCATTATCGTGAAGGGAACTCATCTTCGAATGAGCAGAGACTTCCGGCTTCAGGCGTAAAACTGCACAGAAAAAGCAATGATGGCGGGAAGGCAGCAAACATTGATTCTACGTTACTCGGAATATAAAGGAAACGGGAAAGGATCGCTTGTACCGGAGCACCGGGTGAGACAGCGTAGTCCAGTATGATTTTCGTCATTACAGTCAGCCATGAGCGCAACGGTTGATGCGTTGATGCGTCCCCCAGTAAACATTTTGATCCTCCTCGGGCCCGAAGTCTGTTCTTGTCCACCCCAGCCACGTTACGGTCGACCACGTCATTGGCCCTTCTATTTCAGCCTCCGCCGGTACCCCAAATCTCACCACTCACCACTCACCACTCACCACTCACCATCACTACTCGACGGGATTCCTATAAAGGGAATAGGTATCGAACATTCCACTCCGCCTAATCAGGTGCCACGCAGCATCTTATCCGTCACGGACATATCCAAATATCATACTCAGAATGGATATATCTTGCCTTCCCCCAAGTTTTCGAGGTGGAGATAACCAGGTGGCTTACTCAAAGAAGCGAGTATAGGATAAGTCTATTCCAGTCACGGTGATAAGAGGGCCATGGACTCCAGGTGGAGAGAAACCGACGGAGTGGTTGCCCATCGCTGCATAACACGAGAACATCTTTTTACCTTTTCGGGCTGGGACGTATTGACCTTAAGGTTATGCTGCGAAGTACTGATTGGCTGAACTTCCGGTCTAGTCTCGGCCTCGAAGGCGGCTCCAGGCACAGAAAGTCAGCTATGGCGCAGACAAGCTTTTGGAGAATGCCACCCCATCCTTCGAGTGTTATTAAACATTCCATCTGAGACCATGTCTATATGCCATGTGTGAAGGCAGAATCATGTAAATGAATGGCTCCAATGACAAGCCCATACATTGAACCCATACATTGAATATCAGGTACGTAAAGCTTGCACGAGTATGGATACGTATCGGCCACCTTTTATAACATAGTTCAGCCGCTAGATCTATGCCTCCTCCAATATTTAGACTAGACGCGGGTGCTTAAGTGGACGGGACGCTTGGCCAGCAGCCAAACCTCGTAACACTGCATCGCAACTCGACCTTGCTTCGGCACACTTTTTATAATCCGGACTTATTGGACCGGGCTTGCATATCTTCGTATAATCCAAGGCATGTGATGGTCTTCTGGCCAGTGTGCTGTTTGCGATAGTGATCCCATTGCGAAGAGTAGGTGGACCTCCAATATCTTTGGGCTGGATGCACATTGTTTCGGACTTTTGGCACTTGAGACTACTATTGGAAATACCATTTTTCTAGAAAAGATACGAACTCAAATATGCACAAAATGCGCAAGCATGGATTGCTACGCTAGGATCTGATGCCCGGCCAGACTCTGATGTGAGTCTACCAAGGGGGGGTCACGGGGGAGCACCCAGTCGAGCGAGACCTCTACGTCGAACCACCGCCCTCGGTTGTCGAACGACTCTTATTAATAACAACTATCGAGAGTAATTACTGTAAGCGGATGTATTAGACGACCTGGCCTGGTGGCACAGTGGGTAGTTTAAATCGTTTGACAGCCAGCGATACTTTCGTCCCTAAATGTGCTCTTGATACCCCATCCCGCAGCCCTTCTTCACCTTCACTATCGTCTTGTTCGCATACAAGCTCATCGTGTTGCTGTTGTTGCTGTTGCTGCTGTTGCTGCTGCTGCTGCTGCTGCTGCTGTCCTTCTTCACTCGGTAGTCGATCATGCAACCGTTTACACTACTGGTCCTGTGGGCCTCCCTTATAGGCTTCGTCGCCTTTCATCTGTACAAGTTGTTCAAGGAGATAAACCACGAGCGTAAAATCCCCGGTCCGACCTTACTGCCGTACATTGGCCGCATACACGATCTGCCCATCCAATACATGTGGTTGAAGTTCAAGGAGTGGTCAGACCAGTACAGCGGTACGAATGGCTTCTATTTCACGGAGATGCTCGGGGCCAAGTTCCTCATCGTGTCGGACGAGAAAATAGCCGAGGAACTTCTGGTGAAACGGGCGAAATACAACTCGGACAGACCGATGGTCAGGTCTTTATTCGACTCGAAGAGCACGCATGGATCTATGGAATACCTACCCCTGATGGGGAGAAACCGTGAGTAGAGCATCTACCCTTCGTCTAGACCTGGTAGCTGAGCAGCGTATCTGGCGTAGAATACTGGGCGAGGCAACGTCGTTTCACCCACTCCTGTCTGACCGAAGCGAGTAATGCCCAATACAACGGCGTCATGTACCACGAAACGAAACGCTGGCTCGTCCGACTCCTCGAAAATCCCGACGACTTCGCCTTCTCCTTGGAAGACATGGCATCCAAGATCATGTGCACGCTGACGTGGGACGACACGGATCAAAGCGAATACTTGATCAAGACCGCGTGGGGTCTTCTGACGCAGATGTCACCGGCCGGGCCCATCACCAACGTCTTGACTCCACTTTGGCATCTGCCGATGATCATCAACCCCTGGAAGACGGCCGAACGCAAGCGACACGACGAACAGCAGGCATGGTGGCTAGAGCGCGTAACCACTACGCGCGAGAAGATGGCCTTGGGCCAGCAGAGGCCGTGCTTCACCAGCCAGTATATCGAGAAGGGGGACAAGCGTTCGAACCTCTCCGGCGACTACGAGGCTTCTTCCGTCATCGGCATGATGGCGCTCGTCGGCGTCTTTACGGTAGCCGGGCCGTTGTCGTACTGGCTGGTATCGATGATACACCATCCGAAATGGCAAGCGGCGGTGCAGAAAGAGATCGACGAGGCTTGCGAGGGCCGACTTCCGACGCTTACCGACGCACCCAAGCTTCCCGTGCTTCGGGCGTGCATTAAGGAAACGATGCGGTGGAAGCCAAACGTACCATCTGGTTAGTCCGATGGCGATGAAGTTCACGGCATGACCAGTACTAACCTGAACCTAGGCGTCGCACACGAAATGGAAGCGGACGATGAGTTTCGGGGTTACTTTCTTCCCAAGGGAACAAGAATCCTTCCTCTCGATTGGTGTGTGAAACGTATCCCTATACGTTTATATACGTTTACCGGCCTGCGCAACTAACATTCAGATAGGGCGTTCCTACGAAACCCTGCCAAGTATCCCGATCCCGATAACTTTCGGCCTGAACGTTGGCTAGAGCCCGGGTGGCCGACGTACCAGGAGCCGCTCAGCGCGTATCCGACCATCAAAGGCATGACCTCGTTCGGCTGGGGTCAGCGTCAGTGTTTGGGGCAGAATGTCACGCAAGACGAACTCATCGTGGCGTGTGGTGCCCTTGCCTGGTGCTTCAACCTCAAAGCCAAGAAGGATCCAGTTACGGGGGCCGAGTTGCCAGTTCCGCTAGACAAGTCCAATTCCCTGTTAATCATCAAGCCGGATCCTTTCGAGATGGCGTTTGAGCCGAGGAGCCAGGCGCGGACGGAGGAGGCGCTCCGACTATGGGCCGAATCCGAAGCAAACGACAAGCGCGCTAGGGCGGAATTCATCGCAAAGGCGACCAACGAGAAAGTGGAGATGGTGTAGACTGTGTAGACTGTGTAGACTGTACTAAGGGGGAAAGCTTGGCGTATGAGGATTCGGGTTTTGGTTTCTTCTAGATGGATTGACGGTCTTTGCATACTACAGATAAGATGACACAAGCAGACAAGATGGCAATGGCAGGCATAAAGAGGTTGAGGTTGAGATATCACTTGGATAACATAACATGATAAATTACGTGTTTAAAGAGTTTTGCTATCCGCTCTATACATCGCCGGAAACCCCGCACCGATTGGCGCTAAGAGCGGCTCGCGGTCTGATATCTTCAAAACAATACAAGTTGTAAAGTTGGGAGATCGGATTCCGGAAAGTTATTTGGGTGCAAAGCCGGGCATCTTGTCACGGCCCCGGCGCGGGGCTTATCGGGGATGTATAGAGGTGCGGATAAGACCCCGATAGCAATTCTTAGAGGCGGATAGTAAAACTATTGAAATCCCATACAACGTCAAGCTTGTGATGTCGAGAGAAATGAGGCTCAAAGGGCGCATGTACCTCTGGTTACCTGTTGGGGGGTTTCACGCTGGGGATCGTGTCGTGTCCCATGGCCAGAGATACGAGGTGAGCGATATGAGCTGATGTTGACGTCCCATATACTTACGTCATTACTCGAATTACTCGAAAATAGATGGTAGTCTTCTCATTAGGTAATCAATGTAAGGGGGTCTTGAATAGGATGTAGGATGGTATGTTCGTAAGCATCTTTCGATTTTGAAGGTATACTCGTTGGATTCGACGAAGAATCGGGCGGCAGAAACGCGACGAACTTAGGTAATGGAAATGAATGACAGCGATTACTCAGGTAAAATGTCATATCGCTTGGCTTACCTTAGTTGCTTTAGGTAGGTACGGTACATCAAAAACATCATTCCCTCCGTCCCTTTTTTAAAGGCTGCATTCGGAGGCACGGACGTTACCCAACCCGATATCACGTTTTACTGACACGGGTTACACGAGGAGATGCTAACCCGACGTAATTTAGAAGCGGTCACATCTCACATCTCCCATTCTACCCCCCGGTAAGAAATTTACGCGGCCGACCGACGCAAGCTTCGGCATTCGGTCCCCAACATACATCTTCTGCGAATCATTCATGCGATTTGAGTTGTCGGGTAAGCAATGCCCAGCGAGTCTACAGAGCCTACGGATGCATCACGCTTGCCACGATTAACCATGTATGCTACGTGGACCGCGTCGTACGCGACATCACTTGCAAAGATGATGCCCTAAGCAGAGTTCCTATCCAGAGTTAGGGGGCTATGCCCTTAGCTGGGAAAGTTTCATTGTCATACCACCGCGGCGGCTTCTACGGGCGAGACTGACGAATAACCAACAAAGAAACACGACTGTATTCGCAAGCCAGCAGTGGACGTCGGGAGAGTGTCGTAGCAAACATCATAAATACATAAAAGCCTGCTCTTAGTTCTGGGAACTATCCACCAACGGTCAGTTGAAAAGCAACAACATATAGCCACCGCTTCGATCACTTCCTAGCACTTCCTAGCACTTCCTAACAATCAAGATACAATCACGATACATCTTACAACTAGACATATTGTAACGCAAATGTCAACAATGGCTGTTCCCGCCGAAGCCGTTCTCGGCACCACCGTTGCCTTTTCCTTCATTCTCCTCGGTAAGTGACACGCGCGAATTCAATCAGTTTGGGTCGATGCTAATTCGTACATAACATAGGCAATGCTATTACGCAATCATTCATGGGAGTGCCTGCTCTGCTAGTGGACTTTCCACCAGCGTCGTCGCCCGATCATGCTGCTCGCGCCCGATTGCTTGGGCGGCAGTGGCCAACCTTTTGGGCCGTGGGAAACAACTTCTTCAGACCCATCAGCACGTTCGGCATCTTTGGCTACGCCTACACGTCGTGGGCCGCCTCATCCCAAGGGCCGGACGGCAGACTCGGCGACTGGAGGCCTTATGCGATTGCTTCGCTATGCCATCTTGTCACTGTCGTTCACTCTGCGATGAACATGCAGCCGATCAACGAGAAAATCGACGCCCTGAGCGATGCCAAGGGCAGGGTAGGGGTAGACAGCAAGCAAGCCGAGGCCTACGCTCGGAAGTGGATCAAGTTCAACACCGTCCGCCTCATCACCCCCATCGTTGCTGGATCGCTGGCGCTATTTCAGTTAATCAAGGGACATTGAAGTGTATAAGGAGACAGACACTCGTTTCAGGTCTAGGAAAGCCAGGACCTTGTTATTAATCGTCGGGTGCAATCTGCTGGGCATTGAGTACTGGGTACTGGGCATCCCTGACACACACATATCATTTATTAGTCTTTTTCTTTGCGGACGTTTTTACTATACCTCACCGCTCGCTGTATTCCTTTTTCTGTACCTTATCCACTTACGAAGTTAATATCAGTGTTTATTCGAAATGAATTCATGATAGATGGCGATGGATGCGGTGATTTCATAATCCTAGAGTCATTGACGGTAGTTGAATGTGTCCACGCACTGACCAACGTGAAAGGGGCTATCCACGTAGTTGAGACTGAAAACAGATACAGTAAATTAATAGAGTATTAACCATACATGTAAAATAAAACTTCAATAAAAAGGCTTAAAGCAAGGTATTAAAGCACCTCCATGCAGATTGTAGAAATGAACAACCCTCAACAACCCCTGAAACCCCTGAAAACCCCTGAAATGGCGCAACACACAAGCATCACGGCTTATGTTAAGAAAGGTTCTCTCGGACTTCCCCATAAACTCAAAAGACCACACCTTGAGCTAAATACAACAAGATTATCACGACTACAACTTGAGCACACCCCAACCCGAACAGTAGCGTCATCGACTTAGGCTTCGCCGTCACACCCCACTCGCCCCTTTTTCCACGATCATGCTTCCGATCCTCTTCGTACTTGCAACCAAAATCATCAGGTGCATGCTTCCGGGCCATCTCCAAGGCCTTCGCGCTGTCGACGAACTCCGTAACCCGGACGACCTGGGTTCCGTCGGAGGATAGCTGGATCATCATGACGCATTCGTTCTTCCACTCCCCAGCTCCGCCCTTGAGTATCCCTTGCATGAGGGCATGGACCACCATCATCCCTCCCGATCCGCCGTCGACGATGGACTTGGGGACCATCCTGAACTGGTCGAATATGCTAAAGATTCCCGCGGCGTGTTGGGAGAAGGATTCTCGATTTCGAGGCTCCATACCTAGGCTTTCTGGTAGGACCTGGTGGCGGAAATCGGGTGATAGGGGGTGTAGAAGCTGCGAGATGGACAGGCTGCCGTAGCCCTCCAGCAGTACGTTGACTGTGTTGTATCGGCGACGGCGACTTTCATCCATTTTGCCGACGGAGGAGCGTAGTCGAACAGTGTAAGGCGCAGGAGGTAAGTTGCTAGGCGCCGATTATAAGGTGCTGTCAACGGTGGGCAATACTGCGGAGGATATGCAAGAGATCAGACGGGAGGGACCTAATAAATCCAGGAGATTCCGCATATCCCCAAACATAACAGCGTAATGCCGCGACGCGTTCCGCCAGAGTTCGGAGCCCGACCTTGACAGCTGCGGCGGCGAAAAGGTTTACTTCGGCATACGTTGCGTACTCTTAAATTGTACCCGATAAGGGTCGACGGGAGCACTAAAGGGGGGTTCCTATAGTTTGATAATGCGACGTAAGGGGACGCGGTCCGTCTAAACCAATCATCTAAATAACTCTGCGCTGTTATTTCTGTTCTGTCATCTACCGTTGGTCGACTGGATCCCATCAGCAATCCAACATGTCCAAAGTCATCCTCGTCACCGGTGCTACCGGGAAGCAAGGAAGTGCCGTGATAAGTGCACTTCTCAACCGGGATGCTAGCAAGGTCACGATTCTTGCGGTTACACGAGACGTCAGCAGCACCAATGCCACGCGTCTTGCCCAGAAGTCATCCTCCATCAAGCTAGTCCAAGGCAATCTGAACGATGTCCCTGCCCTCTTCCAGGAAGCTCGAAAAGTCCACCCGCAGCCGATATGGGGTGTCTACTCGGTTCAGATCTCGGTCGGTCCGGGGGTAACTCTCGAGAGCGAGGTCGCCCAGGGGAAGACTCTCATCGACGAATCTGTCAAGGCCGCGGTGAAACATTTCGTCTACAGCAGCGTCGAGCGCGGCGGCGACGACGCGTCGTGGATCAACCCGACGCCCATACCTCACTTCCAGAGCAAGTACCAGATCGAGCGACACCTCCGAGAGGCCACGGGGCTGGGAAAGCCGGGCGCGGGTATGGGCTGGACTGTCCTACGCCCGGTCGCTTTCATGGACAACCTGGCTCCCGGGTTCCCAACCAAGGTCTTCCTGGCTGCCTTGCACAACCACATGGGAAACAAGCCTATGCAATGGGTTGCTACGTCTGACATTGGTGTCTTTGTTGCCAAGGCCTTCGCGGAGCCCGAGCATTGGAATAGGAGGGCTGTCGGGCTCGCTGGCGACGAGTTGTCTTGGAGTCAGCTCAACGCTTCCTTTACCAAGGCCACAGGATCGCCAGCGCCGGTAAGCTATTGGTTCTTCGGGAGTGCGTTGACGTACATGGTTACGGAGGTGTCCTTGATGATCCAGTGGTTTGCTAGCGACGGGTACAAGGCCGACGTGAGGGCTCGCCGCAAGGATCACCCCGAAATGTTGACGATGGAGAAGTGGTTAGCCAAGGAGAGCTCGTTTGAGACGACACACCCATGATGACGCAAAGCGGTCTGCGGTCTGTAATCTGATCTGATACTTTATGTCAGATTCTTATCGGGCGACATAAGTTCGGCAGTGTGATAGGATCGGTATAGCTCTCGTCATCATGCGGTAGAGGTTGGAGGTTGCGGGGTGCTGGGTGCTGGGTGCTGGGGTGAGATGATACACGATTCAAAAGCCGATGCGAGTCGGTATTCTCCAACCAAGAAACATAATTCCCCTTTTCGGTATAGGTTATAAGGATAAATAATACAATATGAACATGAATGTAGACGAGATGAGCCAAGCCCTTTGTAATGAAGGCTGATCGGACTCCTGAACTTGTAGAAAACTCCCTTACCCCATCTCAAGACTAGTAGCCCGTGGCAGTAAGCGCTAGAAACATCCTTCTACGTTAGGATAGTGAAGACCTGCGAGTTATCACCGGCACACGGGGCAGAATCTAGCCGGCCATCTCCAGGCACAAGGCAGGTAGCATTACGCTCGCTCTCGGGAGCGAAGACTAGGCTCGTCCCGCCAGTAAAAGGGACCAATTGGCCGCTGTTCGTCTCGCCCTCTGCTTTGATTTTAGCATGATAACACCAGTTTAGGTTAGAGAAAGTTACAAACCTCCTGCTGCCCGTCCTCCGCACGAGAAAAGAGTCACGGTGTCGCCCGCCGGGCGCCGTCCGTCAAAGCTAATGCATCCATTTGTCTAGAACGAGGTTAGGATAAATTGAGAAAAGTGTAGATGAATTCATTGAGTATTAGCGGTGTTACACTTACTAGGCTGCTGACAAGCAAGGCCGAGTCCTCAGCATTGTTGTGTTTCCCTGCCGTGATGATATCGAACTTTTCGTTGGGCGTTCCGGCACACGTTACCAAAGAGACTGGGATTAGATTCTCACGGAAGTCTCCTGCAGTTGGGTCGATGAACAGACACTCGCCATTCGGCGCCTGTATGCTGACGGAGGTGAAAGCACGAGTAGCCGTGTCGTCTCGCTCATGTGCCTCCGCAACAGCCGTCGGTCGCAAAACGCCGCCGGCACGAGATACGGGGACAGCCTCGGTTGGGTTAGGGATTCCTCCAATATCTACGTTAGTCGTAGCGGCCGGTGAAGAGGAAGTAACTTCAGACGCCGTTGTGGCCGGCGCTTGGCATGTATCCTGTGCGGTAACTGTTGCGGTAACCGATGCGGTAACTGTTGCGGTAACCGATGCGGTAACTGTTGCGGTAACTGTTGCGGTAAAAGTCGCCGTCACCTCAGATTCGTTTTGAGTAGGACTGCTGCTTCCAGCCCCCGGGGCACCGTCGAATGTGAATTGCTGGTCAGCATTCCCAGCATCGCAAGGCGCAATATCAACAACGTCCCCCTTGACAGTGAAGCATGACTGGAGGTCGTTGTTAGGGGAGAACGAGAGTGGCCCACTGCTGCCGTCGAAAGGGAACAACTGAGAATTAGTGACTGCACCTCCACCATCCGCTCGACCTCCACAGCTGAATAAGAGGACTTGGTTGCCACTCGCACGTCGCGGATCAAAGTTAAAGCAAGCGTTTGTCTACCAAGTCTTAGACCGTGTAGCTTTGGAGGGAAGAGGAATGCCTACCAGAGTACTAACGACGAGCATCGAGCCCTGGATATTATTATGCTTGCCGGCCGTGATAATATCCCATCCCTGGCCGTCAGTGGAGTCGCATTCGGCCACCTGGATCGGTGTGAGGTTTGCTCGGAAGTCGCCCGAGAGCTCATTAACGAACAGACATCGTCCATCTGAGGTCTATGATACAGTTGATTAACGCGGCACGCCTTCAATTCGAAAGGTAGCCTTACCCGTATCTGCGTCCCGGAAAAGGCCTTTGTGGCTGTGTTATCAGGTTGCTGGGCCTCATCGAAGGCCGCCTGGTCAAGTTCCGTCACGGCTCTCTGGAATAAGCGTGAAGGCGCAATCGGCGATGCGGTCACAAATGACTGCAAGCCAAGAAAGACAAATATGGACGAATGCATCGTGACCAGCTCAAAAGGGGAAGTGGATTTGCTAATAGACACAAAACGTAGAATATAATACTGTCTACTACAGCCAACGAAAGGTAGAGCAATGCGAACACGGAAAGAACGGAAAGTCCTGCACGGCAGGGCTGAGAATCGAAAGAGAATGAAATGTGAAATGAATGACCTGATCAAGAACCCAAGAACATTACCGCTAATGGTGAGATCGCGAGCATTGAATGCCCTCGTTGGGAAGTAGGAACTATATAAATACACGGCGAAGCATCGTGGTACGATTTCTCATCCTCACGATTGCATGTGAACAACCAAGGGGCAGTAATGTCAAGGAGCTAGCCGAGTCCCCTTCTTAAATGACGGGTTTCTGTCCAGTTTCATGGTGATCCCTTCGGCGCCTTTGATATCTCCGCGCTTCGTTTCCTCTCGCGCTTCGAATCCGAATAGAGACAGGCTAGTAGTTTATTTCAACGTCGAAAGGGTGAAGGAGATTCGCGTCTACGGGAAGTCCGGGGTAGAACAAACGATGAAACAGGGCGTGTCACAAGAGAAACAATTGTCCCTGGGATTGGAGATGGTGCTAACTTCTTTTCTCGTAGGCGCCCACTTGAGACGATTTCTGGTTGGCTGCCCAGTGCTTAGCCAAGTCTTGTAGGAGCTCCCAGCTGCAGAGCTGAAAGAAACCCCTGCAGAACATCATTGATCGCTTCTTGGGTTTAATTCTACGGCCCTTGGAACTTCATTTTACTTGAAATGTGACATATTCTCCTAAATACCCCCCGGAAAGGATGGCTTTGGTCAGTTATGTTAGCCAACTGGCAATGGGATATTCCATATCTCATCAACGTAAGTAAATATATGCTGCGTTTAATCGTTAGCCATTCTCTATGTTTCGTAGCCTCCGAGGTTCGCCAGTATAATTCTTGACGAAAAGAACTCATTTTTGCGAGAGGAGCTCTCAACGTATTGTACTCCTGTTTCACCCCCTATCCGAGTTAATCCCTATCCAGAAGCGCAGGAGCAAAAGGGCTAGACCCTTGACAATAGTTGTCTCTATACTTGCGAACTGTAAAGAAAAGTTGATTAAGTTCCATATCGCTTTGTTTAAGGGAGAGCGAGGCATCTAAGAGCCAAGTCATTAAAAATTCTGAAGAAATTTAGCTACGCCAACATACACTAGGGACTACAGAAATCAACTGCAATCAAAATTCGCATAAATAAGGATAAGGCATTTCAATCGCTCTCATGAGCATATTATTCAAACAACTCATAGTTTATAAGAGATCTACGTTGAAATCGGGGCCTGTGTATACTAAGTTAAATGGTTATGCGTACCCGCGACGCAAATGGCCTCTAACATGTATCTCAATAAACTATACCACCATGCCGATCCGTAAGAGGGACGTTCTTGCATGAGTAACTCAACTCATATATTTGATCTTCGAAACCGCTCATAAACATACCGTAAGTCTTTGTTGAAGTATGGAGTGAATACACTGGCAGGTCAGTTGCGGGACGGCATAGATGAGACCACGACGCTTTAAATATTCATTGTTATCCCAATACCATTACCATAGTATAGAGCAATGCTTATTCTTGTATCATCCGCGCTTCCCTGACCAAATCCTGTATCCTGCCTTTTTCGTAGTTTTGCATCCACACAATTGTTCGCTGAACAGGAGCTCATTAGACCTAAGCATGTAATACGTTTATAAATCTAACGTAGAATATCACTATATGTGAGCGACGGATGATTAGCAAGCTCTTAATGCCTCGACTTAGTCCAAACCGGCCAGGCCCTATAACTTCATAGTTGGAATAGGGGCAGGAAGCCTACCTAAGTACCCTACAATTCTATAGACTCTATGTCTTGGATCTAAAATACCAAATACCATGTCTAAGCCACACTGGGCATAAGAAGATTCTGCTCCAGCCAGTTTGGTGCTGGGCAGTTGTGATATCGCACCGCGTCGCATTCAGGAAGTCGAGAAGAATGTGATACTTGAAGACTACGGTATCGACAACTCCTGGATTAGGCAAGCCAGTCTAGAATCTAATATATTACGTGATGCCCGTAACTCATTGTAGCAAGTCTGGATCTCATGTACGATTAAGCTTGAGAGCATCCTTGATGTGCTATCTATAGTAGGAAGCTAGATGAGACAGGGTACCAATGCCGAGCAGGGGTGGTGAGCGCACCTCATGCGGGGATTGGGAACGTCGAGAAGTTCCTCTGATGAGGAAGCTCGAATCTGTAGCGCAGCTCTACGGTCCAATAAATCAAACAAGATGATATATTGTGGCTCGGCCTGCCATGTTCAATAAACGAGGCCGGTGGCATTTACCAATGATCTAAACCAAAGATGCTAGTTCATTCGACGTTACCGTGCTACATGATACATGCGTCGATAGGCTAAATTGACTGGGTGCAGCTCGAGGGGATCCCCTTGTTGAGATACTCTATCGTGCCTTGCCAACCCTCCGCAACTGGCCTTAGGACCTTCTGCAACCGACTGCCAACTGCGCATCTATCCCTCGCACGAGCTAGGCTAAAGCTTGCCGTTCTAGATCTACGACGCCCGCGCGAAGGTGACCTGCCTAATCGGGTAGATGCATAGTTCAACCGTCACGACGCCATCACGACAGATCGCGCGGCATCCTAACCGATCTTTGTCGCCGGTATAAAGCAGGCTCCCGCACACCGATTTCGGGTCCTATATTGAAAGTTGGACCTAACTCGCAATCGCCATCATGAAATTCCTTCAGTCTCTGCTCTTGGTCGCGCCTCTCACGGTTGCGGTACGGCTCGATAGGCGGGGTAAGGTCGTGTACGATGGCTACAAAGTCTTCCGAGTAGTACCAGGAACCGATGTGGCATCTTTTGAAGCTCAGCTAGAATCGCTCGAAGCCGTCGATCTCACCCACAACCATGGCCATGTGGAAGAGGAGCATTTTGATATTGCAGTCCCACCCGAGAGCCTGTCCGCGTTTGACGCCCTAAACTTGACTTCTCAAGTGCTGAGTGACGATATTGGAGTCGACATTGCTCTCGAAGGAGATCTAGCCGAATACCCCGGTGGGTTGGATTCGGGACGATCTATGAAGGTGATCTAACAAAGGTCTAGGAGTGGATCTGAACGCGGCTGCTCTCCCGAGCCTGTCGTGGTTCACTGCGTACCATGCCTACGCCAACCACCTGACATTCTTGAGGGATATACAGTCGTCATTTTCGTCCAACTCGGAGCTGATTACCGCGGGTACATCGTATGAGGGTCGTCCCATCCAGGGAATTCACCTCTGGGGAAGCGGCGGGAAGGGCTCGAGGCCCGCTGTTTACTTCCACGGCAACGTCCACGCTCGTGAATGGATCTCGTCCAAGGTAGGCCTGAGATCACGTAGAGGTTCGGACGGTCTTCCAACTAACGTGGATATGTACCTAGGTTGTTGAATACCTCACCTACCAACTCGTTGCCAACTATAACAACGATACGACCGTCAAGAGCTTCCTCGACAAGTACGACTTTTACATCTTGCCGATTGTGAACCCCGACGGTAAACTACAGTGGTTCAAACGATCCGAATCTAGGCTAATCCCCAACAGGTTTTGTCTACACGCAGACGAACAACCGTATGTGGCGTAAGAACCGCCAGCCGCGCTCCGGTACCACCGCTATCGGTACGGATGTGAACCGAAACTGGCCATACCAATGGCAAGGTCAGGGATCTTCTACGAGTCCGGGATCAGGTTAGTCAACCTTCTGTTTATGCTGCCTACGATATGCTCCTAGTCGAAGTTAGGCTAGACTGCTCGCAAGATTTGGTGATTGCTGACCGTGTCTTGGAAATGTAGAAACGTGAGTACCTAGATCCAACTTGAGACGAAGGCGATAGCCTCTTCCGTACACCTATGCTTTAAATCCAGAAGATCGCATGCGTGTGATCGACTCGAATAGCATGCCGAAGATGGTAGATGCTAATTGCACGTCATAGTTACCGTGGTGTGGCCGCTGGTGACACCCCCGAGAATACCGGAATCCGAAGTAATACCTCTTTGCCTTATGATGAACTTGATAAAGCTCGCTGACCTATTTATAGCACTGGGTGATCGGCTGGCTGCCGGGAGAGGGATAAAGCTCTACATTGACTGGCACAGCTACGGACAGTTAATCCTGACGTAAGTCCGATTTTCAACAGGCCTCGGCTTACTGCCATTCGCAACTCATTTTTATATTTTCACGCGCGAGAAGTATGGCAACCGGGGATATAAGCGCTAAGTCAGACCTCGCAGACCTTATGGCTACTCGTGCACCGCAGCGGCCTCGAACCAGGCCAAGCAAAGCACGCTTTCCAGGGGAACAGCCTCCGCGATTGCTAGGCCTTACGGCACGAGATTCACCGCCGGTCCAACCTGCGCTACCCTATACGTCGCTAACGGGGGTAGCAATGACTATGTGACCGACGTCAACAATGCAGAGTTAGGGTGAGTGAAGCGTCAAGTCGTCTTGAACCGAGTCCAGGCTGGATGGGTGCTAACTAAGACTTCCAAGGTGGGCTATCGAGCTCCGAGACACTGGCCGGAACGGATTCACACTACCTGCCGACCAGATTATGGCAAGCGGTATCGAGGCATGGGAAGGAATGAAGTATCTGTTCGCGAACATGTGAACAGCTTGTATGTGGTGTATGGTTCTATTCGCAAGCAAATCAACCACTGAATGATCAGGTCGAGATGAACAGGCAATGGCCATCTTCAACTAGTCCCGCCACTATGCCTCAATTCTGATTTCCCATTTTTCGTCACTGAGATAAGCCAGAAGTCAGTTTATGTGTTTGAGTACCTGGTAGGTAGCCATCCCGGGCCCTATTGGCCTCATTTGATTTATTTGAATTTGATAGTAGCTGCTAAGGGTATTAATCGTTAATCTGAACTGCCGTGAAGCTTTTAGGTAATCATTCTATGAGGAGACCGTTGATATAGCAGCTAGCCATGATCGGGTATGGTCGAGTCTTACATATATCTCAATGTGTCTTGATAGGAAGCAATTTGGATTTCTGCTCCATAAGATTATATTAACCTCTAGAGTAGGCTTTATCCTTCCGCATACCCAAGTCATTGGGCCGGACTACTCCTTACGGTCCATTCGTGCCTTATCGAGATAGAACCCATCTCCAAACTGGCACCTCCTATGTTATCGAAACCGTCGAACGGCACCGGTGATTTGGCGGCGGTTGCCCGGTATTCGACTTCCTCCGGGCGGAGTCGTGTCTCGGGGTCGTCGCTGAGCTGCTTAAAGTACCGGTTGCTGACTTTTCTCGACAGCGCGTCGACGGGTGGGGAGGTAAAAGTTGCCGTGCCGTCAGGCGAGTACTGACCTCCGAAAAGGGGACGCAGGATAATCACGCAAGATAGTGTAACGGCGACGCATGGCTCTAGTGCGCTGAATAAGACTGTGTGGGGGGTGGTATATGTGATGTCCTCGAAGTCGATCTGGGTCATCATAACGACACGTACGATGCTGACGACACAGGTCCTATGAAGAATCTTATTAGAGAGCGTTCGGGCATGGATCGTAAAGTTCAGTTGCACGATACTCACAATATCCCTATTCCGAAGGTTGCTGCCAGGATTAGCCGCTTCGGCAGTGCCAACTCCAGTCCCAGCAGGTAAGGCATCGGCATGATTAGGAGGATTACGTCGGATACCATGTTCAAGATGCCTGTAGTAATCCATGACACCATAGCGTTTCCGCAAATTCCTCCTTCGATCGATTTATCCCAGTTGAACTCGAAAGGCTGACACATTAGAAATGCGCTGAGTATGGCAGCCAGCGCCCTTCGTGTCGTGGCTTATCAGCTCCTGTCCACGTTCGAATTGGGGGTTTGAGGGACAATACCACAAGACAATGAGTACATAAGTGGCCTTGGCTATTATGAAGAAACTTTGAACCACAAATATCTTGGTGAGGAGGTGGATGATGGATATTCTGCAGAGACCCAGGGTAACTGCCCACAATACTTGGATAGCGACCAAATGCTATGTGTCGTCGGTATTAGAGATGGTAAGTTGTAGTCGTGGGTTGTAGGAAGAGCACACCTGAAGGAATAATCTGGCACCTGATATGACTCCGAACCTGCTTTCGATATCGTCGACGTGAAACCCTACTCCGCCCACGAGAACCGCTACGGATTGCCAGAAGTGTTAGCTGTTGATAATACGACGTCCTGGTACGCCAAGGTAAATACGAACAGGATATGGTCACGCCTTGATATATTACGACGAAAAACTAAAAGAAGATATTAGTAACTTATGACAGGAGGCAACTTCCAAGGTTCCTCTGCGAGTTTTGGAACATACACCCGACGTGATGATCAAATAGTCACTTGTATCAAGTCGTCTATTGGCCTTCCGCCGAGCCAAGACTCGGAGACCAACGGCTACCGCAGGCAACAAGCTAAAGACTATCCCGCAGGCTACGATGGCCCTCTGATCTTGAGTCTCGATGGGGAAGATGACCGCCATAACATCCGAAGGACATTTGGAACGGAGTCGAGCTTAGGAACAAAGCTTCAGATGGTAGGGAGAGTCAACGGATCGATACGATTCATCATCAGAAAGAAAAGAGAAGCAAAACTACTAGCTAAAGAAGGGTTTACATAATCCAGTACCTAGATATCTTCGCGTGCCAGCCCTGTCGTGATGAACCTATAAAATCAGGGATGCTGTTATATGTTGTGCCAAGTATCCGGCAGGCAGGCGAAGGGACTTTACAACCAAAACGACAAGGCATTGGTTGAACGAATAAAGAACGGGGTTCCCTGAGAACTATGACTAGGTGCGGCACTTGGAAAGCTAAGATCAATGATCTGGTCGTGCAGATGATTTGAATTTACCTAAGGTATGCAAAGTTCTAGACGTTGGCGCTATCCGAAAGAAAGCCAATTCCATTTTCAACCTCACTACATGTACCGGTAGGCGGTGGGCGGTGACAAGAGCGAGGCAATCATGGCACGGCAGCCCGCAGGCAACGGATGTTTTTTACGCACTGACCCACGTGTTCATCAGGGGTTGTCGGGTACCGGTACTGAACAGTAGGAGAACGCGCCGGGTGCTTAGGGCCTTTGGCGGGCCTTCAAGGGTATTAGTGGTATTAGTGGTGATCCCGCACCTGTCAGACCTAGTCCAGGACCAATCTCCACTTGGGGATGAAACCAAAAAGGCATCGGCAATAGCCCGAGTTCGGCTGACCTCCGAACTTGAACATAAGTCCTCTCTACCATCCGGATTCTGTGATGTCTGATTAGGTAAATTAGGTAGGTAAATTATATGTAAATTAGTTGTTTTGATAAATATCATGCCAAGTGTGGTGTAGAGAAGTTGTCCACTCGTTCTCAGTCGTTAAAGTCGTTACGAATGATTGTCATTTTAATGCGGTACCAAATTGTGCCGGTAATTGAGCTCCAGCGGTCGAAAGATATCCACATCGTCCTGACGGAATATTGGTAGATCAATCCTTCCGAATGTCTGCGAATCTGGATGGATGGGGCTTTGGAACCAACGATGTAACTTGATACAGCACACCGCTCGCCTGCAGAACGTACTTGTAGGACCTTATCAAGCACGCCTCGTTGTGTCAATGACCTTTACATTAGGTAGGTAGATTCTCAGAGCAATGCACATGTTGACGCAGTTCCATTTCTCAAGCAATTACAGTCCGGTAAGGTATCGACGATGGTGACAAGGACTGACCAGAACTTGGTCAACCTCCACCTAGGATTTGTATTAAAGGGGAAGTGGATATTGGATCCCATCTGTCTTGACAATGGGATAGAAACCCCATAAAACGCCGGCAACATCCGTTTCATGGTAAGCTTAGCTCCCAATCTGCCAGCAGCCGCGTTGACGCGTGGGATCAGCCCACGAATGCTTTGGATTGCACGTCGTAGTCTGGGTCTATAAGGTCACCTCTGTAAGGCCACCCACTGATCACGATGACGCTTTTCGTGTCTCACCTGTATTCCTGTGAGCAAGAGACGGGAGAATTGGCAAGGGCCACCTAGATGGGACCTGTTCGTATACCAACGGTAACACAACAAATCAGCGGAAAAACCATGTAGTAGAAGAACAATGGGATGAGTAGCTACTTTCATCGATTTGTATGAGAGTAGTAGATTGAAGCATGGCGAGCATGGTTAGGTCGGAACCTCTTTTCTGGAACAGTCGGGCCATACTAGGTTGGCAGACACATACACGCCCATCGCATTACCCAACTTGGGAGATGTCGCATCTTAGATTAAACATATACATTTTCGCTGTGGTTCCTATAGGAAATCGCTATAAGTGAAACTTAGTACCGCAATCTCCGCGATGCGGCGATGCTGGTAAAAATCACTAAGTCTGATATTCTTCGCTCTTGCTTCTGTCAGCCCCGAGAGGGGAAAAGAAGCAGCCCACGAAGGTGGTTGTATCCGAAGCTTGAACACGAAACCGGTTTGACCTCGTGCGGGCGTCGAAAAGAATCGCTGTTACTAAATATCCCTGGGTGAAGAGTGATCAGCCCTTGTCTCATTTACCGGACCTGGTGCCGCCGAAAAGGAATTTGCAACTGTGCACACTTATTTCCATACGCCTCGGATGTCATGAGATGTAAAATCGAAACCGCTTTTCCCTCGCTGTGGTGGTAATAGTCAAAGTGCCACCAATATGCATCGCATCGTAGTGCAATGCCAACATACGCACAATTAGGCCCGTTCCCTATAAACGCCGATATAATGAGCCCTCGTGTTCGCTTCGGAATACTGTCGGAAAAGTAGTGGCATTTCTCTGTTGTCGCCCGGTGATTCATGTGGAGGTCGATAAGCCATCATCGTCGACTCCTCAATAAGGCACACGTCCTTCCTACATGACGGTGCCATCCAGCATAGGCTCCCCCATGCCCATGTTGTCCATGGGTACGTCCATGCCACCTCCCCTAGTTTCCATGCCAGACATTCGCGTCTCCACGGTATTCATCTGGCCCTGCATAGTATCGAGCCGCTTCTCGATACCTTCTAAGCGCTGCTCTATGCGTGCGAAGCCTTGCGCCATGTCGTGGCTCATGCGATCCAACTTGTTGGTCAAGCTTCGTATGCTCTGGGCCATCGGGGTATTCTCTTGTCCGGGAGCTGCAGTGGCTAGCCGGGGTTCGTGGTTGTGCTCGTGGCATTGTACCTGGAAACGCCATCGATTGCCCAACTGGACCTCGCAGACTGCCTTCGCCTTCCAAGGGCAATCGACCTTACGGGTGCTCGGGTTTCGCTTCTTGGCCGTGCTGCTGTATTTAACACCACCACGGTCGCATACGAGGTCGTATCGGGTAGGCTTCTGGTCGCGGTAGTTGCTGGCGCGCAACTTGACTATGCCGAAGCCTTGCTCCTTGGCGGTGGACTGGACAGCAGCGATAAGTGCGTCGAAGCTCACGTAGACATTGTCGGGAGGAGACCGAAGAGATCCGGGGGGAGCGACCGAGGTGGCCTCGACAGAAGGCATGCTATTCACCGGGGTCGCTGGCGTAGTGATCGGGGCCTGGCGCGGGGTATTCAAGGCGCTCGAGTTGCCGTTGACCACTACACCCGCGGAGACCGCAGGGTGGTGGGGGCCCGGTTGGAACGAAATGTTGGCGGTTGGAAGAAAACCCGGGTGTTGTAGGTATAAGGGAGGAGAAGGGTAGATCGTGTTATTCTCAGATTTGATCTGTGCCTCAGCTTCGGTGGGGTGGCCTGCTGGCGAAGCTGGGTACGTCGTGTTCAAGGCTCCCACTGTACTGAACGCGCTATCGGGACGTGCTGGTTGCACGGTGAGGGAATCTCGCGAACTGTGGCAGAAAGTCGCACGGTGGTCCGAATAGGTATAAAGATAATCCGGAGATTCCAACTGTTCACCGTGTGAGCCGAATGATTTATGGTGCGAAAGCGACCGTGCGAAATGATTGTGATACGCGGGTGGGTGCCGATGCAGGTGGACAAGGGAGAAGTACGGTGAGTACGGTGGGAGGGAGAGTGCGAAAACAGTGAGAGGAAGGGAAGTTTGGGGGACTGGGGGCAGTGGGCAGTGGGGGATGACAAAGGGCAAGCGAATAAGGTGGTTGGTGCTCAAAGTTCAAGGGCATTGTAGCCTAACTTTATGTAGTAAGGAAAGAAAAAGAAGTTTATTACCTTAGACCGTGGTGAATAAATGGGGACGGGGACGTAATTCTGCCACTGCTGTGTCTGTGTACTCGCGAACTGCGGCTGGATCTGGGGCTGGTATTGATCGGAAACTTGCGGATCAGAAGCCGGATCTTCAAGCGGCTCAACTGGGTACGACGCCGGGAAATACCCCCAGCTTGCGGACATCTTTTATCTTTTTCTTGACCGAACGACAGAGTACGAGGATATTTGAAAGTGGAAGAAAGATGGCGTCGTCGCAGGCTAAGAAACCTGGTGGTGGCTTGGGACAAGGCAAAGAAGAGACGGACGAGGAAAAACAACTGGAATTAAGTATGAAGCAATTAAACCTGCTGCACATCAAGGTATGCGAGATAATCTTCATTCGTTTTTTGAGCAAGAAAGCTCAGACCTCGACCATTCTGGCAGCTGGCGGCTAACAACCTCTCTGGACAGTGTCGAGAGCTACGGACAACCCTCCAGCACATGCTTGACACATTGCCAAATGGCGCTTCTGGTATGTATAACACACGCTATGCTTGATACTATTTTCAAATATCACTGGTCGATGCAATGCTAACAAGTAATAGCTAACGAGATGTACGAACGCTTCTTGAAGTCCATCGGCGTTGCAGGTAGTCAGATCAAGGACTTCAGTGCTTTATACAACAGCGAAGAAAGCAAGAAGGTTTTGAACCAGGCAAAGAAGAGCCACGATGCAAACCCGAAGGGTATAAAGCCTTGGAGGGCCAAAGACCATCCCGACTGGCTGCATCTCGATCAGTAGATCTCTTCCTCTCGGCTAGGAAAGGTGGCATTCTGCAATACTTGGAAGGCAACAGGGTATGGCCCATCACCGTTGTGATCTAAGCAGCCCTAGGTACTCGTTGGGATTCAAAACAAATACCCAACCAATGGCACGGCGGAGTTAGTAGGAGTTTGCCCATGATACCAAAATATAATTTGATTTTCCCTACATGCCGTTAATTCAGTGACTGTTTGCTCAAATTTGCTCAAATTCGAACGAGTCTTAGTACATATCAAGCTTCCTGACCCAAGGCACCTCTCCCTGTTATTGAATTCCCACGCAACATCCTGACTATTGTTCCACAATAGATCCATACCTAGGTATACACATATTGTTGATATGTTATCTACTATGTATTAGGTATTTCAATCTAGTTGCTAGTCGTAGGTTAGGCAGTCGGATTCTGGAATTTGTCAAGTAGGTATGCATCTAAGTAGGTAATAGGTAATACTCCTAGCTTAGATATGTATATGTCGGTATTTTGCCAAAAAGAGTTATGTAGCTACCTTGGTGGCTGGAGACTAAAGTTTGCACTGTGGCGCACTGCACAGCCTCACTTTGGTAAAAGTGGGTATCTGGGCACAGACACAGCTGAGTCATCCGCTGAAATCGGTTCACCCCTCAACCCCACACCAAAAATTCGTTGTGATTTTCCAAAAACTGTGTGCACCCTTTTTTTAATTTTCACCTTTGCCCCTCCAAGTCAAACTTCGCCGAATCTCACCAAGGTCCGTGCCTGTTCACGTCAACACAACCCATTTACAGCTAGAGTACCAAAAGGCCAATATGTCTCGATTCTTCCGCAGCGGCGACGATAGCTCGACCGAGAGCAGCTCCGAGGAGGAGGAGCTCTACTCCGAGGAGGAGGAAGAAGAAGAGGAGAAGGACGAATCAGAAGAGGAAGACGAGGATGAAGATGAGGATGAGTCCGAGGAAGGGTCCAGCAGCGACGAAGAAGGTGGTAAAAAGTCGGGCGCTGCGCGTTTCTTGCGTGGCGATGACTCGGAAAGCGAAGAGAGCGACGACGATGCTCCCAAGACCCTGAAGAGTGCCAAGGACAAGCAAATAGCCGAGCTCGAGTCCACGATTGACACGATCGAGAAGCGCCAAAGGATTGGTGACTGGGGTGCTGTTTCTGTCGGTAGGTTTGGCTTGTCGCGACGGAGACATGACGCATCAGGCTAACATTTGCTGTTTAGAATTCGACAAGCTCAACAGACAGGCCTCAAAAATATCGGAGCGTGGCCGGACGCCGAAGCTTTACATCAAGGCCCTCGTCGAATTGGAGGATGCTATGAACGAGACCATTTCGAAACAGAAGGTTACCCCTAAGAAGATGAACGCGACGAGCGCCCGCGGTCTCAATGCTGTCAAGCAGAAGATCAAGAAACTCAAGCAAGACTACCAGCCGCAAGTCGATTCGTATAGAGAAGATCCCCTCGACTTCCTCGCTTCGGAAGAAGAGGACGAGACTCCCATGCCGAAACCCAAGAAGACTAAGGCTGAGGTGTATACCGACCAAGTCGATGACGACCAAGAAGGCTTCGCTACTGTCGGCAAAGGTGGTAAAACACTACTGTTCACCCCCGAGAGCATTTTCAAGCATCTACGAGGCATACTGGAGTCTCGCGGAAAGAAGAACACAGATCGGCTCGAGCAGATCAAGGTCATGGAGAAGCTTCATGAGGTTGCCGTTACTCCATACCAACGAATCAAGGTTCTCCTGACTCTAGTCTCTGCGCGCTTCGACCTTGGTTCTGGTGGATCAGCGTCCATGCCTCTCGAGCACTGGAAGGCTGCCGAGAAGGAGATCTCAATCATGTTCGAGGTCCTCGAGTCTAACCCGGAGTATGTGGTGATTGAAAACGCCGATGAATGGGATGATGACGAGAAGCCGCCTACATTGCAGCCGGGCGAGAAGTACATCAAGATTCCCGGAAGCATTGTATCCTACGTTGAGCGACTCGATGATGAACTCACCAGATCACTACAGAGTATCGACCCTCACACTTCGGAATATATCGAACGACTAACCGACGAGGGCTCCTTATACAACGTCATCTTCCGTGGCCTTCTCTACTACGAGACGCTGGCCAAGGATTCGTCTCTGCAGACTCCCCAGGACAGCTTGAACCGCATCGTGATGCGTAGATTAGAGCACGTCTACTTCAAGCCCGCACAGGTTGTCAAGATCCTCGAAACCGACGCTTGGAAACCAGTACCTGCCGAAGTCGATTCGACCATCACCCCCAGAGGTAGCATCGCGGACGCTACTAACCTCCTCAATGTCCTCTGCAACTATCTATTCACCAACAGCGAGGGCATTATCCGAGCTCGCGCCATGTTATGCCAGATTTACTTCCTCGCTCGCCACGACGAATACTACAAGGCTCGTGACATGATGCTCATGTCGCATTTGCAAGAGACGATTGGCAGCTTCGATGTCCAGACGCAAATCCTTTACAACCGAACCCTGGTCCAGGTTGGTCTATGCGCTTTCCGGAAAGGTCTGGTGTACGAGGCGCAAAACACGCTGCAGGAGATATGCGGTAGCGGTAGACAGAAGGAGCTGTTGGCGCAGGGTGTGATGATCCAACGATATGCGCAAGTTTCTCCCGAGCAAGAGAGACTGGAGAAGCAAAGACAGCTACCCTTCCACATGCATATCAACCTCGAACTCCTAGAGTGTGTCTACCTGACTTGCAGCATGCTCCTCGAGATCCCCTTGCTCGCTCAAACCGGTTCTTCTCCGGACATCAAGAAGCGAATCATCAGCAAGACTTACCGACGCATGTTGGAGTACCACGAGCGACAGATATTCACGGGACCTCCGGAGAACACTCGCGACCATGTCATGCAAGCGTCCCGTGCCCTCGCCGCGGGCGAATGGAAGAAAGCCACCAACTTCATCCACAGCATCAAGATCTGGGACTTGATGACCAACGCGGATGAGATCAAGGCCATGCTGTCGAAGCAGATCCAAGAAGAAGGTCTGCGAACATATCTCTTCACCTATGCTCCTTTCTACGACACACTCGCCGTGTCGACCCTCTCGTCCATGTTCGAACTCGAAGACCGCAAGGTGTCTGCCATCATCAGCAAGATGATCAGTCACGAGGAGTTAGCAGCTGCTCTTGACCAGGTGGCGTCTACCATCATCTTCCGAAAGGGCGTGGAGCTGTCTCGCCTCCAGAGCTTGGCGCTCACGCTATCGGACAAGTCGGCGCAACTCATCGAGACGAACGAGCGTACCCTCGAGCAGCGTACGCAAGGAACGGCTAACGCATTTGACCGAAGAGGTGGACAAAACCAGCGTGGACGAGGCGGGGGCCAACGAGGAGGTCGGGGCGGTGCGAGGACGGGTGGAACTGGCCAAAGACAAGCCGGCGGCACGCAATTCACCGGTGGTGTACTGGGCGGGGCTGTCCGGGGTTAGACGACTGGGGCATGGGCGTTTCCCGTCTTGGTCGTTTCTCTCTCGTTTGTATGGACAGCATACGGTTGGGTTTGCTTTTAATGACACCTCGGGATGGGACTGGCAGTGTTGCTAGTGGCGAGGTTTGCCTACGGCTGGTCGTGTAGCTATAGCTCGAGAATCGACCTCATCGGAATCATAGATAATTCCATCGCACGGATTCCTACGGACTGCTTTGGCTTCTTAGGTTCCAGCAACAATTCTATGTTGTGATGCGTGATATTGCGAGTTAGACTACTCTGTCTTTTTACCAAGAGACCATAAACAAGCATAAACAAGGGATTGTCTTTGTGAAACTATGGCTTGAACGTGTATAAGACTGCAAAACTGCTCTATTCGTTATTCATTGAGTCGGGATGGGATTCTTGACGATGTGTTTGTATGGAGATGAGCATATCATTTCCTAAATTCATATCATACATGTCGATATCGATAAGGTACAGTAATACGGGACTCGATCAACCAATAGCATCGAGTGTAAAGCAGACTCTCGACAACGTCAGCGGCGGTGTTTTAGCTGGTTTAGCTGGTTTAGCTAGGGGTTTTAGGCGAAGAAAAGAGAAGTGCTTTCTAATCGCTGACTATAGGCCGCTAGTTTGGCCATGTACCCAATCCTTGCACTAGACCAACCCAACAACGATGTGTATAAGAAGTGCGCAAATACGAGGGATTGGGTAATCGACTTCGTCCATTGAATGGTTAGCTCATGATCTCGAGACGCATTACAGGTGCCGGACTTCACCTCGTCGCAAACTGTCTACCTCGACCTGTTCCGTATCTACGACAGCCTCTCCCCACAGGCTCCCCAAAACTAGCCCTCGACAAATGTATTTTTGCAACTCGCTTGGTACCATCACGATATAGTCTGCGCCGTATCCATTCGAACGCCGCCAACATGTCGTCCGCCGCGACTCCGCCCGTAGATTCACCCTCCGAATCCAGCAACTCGGTGGCACCGCCCAGCGCCTCGAATGAAACCACCGCTTCCAAGCAAGAAGAAAAGGAAGAAAAGAAACTCCCGCCCCTGAAGGGCGCCGAGTTCCGCGCGTACAACCGACTAGCCGAACACATGGATCTCTTTCATGCGCATTTCCGCAACGCCTGGAATGCCATGTGGGCGGCGGCGTGCGCGGGCAACAGCGCGCTCGGCAAGAACAAGTCGCGCGGGCGGTCCCTCATCGGCGAGGGCCTCGCGTTCGTCGCGCAGCTCGAGGCGCACCACAACATCGAAGAGACGTACATCTTCCCGGTGCTGGCGCGGCGCATGCCCGAGTTCCGCAGCGACGGGAGGGGCGGCAAGGGCGCGGCGGAGCTCCTGCGGCAGCACCGCGAGATCCACGACGGCATGGAGGGCATGCGGAGGTATCTGCGGAGCTGCCGCGAGGGCGAGAAGGACCTGGACATGGCGGCCCTGAAGGCGCAGATGGAAAGCTGGGGCACCGTGCTGTGGACCCATCTCGATCAGGAGGTCAAGACGCTCGGCGCGGAGAACATGAGGAAGTACTGGACTGCCGAGGAAATTAGGCAGATACCTATGTAAGACGGGATGGGCGCGGGGGGCTGGGTTGACTTCATCTTTGGGTATAACGACACAGTTTGGTACGTTAAGGGATGAGGATGGAATAGACCTAGACTCTACTAGATGATCAGTTAGAGCACGGTGTGATACCAAGAGTTGAATATTGGTTGGCAGTGCTGCTATGATACGTCCCTACCTAGGTAGGTTATCTAGTGGAACAGGATATAGTCGAAGTTGACGGCATATTAATCTACGCTTCCTCGAGGGGAGTTGAATCGATTTGAGAAGGGTAAGTAAGTATCTGCGATATCCAAGAGAACACTCTTCAAATATCGTCATTTTAGCCGGCGATTTGTCATCTCTCATACATTAGGTATCTACGGAGTAACCTCTTACACTCCACCAGCATGACGTATTTTACTAAACAATCGGGCCATGACGAGGACGGATAACTTTGTCCGGGTAGGTCTGCCCTTTTATAACGCCCAAGGAGATGTGCCTAGACAGCTAGAATGGGTAAGTATCATTTACTAAGTCCATCATGTTACTTGCCCCGCTTCCGTTCTCAAATCTACAAGACCTCCAAATCTGAACTGCTAGGATGTTGAGGTACAAGCTCCACATCTATATCCTTCAAGGCGTCGATCCTCAAGTTCCAAGGAACTTCTATAATAACTCCTAGGAATTTGGAAGCATTGCGCTGCTTCTTCAATAGATTCGTCGATGAATTCGTAATACAGCCGCTCTAAAGCGCAATCGAGCGCTCGATTATATTATCCTTTTCCTAGTCATCATGGAGAAATCGTCCACATCAGCTAGCCAATCGACAGAGCCACAGCCTAGACGACTATCTTGCTCCACGGCGCTGGTCGTCCTGAGTTTCATAGGGCTGTCCGCTCTCTATAATTACTTGCCGAGTTTATCGTACGAAGGGTTCCATGACCAATATTACGACGCCCTCGTAGGTGGCGCGGTACGGCACTGCTCTCCTGCCCGTTCTGCCTACGGTCGATTCCCGCTCCAAGACGACCCATTCCATTTTATTCCGTGCACAAACGCAACCCTACCGCCGCCGCTCGATGACCCCGATCCGAATGGAAGCTGGGCTCGTCTGTTCGACCCAAATCCCGAACGCTGGAGCTGGGGAAACACGGCCGTAAAGCAAGATGCCCAAGGTAGCGATCCGTATGCTGGACGGGGGATTTACCTGTGCGGGTATCTAGACGTACCCTTAGACTACACCAACAAGTCGGAAGACCGGATTGTTCGGCTGGCCGTGACAAAATATCAGGTCTCTGGCCTTGCGCGAGAAGGTACAGTAGCTGGTGCTTCAGGAAGTAAAAGTGAACGAACAATCGTCATTGAGCCGGGTGGGCCAGGCGGTAGTGGGACCTCGTACGTGTGGAGAGCTGCAGAGGACATTACAAAGCGGCTCAGCGACGGGAAGTTCGACGTCTTGGGCTGGGACCCGCGTGGTGTTAACACGACGTCGCCTGCGATTGCATGCTTCCCTTACAATGCCGACCGGGATCGCTGGTTCATGCTCACGGGCCAGTACCGCGAAGTGTCCGGCTCGCCCGACGCTCAGCTCGAGCTCACCGATGCTATGAATAACGCTACCTTCCGCGCCTGCTGGGAGAGGCATGGGGATCTTGCGCGATTCGTAGGCACGGCCTTCGTCGCGCGCGACATGGAGGAAATCCGTAAGAATCTCGGTGAAGACGAGCTTACGGGCTACCTCGTTAGCTACGGTACAGGAATCGGCCAGACGTGGGCCAACATGTTCCCAGACAGCGTAGGACGTGTGATTCTCGATGGGACGGAATACGTCCGAGACCATCGTCTCCTTGGTGGTTTCGGATGGACCGCGCTGGACAATGCCACTGACGCCTGGCGTGACGGGTTCCTTGGCGAATGCCTCAATGCCGGACCGGAATACTGCGCATTAGCACGACCGAGGGATTCCGAGCCCGTGTCCCTGCAAGAGTTGGAAATTCGTATGAAGAAATTGGTCGTGTCAATCAGCCAACGACCTGCGGCAGGTTATCTCGAATCAAGCGGCCCGTCGCTTATTACATACTCGGCCCTAGTCGGTGCCATCTACAGTGCTCTATACAATGCCAACAGCTGGCCCGCTCTTGCGCAGATGCTCTATGAATTAGAAGCCGGCAACTCTACCCTAGCAGCAGCTTTCCTCGAGCCTTCAGAGTGGCAATATGACCCTACACTGCCGTCTCCCTCGCCGAAACCATCGACCGACGAACTCGGCTCTCTAGTCATCTGCGCTGATTCTTACGATGCCCCCTTACCACCGGAGGGTCTTGTTTGGTGGCAATTCCTCTGGGCCAATATGACGACGCAGGCCTGGATCTCAGGCAACTCCCGTTTCTTCAACGTCTTCCCCTGCCGCCACTTCACCACGTACTGGCCTCAACCCGCCGAAGTCTACCGCGGAGACCTGAACCACACCCTCAACAACCCAGTCCTGCTAATCGCAGAGACGTACGATCCCGCGACTCCTCTGCGGAATGGAAGAAGGCTCTTGAATGAGATGGGGAAGAACGCGAGACTGATTGTGCATCACGGTTACGGGCATTCGTCCAGAGACAAATCCAGCTGCACTGATGCTATTGCCAAGGCCTTCATTTTGGACGGTACTGTCCCCGAAGAGCAAGAGACGCCGTGTTATGCGGACGAGAAGCCGTATCTCTATGGCATCAATACGACGCAAGTCCATATGCAAGCTGCTGGAACTCGGGATCCTATCCAGGTCTGGCGGGAACATCTCTGGCAGCTGGGGTTATAGAAGGTAATTTTCAAGCAGTTAGTAGCTTTTACCCTAGAGCCTACGTAGATGAAAGCGGCATACCAGTTCGTATAATTAAGGGTTATCTTATGAGATCAGAATGGACTTCATTTTGAGTGGAATTTCTCCTTAGATCCCTAACCTATTCGATTACTAGCTTGACAGGTTAGGCCTACGTACCTAAGGCATTCCTTAAATTCGATTAACTCTTCAGCTCGAGGCGCCAATACACATTCGGTCCTAAATATCTCCTGCCATTCTACGTTTCGGCATCACAACTTCCGTCTCCCCGCCGAGCACATATCGCGCGCTCGCCAGCACGAACCCCTTCCAGACCTCAAGCTCGGCATCGTCCCTCGGCGCGTAGATCAACACAAAACCCCAGGGCATCAAACTCCCGACGCCGCTCATGCGGTGGCGCTCGGCCCACCCGCTCTCGATGGCGTCGGCGGCATCCACGAGGCTCAGCACGAGGTGCGTGCTCCCCTCGCCGTGCGGGTGCGCGAACTCGCCGCGCAGCATCCGGAACTCGCCGCGTACCGGCAGGCCGTCCTCGAGCCACAGGCCGTTGAACAGCGGGCCCTCGAGGTTCGACGGCCGGACGCGGACCCGCGCCGGGTTGGCGGCCGCGAAGGCGTGCAGGAAGGCCTCCTGCCTCGCGCGGGCCTCGGCGCTCGCCTGCTGCGAGGTCTGCCTCTGCGGGCCCACGAACGTGGGCACCTCGGGCCGCGGGCCGGAACGGGGCGGTAGAGGGTCGGGCAGGAATGATTTCAGCGTGAGGGCGCCGTACTTCTTCGATAGCTGCTCCGCGTCGTAGGGGGCCGGGACGCGCGTGTCTAGGCGCGCGAAGGGCGAGGCGGCTGCTTGGAAGAGGTAGCCGAAGAGGTTGAGAGGGAGCCCGTTGGGGCCGAGCGCGTACCACGCCCGGTAGTCGGACACGACGCGGGAGAGCAGGGGGATGGCGCCGCTGAGGAGTAGGACCGTGGCCGAGGCGGCGACGACGGTTCTGTTCTGTCGGAAGAGGTCGAGGGCGGTGTTTGTGAGTTTGTTGAGGTCCATGGTGCTGCGATGCGGTGTTCCCCCGGGTATTCGATGGTGGTAGATGTAGTAGCGATGGTATATCAAGGTATGGCGTTCCTCACTATAATAGATGAGGTAGAACTGCAGAGATTATCAAAGGGTCGCTTAGCTCGACCTAGAAATCATAGGTACCTGCGTTAGTTGAGTATGTCTGGCATGTCAAGCGACCTATATATACACTTGGAACCCGTCGCAAGTCATGCAGCCGAGACGCGCGTCGGTGTTCCAGAGCGCCGACAACTACTGCGCTAGGACGTAAATATTAGTATGTTATGTCTTTTTTCGGGACCGTACGATCGAATTACTTACAACAGTCATAGGATATCCTGGGGGGGAGCCGGCTCATAGGTTGGTCGGGTGGTAGATCCCAAGTAACAGTTGGGCCATCTCGGCTCGGAGACATCGGAAACATCGGGCGCCACTCAGAGGTTTTCAAGAGTCAGAATCTAACGGAATTTAATCTTATCAATGCTGGGTTTCGCTGGTGTAACGGATGCATGAGTGATGAAAGGACAGGACAAAGACGGGTTTATTCTATCTTCGAGTTGTCTCCCGCCATACGATAGAACTAAATTGGTGGTTTACATCGGGAGACATCCGCCTGGCTTTGGATTCGTGACTTTCTTTCATCGACGAAACACTACGTTATTCATGTAAGCTCTACTGAATTCTCCTAATTCCTATGTGTCTTCAGCTTGGTTCCACGCCACAGACATTTACTCATTCATGCTGATAAGGTTGGAGGTCGAAGTTGTAATAATACAATCTCACTTTAGATAGATGCCCATCACGATTAAGTTACTTTCTCAGATATAAGAGTTCTCACTTCTTCTAAGCGGTAACCCTTTGTTAACCGCGAGTGGCTGATCATATTTCTTCTTTCACCCAATTCAATCTGTGTACCCACGTCTCGGTCATCTCATCAGTCAAGCCAATACGGATCCAAACCCTCCAAGAACTCCAGATCAACATTCACGAAACTTTTCCAAAGGTCGATCTCGCGATACCACGGCTTCGTCTGGATCGCAAACGTGACGGCCGTAACATACCTCAATAAATCAAGTTCGTCGGTGCCCATAACTAGGATGACCTCGCCCCGGTGCACGACACGGTCGCCCACCTTCAGCTGCTCGCGAAGGAGCTTGAGCCGCTCCTTCAGCACCACGTGCGCGGCCGATTCGCTGTACGACATGTCCTTGGGGACAAATCTCCAGGCCCACGAGCGGCCTCTGCTGTCTAGGAAGGAGGTCAAATATCGCATCCCCTCGTCTGTCACGTCCACCGGGTAAAAGTGAGGGGCCGACCAGACCCGGAGGATGGCAAATTTCGCTCCGCTGCTCTTCGAGGCGAAGGTTTTGGCGAGAGGCAGGAGTACGGGCCACTTGGAGGGAGTGTCGAAAATCGGATCGGTGGTGTCGTTGTCTCGGTCGGGGTAGTTTATGAATAGATCGAGTTGGTCCGGACGGTGCGGCTCCGTGTTGGCGAGGGCTAATCCGAACGGATCCTTGTGATATGCCGGCGCGACGATACCGGCGAGATACAACTTGGCGATGATAGGCCGCGTGGCGACGCTCCATTTCATGGGGACAGCATCCGCGTGGTGTCTACCGTCTGCTTTGGCGTCCTTCGGCGCCTCATCCCACTCTTTCCAAAACTCCTTGGGCCGGAATACGGTGCTCGTCCTTGTGCGACAGTCGGGGAGCGTCTGCCCTCGCTCATGAGGCTTAAGGATTGATGTATCCTTGTACTTCAACCCCTCTTCCGACTTGAAGAAGCTCGTCACGGGCTGGCAGACATCCAAATTCGGGAAGAACATAGCCATGAGGGCGAATGCCTTGACTATATCCTGCGTGATGAACGCGTGGGGCCACGCTTCCTGCGGCTCGTGGGTATAGGTGTCGTAATCGGTTCTGAGATCAAGCCAGTCGAGTGTGGTGGCCAAGAACCAGACCCAATCCGTCGATTCGCTGGTTTGGCGAGACCCTAAGATGCCGCTTAGTATATTGCAGGTCTCTGCGTATTTTTCTTGGGCGCCGGGCTCCAAGTCTGCGGCGTGAAAATCTTCGACCAAGGCTATAAACTGTCAGTATCACCATCGCCATTGGCGGCGAAAGGTTGACTTGCCGGCGCCGCGGTCCTTTTCCACAACCATTCTCGTATCCGCTTCCTTCAGCTTGGGCATTACGCTCGAGAGACTATTGATACCGCCACGAATCACGTCGGAGGACTCGCTTAGAAGCCCGACTCGACGCAGCAGCTCCTTTCTCTCGCTGCTGATAGGGGTGTGATTAATCGTGGCGATCGCATCTTCCCAAATTTGGGACTGGCTCCAAGGATTAACGAAGTGCGTTTCCTCGTCTTCGCACGCAGATGCAGAGTCCGTACCCCAGTTAGCGTCACCATCTGCCTTTAAGCTATTCAATGTATTAGCGACGGCGACATTGATGGACGTTATAGATATCGCCTCCCGAGTAAACGAGTTAGTCACCTCTCTGAAGAGGAAATTCCGATTGTGTGTGTTCAATTCCTCAGGGAAGAGTATCAAATCTTCGGCAGCATCAGCTTCATTATAAAGTAGGTACGGCGAGGCCTCCACAGGGAATCCGTCGTTTATCTTAACCTTAAGAAGCTCCTGATTCAATACGTCTGTAGACATGGATACGTTGGAACGATTCGTGATTTCGTCCCACAGGCTTAGAATCTGTTCTCCCGGCTGAATGGAGCGGACACGCGTGGTATCTTGATCTCTTGTGAGGCCCCGTAGGAAGGGCTCTTTGCGATTATGCCTCTCAGTAAGCTTGGTGATTCTCCGGGCCTTGTGGAGTTCCTAGACAACGTTAGCACCCAGGTAGTTTTTGTTTCCATACTTAACTCACCAAACCAATCACACTACAGAGGCGTGTTGGGTCACTGCTAGGGGTATAATCCCATATCCAGACGTCATAGTAGTCCTCGGAGCCTAGACGCCACTTTCGGAACTTGCCTACCATCTGGAAGTACTTGCGGCCGACTTCAAGCAGTATATTCCACTTGGTTTCATTAACTTCTCTCTTTCCTCGCATGGTCCACAGCTGATCCTTCTCGGGTGCGGTGAGGATTTTCCCTGTCTTCCCATCTCGCACGAGGACAAGCACCTCGCTGGAACGCATAGTCAAGTATTGGAGAAACCGGCGGGTCGCCGGGTCATTGCGCTTCATGTGGCCGACGATAATGTTTCTAGTCTCTACGATGTCCTTCTGGCCCTGAAGATGGCTAAGTTTCTCGGCGTCGAAATCTTTAAAATAGGGGAAGAAGCCCTTGTGAGATAGTTAGTGTCTTGGGTTCAGCGTCCGAGCGTCCGAAGAGATAGATGGGAGGTAAGCAACAGCATAAATCAAGCATCTTCGAAAGGGGGGATTAACAGGGAGGGAAAATAAATAAGTACTTACGAGTTCGTGAAGCTCCTGTGTTAACTTATCACCACCCCAAGAGACCCAATTCGAGGCGGGAAAATATTGCCATCCGGTAAGGAAGGTTAGTTGCTCAAACTCGTCCCAGTTTCTGCAGAGCTGAGCGGCATTTCTCAAGTCGCAATCTTTCGCCATGACAGAGAACTGAAGCCAGCCGTCCTGAGTCGTGGAATTCTCGCTAGAATAATTCCAGATACTCTTGCCACAGACTTGGACTTTCATCTTTTGCTGACGGGCCTCCTTGAATGGCATCCTTTCGAGCTTGGAAGGCTCATCTTGGCCACCGGCGACCATTATCTGTTGCTGACCGAGAATTTTCATCAGCAACCAGTAGGGGCCTTGGATATGCATATATCGATACATGTGTAGGTAAACATCCTCATACCGCTCTTCTTCGAGGATGTCTCCTTCGTCGTCTTCGCCTTCAGACTCGTCTCCTCTGGTACGATCTGCACAAGCATCCCGGATGTCCTGAAGACTAGGCTGCTCCACCCTGAGACATAGATCTCGAAGGTCGGACACGGCAATCTCTGGGTCGTTGAGAAATTCTTCTACACTTGAAGATTTCACAGCTGCCCGAAGCAACGAGGCGTGCGATAACAGAAGCCGGCAGAATAACAGCAACTTGATCTCCTTAATCTCCTTGGCTAGAGAATCAATTTCTTCGTCCGCGAGCGACGATGTCTTCAAATGCGTGCCGTCGGGAAATTCCAACGTTCCAACCCAGACCTGGCCCTCGATAGTGGTGTAGTCTTTTTTCATCCCTTCCTTTAGCCGTCTTCGCAGCTCGGATTCCGTCTCAAAGTTACTCTTGACGGACCCTCCACCCGAAGGCTCTTGGTCGTCACTCGATTGACCGTCATTCACGATCATTTCCAATATTCTGCTTTGACCGGGTAGCTGAACATCTGCAGCTTTCGCAGCTTTCGACTTCGGCTTCTTCCCCTTCTTGGCAATGCCAGGAGAGGGCTTAGTCGAACCGTCAACTTTCGGGGTGGCATTCTCGCTCTCAACATCGGCGAGGACCTCTATCCACAGAAAGTGATTAATTAGATCGATGTATTTGCTCCGTTCATCCTCGAGGACATCTTCAATGGGTCCCATATTCTGGCAACAGCATCGTTAGCCACAGAAGCAGACCTGTGCTCTTGGTATGCTGCATCGAGATAAGCATCCGGCCGCTGTCTATCTTCTTTCTCGCGTCGAGCTGTTATGCGAGTCTGCATCTTATCCCAGTATCGCTTGAACATAGCCGCCTCGTGTTTGACTTTCTTGGACTCCTTTTCTCGAGTTGCTTCTTCCTCCTGTTGAACGTCGCGAATCCATTTATACCATTTCTCTCTCTCGTATAAAGCTTGGGTTATGCGTGTTTTGAGTTTTTCGAGGGCGCGCAAGACGATGTGTCGCCGATTAGAGAGGATGTCTAGGTAGGCTTGGTTGCCATAGTCCATCCGAAGCCAATAAAAGTGCTTATGATGGAGTTTCTTAGCATTAATTACTTTCTCGATGAGGGCATATTCGTGATAGATATGAGCATGAATCTCCCTCAAGGTTTTCTCGTCGGTGACGCCTTCAAAGGGTTCGTTAGCTAGTGGGACGTTCGATGCCCGTAGGTAAGGCGGCGCGTCGTCCGACAAGGAATCCAGTCTGGCCTTTCGCCTCTTGTATCCAATATACAAGCCATAGTACTGCTTGCCATGAAATCTGCAGAATACTTTCTCCCATGTTGTCGCATTCGCCTTGCATGGCTGGCCGTCCGACAAGTTCAATGCCTATCGTTTGGTTAAAGACCGAATGCCCTAGATCAAACAAGGGATATACTAACCTGGCAGATTGGAGATTGTACCATTCTAATAGAGTCAAGCTTGGTCCAACACTGATGTAATAGATGAGCTCTAATAGACAATGCGTCTGAGCTGCGAGGTTCCTCCAATTGTTAGTGAAGCCAACAAAGCTTGGGTTTTACGATTTTTATCGACTACCTCTCAATTTCGATGTAGACAACACCACGGATGGTTGCATACTAGGCCCCCAATGATTGATTGGACGAGTATTTGCACTGGCTGTCGCCTCCCGTGCCGGAGCCAAAGACACTGTTAGAGATAGTGGGCCTTAACGACCCCTGAACCCAGACCAGATTCTGAGAAGTGACAGTAGCTGCATAAAGTCACAATGTGTGTCGAAGCCTTATCACAATACAACTAGGTACCTAGCCTAAGGTAGCCGGGCGATATTTCACTCTGGAAGAACCAAAATTGTAACTGAGAACGCTCTGAGAGGGTTTGGCGTTATATTGGCAAGAAATAGGACTGTGTGGGTACCCAGTCGTTCAGATGCGTTCGGATATCTCGAGAGTATGCAAGGAAAGATAGAAACAATGCTCTACTCCTATTCTCTGCCCCATTCCACCTCTACCTAACTCCCTTCCGCACAGTCGTTCGGACAGTCAACTTGGAGCATTCTGCTTTTCCTCTGCCATGCTTGGCTGTCGGCTACATATCTCCTGCTTACTATCTCTGGAGTCATAGTCATCAGTCCAGAGTCTAGACACTGAGTAGCTAGCATGCTTTCACTCGATGCTAATGAGTCGGTATCGGTCGTATTGGACGATGGCGATCCAGGCCTAGTTCGCTCCGCAGTGACCCTCTTCAACTCGCCTTCGAAGCTAGGCAAATCACCATCTCCCGAATTCAACGAGACGGGCTCTATCACGTGTGTTGCTTGATCTGATATTTGAGCATGATAAGCAGATAAACATGATAGAGCGATTCTCTGGTTTCGGAGTTCCATAACAGGCGAATCCTTGCTCGTCTTGCCTTTGAGGTTTTGCACCGCCTTGATCCCCAGATCGGATGAATGTGATGCTGGAACGGGACGGTGCTGCATTGTGGAATGCTGGGAAGCTTGAGATAGAGGGCGGCTAGATTCGCTATAGGTACCCCACTCCGAAACATGTGAACGAAGACTCGTCATGCTCGACGTCGTGGATAATGAGTCTTGGAGAGAGGCACCACGCAAGCCGGATTCTCCAGTGGTATGTAGACCAGATCCGGTAGGACCTGACGTCGAGTACGGTTTGAGACGAACAGGTTGCTGAAACAGAGCATTCAGCCCGGGGTTAGGCTCAGATACCGGCCGAGTGTGTGACTTCTGAATCTGGGGAGACGCGGCATACGATGATGGGGACGAACTTGACCGTAGCACCACCAGGGACTTGTAGGAGTGGTCAGATAAGTCAGCTTGACATTGCGATGACACGCTTCCGGGTACCGTCATCCGGGGGAAACTAGATGTCCGGTAAGGTGGAGGTGCCGTTGAGATGCTAGGTGGCTGTCCTGCTGGTTTACCATGGTCATTCTCAGGAGATAAGACAGGAGGCTGAATTTGGCTATTGGATGTGTTGGGTGCCGATAATCCATCAGTCGAGTTCCTCTGATATGAGAATTGTTCGCTTGATGTCAACGTCGACATAGCAGACCGGCCTAGATGAAGATCATTAACATAGTCGTTAGCTATCTCAACGCCAAACACACGAACCTGAAGTCTCTTTCTTGCTATCGCCCATTAAGGACCGAAGGAGATTAACGTTTTCAAACTCCCTCTCTGGCTTCTTGGCCATTATTGCAGGCGAGTCACTCGACCGACGTTCTTTGTGGGGGTTCATCTCATCTAACATTGTACTTGCGTACCACTCCGCACATTGTACTGCGGTGTTTTTGTGGTAATTAGATCTTCATATATTGCAATATTTAATCATAAGCTGTAGATCCTACGTCCGTGTGGTCGGTACTAGTTCGAGAGGAATACTTTACGGATTCCCGGTGTTTCGTCAGAAAATGCAATAATGTCCATGCATGGATATCAGTTGCCATAATACCAATAATTAAGTGGCTTGGAAATATGGTGTGTTACACGAAGAGGAAGTCTAGCACCGCACTGTGCCTCTGCGAGGTAAACGCGCAGCATCGACGGCAGGTTGCTATTCATAGTATGACCTGTGTGCATAAACACAGCCACAGCGCTTCTTATGGGTGTGAGCAAAGTACCATACGGTTCTTATTAGTGCCTAGACTATATGAAAATATGAGAATGGTACTCCAAGTCTATAATTCGGCATATTAAATATTAACCAAGTAGATGCAAGGTAGCTAAATGCTTTCAACCACTGGGGCAACGATAGGTTGAGCAGGCGGAGGATATCGTCGCCCTTCCTCGTCACTGATTCTATCCAGGCCAGGACATACAACTATGTTAAACGGACTCACGCCGTCCTCAAAACGAAATCGGTACTCTGAAGGTTCGGAGAACAGATGATAACCAAACGTAGCGCACTCTGCAATAACCTCTCGGATGTGATTCTCCTGCTCGTATCTTTCCTCACGACCCTCCGCTACAAAAGGCTCGAGAAATGCGTTGAGGCTCATAGCTAGTTGTTGCGCTTTGTGGGTGCTAACCTCCTCTGGGGGAGTCAATGGCGTCCGATCGCTCCTTTCTGAGTGAAGGAGGAAAGCAGACAACTGCCTCCACCGGGTAAGTGCGATATTGACGGCTATTAGACCTATTAGTGCATCGCAATAGTAGTAGTTAAACGTCACTCACCCTCTGTGTTTCCTCTGCGACCTTCTACAGCGGGTATCATGGACACGAATGATGACACCGGCTGTGGTAGTAGGGAGAAGGGAGAAGGTTCGTTGAAAGCGATACTAGCGAACACAACTTTTGCAATAACGTGTTGTATGGCATTGTGCCGATGGGTCGGGTCAAGCGACAGAGAAGCGAGTTTGGCGGTCGTCATCGTGCCGCCTTGGCCTAGACCGAGTTGGAGTAACGTTTGGGATAGTTCATCCGCGTTGCGGGAAACTGGCCGAAGGTGGTAGTTGTTTTCGACGTGCTGTTGCAGTAGATGGTTCAACGAGCGCAGCTCCGTCCTGATTTCAGCATCGGGCGACGAATCGAGAAGGAATTGGTCCAGCTCTAATCTATCTGTCGGGATCTCTTGTACAGGTTTCTCTTGGCTACCAAGCTGGGCGGTATGATACCCAATTTCCGGTCCTTGCCGTCTTCGTCGTCGGAACAAAAAGCAGCCTGCAATGATGCCAACAACCAATCCAGCGATAGCGCATCCTACCGCGATTCCAGCGGTGGCCCCGCGGGAAAGATTCGAGTTGCTATATGCCTGGGTCGATTGTATAGCATGTGTGGTCGCAGAGGCTGACCGCGTCACCGATGATGCTACTGATGATTCTCCTGTCCTTGTCAATGTGGAGGTAGTTGAGCTACTTGCAGTAAGGCCAGTAGTAGAGGAAGTTGGAGTATTCGCAAATGACCACCACTCCTCGCTTAGAAGGACAGAGTTCGAGTATCGATCGACAATCTGAAAAGAAGTTAAAACAGTACTGGTAAAAGTCGTTGTTGGTGAGGACACAGTGGTAGTCGAATATTGAGTGGTCGTTCCAACAACTGAAAAAGAGAGCGCCGCCATTGTGCTAACTAGACGGTGGCAATGAAGCGCAAACCGGACGGTAACTGAGGAAAGGAGAAGAAAGAATTTACTCCGCAAGCCTATTGAGGCAGGGGAGATTCGCGTAGTAGACGGTTTGGAGAGCGACGACGGGTACTTGCAGTCCCAGATGGCACAGGGAAGGCTATCTCGCTCTTCATCATGGTGCTTTAGACCGGCGAAAACACCCCATATAGTTGACCGGTGAAAAGTAGTGAAACGAGGCGCAATATCATATGCATGTTCTTACGATTGGGGGCCGCAACTACTCGATTTGAGCCCCGAAGAATAGACCTTGTGCCACATTCGCTAAAATCTTGCAAATCACGTTTGGATGACAGTGTTCCTCCGAGGTTATCGTTCCATCCATGCTGAGCCATCGGACCAGTTGTCTGCAACCTGAGGTCATTCAGCGGTTAAGAATAGAAATAACTGGGCAGCCGGGGGCGGAAGCAGAACCATACCTGTTGGCTCTCGTCGGACCATGTGTGATCCTACCTAACGGACCCCAAATTCCACCTTGAGGCTGTCAGCTACTAGGATGGGATCTTCCTCTGAATAGCCCCTTTCGGGGCCCACATAAACTGGTGTACAGGAAAGCCAGCCTTATCTCTACATCGAACGTCGTAGCGATCCAACTCCCTTCCTCTCGGAGAAAACTATCGGAGGATAACCCAACTCTGCTGCCAGATATCTCCCGGTTACCAATCGGCGATACGCCATGCACATAGTCACACCCTGGAACCCATCATGGCAAGCGAACGACCTGATATACTCGTGGCTATTGACCTAGGCACGACTTACACAGGCAAGTATAAACCAATTTCGGCTACTACATAGAGTCCGTCTGCTCACAGTATGCGAAAGGTGTGGCCTGGGCTCGACCACAGCAAAAAGAAGTCTTACAGAGTCCCATCCAGATTATACACAATTGGCCGGGCAGCTCGACCAAAAACGAGCAGAAAGTCCACACGTGCCTAATCTATAATGACGACGACAGCTTATCCTCGTGGGGATACCTGTGCGAGGACGACGATGCTTCGGAAAAGCAGAAACGAGAATTCTTCAAGATCTTCCTCGACCGACAGACGTTAGAAGATGCACACCGACAAGGCATCAGCCAGGCCCTAGCCTCGGTTCAAGATGCCCAGACGTTAGTCTCGGACTACCTTCGCGAGATCTATTCACACGTTAAGTCGACCGTGGAACTGCATACGGGTATCGGCCACGTCGGGTGGAGAGAGTGGGCCGTCGAGTTCATCTTCAGTGTCCCGACTACATGGCGAAGCCAGGAGATCATCAACATATTCAAGAAATGCATCGAGGACGCAGGATTCGGCGTAGAAGGCCGAAGACACACAGCTACGGTCGAGTTGACCGAGTCTGAGGCGGCAGCCGTCGGAACGATCAAGAACTCTACGGTCGCTTTCCAAACGGGCGACATATTCCTATCTGTCGACGCAGGTGGTGGGACGACAGACTTCGCGCTGATGCAGGTCGTAGAAGCGCAAGACCCCTTTCCGCGCCTGTCCCAAATCAACCAAGTCGATGGCATCGGAATCGGCTCGACCTTGATTGACAGGGCATTCGTCTCCATGATAAACAACCGTATCAACCAATTCCCCGAATTGGTGGAACGGCTTCCCCCGGACTGCGCCGAGAGGCTTGTCAAGAGTGAGAGGTATCGAACGACGAAGCACAAATTCGGAGAAGGCGTTTACCAATCAACGTACTTCAAGCTCCCACTGGATGGCGTATCCTTCGATTTCACACACACCGGAGCACAAATTCAGCGCGGCAAGATAGTGCTTTCACGGTATATTAGCTCTGAACACGGTCATATAAAAATACGAATCTAATGGGCTTTAAAATAGGGAGGAGATACAATCCCTCTTTGATCCGCATGTCGAAAGTATCATAAGGGGAATATACCAGCAGCTGGACTGGATGCAGGCCAATAATGCGAGCCGTGATGTAGTAAGTCCGTATCCATTCCCAGTTCGGGCAAACGTCCGTATGCTGATGGCCAGGGTGAAATAGAACTACATGATACTATCCGGCGGTCTTGGAAGTTCGAAATATGTGCGCGATCGCATTCAGAGTGAAATGATGATCACCCCCCATCCCAACGCACATCAAGTTAAAGTCTTGCAGACCCCTAATCCGCAGCTCGTCGTAGTCAAAGGATTGCTACTAGATCGGCTGCAGAAGCTGGAGTCTCCTTCCCCCGTGATAGTAAGTAGGATTGCTCGGACGAGCTACGGGGTCGTCTGCAAGACCAAGTATAATCCGGAAATCCACTTTGATGAAGACATAAAGACGGATCCCTTCGACGGGGAGCAGTACGCCATCGGCCAAATCGACTGGCTTATCAGAAGGGTACGTGTGTTGAACGTCACCTGCAGTCTCCTCTGCATGTACTAACATGGCCTAGGGTGACCCGGTGAGCACAAGCGCTCCCATCATCTCGAAATTCAACAAAAGAATAGATCCAAAGGACTCGAACCGCTCTTGGGATTCCATCATCATGATCTCGGACCTGGAGCGCGACCTCTTACCGAGCAACATGAAGCAACAGGGGGCAAAGCAACTTTGCGTGGTTAGGAGCGACCTCACGGGGGTCAGCCACAACGACATGATCAAGAAGCGTAAATCGCGGCGGCTGTTGCTTCAGGGTAAGAAGTTTTATGAGTGTATTTTCGAAGTTCGGGCCATCGTCGCCCCGGCGGAATTGAGGTTCGAACTGTGGTTTGCGGGACAGAAGTTCTCGGGCAATCATGAGCCTATCAAGATCACCTGGGATAGGGAGGGAACTCTGGTCGGGACGTAATGGTCGTAGTAGCCAAGCTTGCTCAGACGCCTAGGTATTATCTTAATCAACCCTCTGTATGAGATTATGAGATGTGATTGCGACGCTGCCATCTCGTTGCAGAAATACAGGTAAATTGCAGCGTTGCATAGCCTCCATTATCGATGACCGTAGGAGGGATTGGAAAATAAGCTATTGGGCATACACTCTTTCATAAAGGAATGCCCTCTCGGGCTTGAGGTTGACGATATTATAAACCCGAATATCAAACCCCGGAAATGTTCCAGTTCTGCGCGGGGGGTCCGTTCCGTGCAACCAACGGCGTGAAAATAGATTGTGCGGAGATGGGAGATGGGAGATGGCATCGTGCTGTGATTGCTTTTTTGTGTGTTGGTTGGCAAGCAAACATTCGCTGTTGGTTCGGGCTATGCAGCTTCCGGCTCCAACAGGTTGATTTCCGATAGCTCATTATCTTTAAGATGGGCATGGTGATGCACATCATCTCGTGTCCGCCCTAGCTGCGTGGCTGTCGTCGCCCTAGTTTCACCCGGTAATTACAAACCACCTGGGCACACAGCACACAGCACACAGCACACAGCACACAGCACACCTACCCATCGCCGAACAGACCGCTAATAATGCAACCTGTACTCTGCTTCGACTCAACCTTACCTTACCTACCCTTAGGTATTCAACACACCGTCATACCTTAATCGCGGTTCGGATGCTTCTAAATGTGAAGGGCTAACTTTCAACAACAACAACATCCACGTCACTGGTCTCTCGTTAATATACCTACCAAAGCCTGCAGCCATGAGCAACGGCAACCCAATTGAATACTTTGGGCTTTCGTGCCCCGCTGGCGGCGACTTTTACATCTGCCAGGACAGCCGCGAGAGGTTTATCGGATGCTGCGACGTGGACCCGTGCGCCGACGGCTCGGGAAACTGTCCGTCGTCCAGCTTGCACCCGGCGGGCTTCGACACTTCCAAGTATAGCGAGATCTCAATCCAGGACTGCGACTTGCCCCAGACTAGCCAGGACTGGTTCACTTGTACCGATGGGCCGTTTATGGGATGCTGCAAGTCGAACCCGTGCGGCAACGACGGCTCCTGTCCGGCAGACGACCTAGTCGCGGCCAGATTATCGGACAACTCTGAAAATGCAAACATCTTCTTGACTTCTTCGGCAAGTCCCTCTTCCTCGACAAGTTTTTCCTCGACAAGTTCTACCTCAACCAATCCCACCTCCTCGGCGACCCAGACCCCGACTCAATCCCCATCGAACCAGGATGATACGCCCGACAGTAGCGGACCACCCGTTGGCAAGATTGTAGGAGGGACAGTAGGGGGTGTAGCCGCTTTGATCTTGATCGTCTGCTTCATATTTCTGTACATGAGAAGGCGCGCCGCCGATGCTCGCGAGAAACAAGCTGCAGCCGATGACCCCTCGGCGGCTTCCAATCCACCGTGGAGTCCGTATAAAGGTCAGTTCTCATAGGACATAGATTACCATCGGGAGATGCTAACATAACGTAGACACGTACGCGGGCAGTCCCAGTGTCCAAGGTGCACCCTCGCCGGCTCTCCCTAGTCCCTCATTCACCAACAACGGGAGAACATCCGTAGCGTCGCAGCTCAGCAGCCCGACGTGGGATAGCCGACACACGTCTTACACGACGACCGGCGCCCCGGCTCCGAACAATTATTGGGCCGGGGGTGCTGGTCAGCAGCAGCAACATCCGCCTACGAACCTCAATCCCGTTTCGGAGCTCGAAGGGTCTACTAGTTTGACGCAGTACCATGAGCTAGACGGGGGACCTGTGCCGCAGGAGCAGCGACCGGCCGAAAAATCCTGAATGTAGATTAGGTCAATTGAGACATATTATATGACTGATGGAGAGAGCCTACGAATCCATGGCTCGGGCTCATTTTGCACTGAGGGAAACCATCGAGTACTATGCGAGATGGACATTAAGAACATCGATGGTAAATGAAAAGGGGCGTCGGCTCGGTCACTCATACCGTACAGCTTCAGGACGTGGCACTTGTAAATAGATAAGAGGAAATAATGCAACGCGGTCATTCTTGTGTCAATATAAGCGGTAGACATAAGAGATAATGCCACCAATCAACATGTCCGTCATCCTTCCACGCCACACGAAGATGCATGCGGCTTAATAAGCCGGCCGATTCATCAGATCCTTAATCTTGTCCTTCATGGTCGTGCTACTTCTCCGGCGCTGCTGGGGATGGTCAACCAAGTTGGTGGCATGGCAGTCCCCGATAGACGGGTGACGAGTGGTGCCGATGCGGTTCGTCCGGCCTGACAGGCGGAATCAGCATGTCGGGTTAGCTTCTAAATACGGCGCAATTGCTCACAGACGAAGTCGCCTCTTCCGGCGTCGTCGATCACAGCCTGGTACTTCTCCTTGGCGGCCGTAAACGCTTTCGACATCTTCTGTTGAAATCCGAGTGTTTTTGTTTTACGTGGCGTTTGTTGAACCCCTAAATAACTGATGAATTATCTAGGTAGACATCTAAATGGAAAGGTTCAAGTTATCCATAAGAACGAGCTCACTTGAGCTTCCTCTATATATGAGGACAAAGAATGTCAGCCATGTGATCTAGAGTTGACCCCTCACGAGTGATATCAGCCTGTGGTAGATCGAAACTTTCATCGAGATGATCGACGTGGTTCGCCTTCATCCCGAATGGCAATTGGCTATCAGCTCAAAAATGAAGACACGATGACGGAGTGCGACCCCAAATACTCTATGGATAGGGTGAAGAATGTTGGCGATCGGATTCGCCTACATGAAGGAATATCGAGACGTAGCGCAAGTCGGTAATAGGTCGATACGCTCGCATTTAACATGTCAACGAGAATTCATCTGATAGCTGTATCTAGGATGATTCGAGCATGATAGAGAATTTATCATTACCTAGGTACCTAGGTATTTAGATGAAAGAAATTCGAGGACAACCCCGTGTTAATTCTGCCGTGTGGTGTTTTTGGTACTGCCCCTCGTATGCAATTCGATCGAGACTCAATTCGATCTGACTGCATACGATATTAGCTAAGCCTTATTTGCTGACGATACTTAAAACTAAAAGAAGTTAGCATTGTTTCTTTGCTCATTTAACCCAAAGGGGTTAAGCGTGGTTCGTGAGCCGAAACCCCTGCCGCCAGCAAATACGAACTCTTCTGTGTGTGGCCAAGGAAAAAGAAGGCGGACCCCTTGTCTCACACCCTTTTTTTACCCTTTCCATGGCAACGAATCCAACCTCACTAACCCCCAACCTTCTCTTCCGTCTCGCATCCAACCCCCCGTACACGTTTGGCCGAGCAACGAAGCCAAACGCACCGGTCAACTTTGATCATGTCATAGTGCAAATACAATTCGTTACCCCCAAAAATAGTCATTCGCTCCATTTCAACTGTACCACTAATTAATACTAATCCATAACCATACCCCGTAACGCGCTTTTACGTACCTTCGTTTCCCCTTCGAGCTGAATCGTCTCGTCGTTTCATCATACCTTGTCCGCTGTCCGCTGTCCGTCGTCCGTCCGTCTCCCGTCGCCCGCCGTCCGCGTTCGGTCAGCCGCTGTCAAACAGTACGACCGCTACGTGTAGATCCGTCTCCCGTGTCATCGACCCCTCCAGCTCGTCCTCGTCATTATCTTCTCACCAACAGCTAAGAGGTTAAGCAATCACCTGTCACCGCTCACAAGATGGGTGGCTTCGGGGATTTCACCGACATCTGCCATACGGCACCTCTGCCGCTATGTCCTTCCGTCGGTACTATCACCTCCATCTCGAGCGGCGTTGGCATCGAGACCGACTGCTTCGCTCGGAACATCGAGCTCGCCAATACCATCATATTCCAGGGCGCGTCCAGCTTCATGCACATCATTGCTCTAATCATGACCGTCGTCATGATTTTACACATTCGAGGGAAATTCACCGCCGTTGGTGAGTAATTTGTCTATTGGTTTTTGGTAGTGATTCGTGTCATATCCTAACCCGCGTACGTTTGCAGGCCGCAAGGAGATCCTCGCCTTCTTCTACTTCTACATGCTACTCTCGTTCATCTCCCTCTGCGTCGACGCCGGTGTAGTCCCTCCGGGCTCCGACCCCTACCCCTACTTCGTCGCGATTCAGTCCGGTCTCACATCTGCTATGATCACATGTCTGCTTATCAACGGATTTGTCGGCTTCCAGCTCTACGAAGATGGTACGCCGGTGTCGATCTGGATGCTCCGACTCAGTTCCTTCGCCGCCTTCGTCGTATCGTTCCTAGTATCGCTAGCTACATTTAAGTCATGGGCAGGCATGGGTCCGGCGAACACCGTGGGGTTATTCACCGTCCTCTACCTTTTGAATGGCGTGCAACTCCTCATCTACGTTGCCTTGCAGATCCTGCTCGTTGCCCGGACCCTGGAAGACCGCTGGCCGTTGGGAGATATTGCCTTCGGCCTCTTCTTTTTCATCGTCGGTCAGGTCATCCTGTATGCGCTCAGCTCCACGATTTGCCAGGCGACGAGCCACTATGTTGATGGTTTATTCTTTGCGACGACTTGCAATCTCCTTGCGGTCATGATGGTTTACAAGGTACGTCAAAGTCGGTTCCTTTTCTAGTTGGTGACTGATTCTAATTGTGATTTGTAGTATTGGGATTCGATCACCAAGGAGGATCTCGAGTTCTCTGTTGGTACTCGGATGAACAACTGGGAAGTGAAGGAGCTTCTCCCCGAAGAGGAGCGTCGTACGACTATTTACACGGACGACCCTTATCATCCTAGCCCCTACGACCATTCATCGTCTCCTTCAGGAAACCGAATGTCCCGCTACTAGTTGCCGGGGATTGTAGAATGTCCACAGAGCGACAAAGGCGAGGATGGAAAAGAAGAGGTAGTTTGCTTCGAGGTGGTCTAAAATCGGGCGGCAGGTAATTGCATTTGCGAGGCGTTTTGGACTTGGGAGATCATTGCTCTTGTGGGTATCTTACTGGAGACATAGATCAGCTTATCCAATGCCTTGGTATTGGTACTGTACTGACAACGATTCCTCTGCTGTAATTTTGGGTGTTTACACAGGGGAAGTGCCCAAGTTTCACGACAGTGGCAGATGTTGATAATATTAGATATACGTTGTATATATTAAGCAGCTTAGAAAAAGCCCATGAATTTTAACGAACATATTAATCTTATCCGTAGAACTGTTCCCAGGGCATATGCCAGAGATCCCGATTACCACTTTTTCCAGCAGTAGATAATGTTCGCGTGACGTGTACCCAGTACCACATGCGATGTTCGAGCGCTTCGTCTCGGATAATCTGAAGGATCTTTTCCCCATCTCCGCCTGCTTCTCGATAGATGCGTAGGTATTCTGTTGCCATATTTGGCGATATATCCTCATTGACGCGGTCTAGAAGAGCTTCCTCCGCAATATCTTGCCACGACGGAGGAGGCACTTGTTCCTGTCCTAGGTCATACAACCTCAAACGGTCATATTCTCTGGACCATTCTATCCTGACCTCGTCGGCCTCGCCGGCTAACGGGTTACGAAGCAAACCTCCGAGCCACAGCCATATCACGGACCAACCGGAGGCGCCACTGCTGACAGCAGATATCTGATCCAGGTTCTTTTTGGTGAGGTTTTGGTCATCGCCAGGACTCTGTGGGTCGTCGCGACCGCGGATATCCGCGAACGACCCTTCATCCAAGACATCGAAATCCCCATGGACCGAGCCTTGGCGGCTATGGTGTTGCACCTGGTGGCTGTCTGACGGACGACCCGAGCCATCTTCACTTGAGCCGTCCCCGTTTAGTGGGGTAGGGCGAGAAGCGCAAACCGTTCAAGATGGAACGTCATGTGCTTTTGCATCTCGATGGTTTCGGAAAATGCTGTAGGACAGAACGGACAGTCGCGGTGCGGTTCCAGGGAGGGTCCAACAACGGCCGCGATGAGTTCGGGAGAAAAGGACCCGGGCGTGGTTTCGGGATGAGACATCTTCAAGTGCTCTACGTAGTTAGGTTGTGTTTCGAACTCTTCGCCATGCACTTGACAATGCCACACCCGCGAGTGTTGGCTTTCGTGGTCGATCCATTCTTGCCTCGATCCGTAGAGTCGATGGGGATCTGAACAGTCTTTATACGTGCAGTGGTATGGCTGCAAGTCATGGATGAGGTGTACTCTATAAGAAGGGGCGGTCAATACACCCTCTAGTCTTGCACGCGTATTGTTACTTACCGCCAGGTATTTTTGGCTAGGTACCGCTGAGGGCATAGTATCCTACAATAGGGACAGGTGAAGTAACCATTACTCGTCATCTGAGTAGGCGGCTCCGGCCACTCAAGCTTCTCGCCCTTCACGTTCATGACTGTCGACACGAGACTCTGGTGCGAAACGACCGATTTTAAGTCGTCCGGTTTCACAAAATCTGCCTCGAGTTTCGTTGCCGAAGTTGCAAACGACGGCGCCGCGGCCAACGCTGTTTGCCCTACTGCCACGCTGGAGGCAAGTTGGCTCTGCGGCATGGCCGCCGGCTTGTTCCCTATACCTTCTCCAATCGTCTTCAGTTGCAGCAACTTCTCGAAGGATACAACCAAGAACTATAATCCGCCATAACGCCGGCTTTGTAACCAGCATAAGACTCAATGTCGGGCTTCGAGGTAGCCGGTGTGGTCCTAGGTGCCATTCCTCTCATTATCTCCGCCTTGGAGCATTATAAGGCGGGCAAGGGCGTCGCCGCCTCTTTCGTCAAATGGCGCGGACAACTCGATACCTTGATCTTCCGGCTAAAACTTCAGAGGACATTTTTCTATCTCCAGATCCTCGAGCTACTGCGGAGTGCCGGGGTAGAGCATGTCGTAGATCGGCTCGACGTGACGGAAGAGGAGTGCTTGTTGATATTGAGAAACTCGAAAAACGGAGCTAAAGTTAAGGAGTATCTCGGTCTGTTGTATGACACCTTCTTGGACGTCTTAGACAGATACGAAAAGTGCCTCAAGGCCATTGCTGCAAAGTTGGGACACATTCATCGGCCTATAAATGTATCTCTCCATAGCATCACTAATCGTGATAGGTATGCCAACGGCTAATTATTCACCCTAGGTCGCAAAGGATGATCTGGCTGCTATTCTAGGTGCCAATCCGCCGGAGAAAGGGTCGTTCGTCTTCAAGGAGCGGGTAACTTTCACAATCGAAAAGGCCAGCCTGAAGGAGTTGGTCGAGGAACTACGCGAAGACCGACTCTCGCTCAAGACCATCATCAACAGCATGAGGACGCAACAGGAGTATGCATTGAGGCAGCCATCCCACGACGCAAGGAGACTTACCAAGATATATGCACAAGTCCAAATCAATGCGACGCCCCTATTCGCAGCCATGTGTAAGGTCTGTACCTGTAAATGCCACGATAAGCACAAGGTCTTGATGCGACTTGACAACCGGGTGCCTGTACAGAGGGAAAAGCCGAGGCTCGTGCGCAAGACAGACACAATATTCAGTCTTGTCTTCGAATTAGAAGACCATTTGCAAGAGGCCTTAGTCAAAGCCTCTCAGTCAGCTAATGATTCAGGAGCCGGTGCCCCATGCCAGGGCATGGCGACGAAAATCCCAATCTTCAAATTTCCCACATTGGTGATTAATCCCATCCCGGGGGGTGGTAGTGAAGAGGGAAATAAATCGACGAAATTGACAGATATATGCCGGCACGCTAGCCACGCACGGCTATCAGGGCACGTCATCAAACTCCAGCTTACCAAGGGCGACCTCAGCATACTAGAAGAACCACATGAGGCACAGCGACACTTCTCCACATCCACGACCCTAGAGAGGTTCTTATGGGATGGAATCAAAGACGAGGACGCAAGAATGACTCCAAAGCAGCAAACCCTCCTCGCGTTGGACATTGCCGCGTCGATACTTCAGCTCCGACAGACGTGTTGGTTCAACCTCCCATTTAATAGTAAAGGGATCAGGTTTCTCATACAGGATGGGGGTAAGACCAAGACGGCCATACATGGGCCGTTCGTCGAGCAAACCATAGAAGATCCATCGGGATGGTCTGACACCTCGGAAGGTCCCGACCCAAAGACCGCACTGCTACAATTGGCCATCCTCCTGCTCGAGATCTGGCACCACAGGCCGCTCGAGATGTGGACGGCTAAGACGGGGATGGCGGGCGTCGAGTCGAAAGAAGCGAGGATTGCAGCAATCCAGTGGCTAGAGATGACATCTGAGCGCCTACCGCCTCACCATCTCACGGCCATCGAACAGTGCCTAGCAATCTGCTCTGGCAGGTTACGTTTCTGGGACGATCGAGAGTTTCTCAAACAGTACTGCGAGAATATCATCAAGCCTCTGCAGGAAAGTTGCAAGGCATGGTAAACCGCTCGGTATGGACCTGTCGAAATCTGGGCGTTCAGATTCAATCTTGCGACCCGGGTGGCAAGGGCTAAGACCCTGACAACCGCAGCCACACAGCCTTGGTGACTAGATGCTGAGGAGGAGTGACGGAGATAGCCACAAGTAGTATGCAGGAAACTCCATAGCATAATAGAGTAAGGGAGAGGATAACCACCAGTTAAAGTCAAATATGGGCGACGCAGAATTGCTCATATACCTATATGTATTTAGTGTAAATATGTATTTAATGGGTATACTAATATCAGCATATCAGGTACTTTAATGTTAGCGAAATGGTATCGATAATGGACGGAATAATACTCTAAATTCAACAACCGCATGATGTGCATCCGCGAATCTTAGGATCGTTCACAACAAAACGTAGAAGCTCCTCAACGCGGAAGTTCTGCAAACTGGCAGGGAAAAGTCGCAGAAGATGGCTCAACATGAGCCTAAGATAACCTCCAAGAACCTCGCCTACGCGAACGACCTGCCACCATTCCTAGCCAGGCTCCGTGGCCAGCAGCAGCAGCAGCGCGACTCCGACTCGCCAGACCCCATCCTAGCTGCCCGCCGGCGAGCTGCACGTCCACGATCCGCGAGCGAGGAAGCAGAGGATGCGCCGCTTGTTGTAGACGAGGAGGGAAACGCTGTCGCATTCCCGGGCGCGGACACTGATGCACCTATAGAAACCAAGGGCGACGATGTGGAGGGCAGGCAAGGTGAAGAGGTGGACAAACAATCGGAGAGGGAAAGGGAGAGGGTAGCTGTGATTGGGGCTGGGAAGAAGCGGAAAGTAGGTCGAATTGTTGGCGGTGGCGGTGACGAAGACGAAGGCAATACTGCAGCTACCGATCGAGCAAAGGGAGAGGATCTATCGGCGTTGAAGAAGGCTGTTGCGGATTCGGGTTCGAAAGACGCAAAATCTAGCACGAAACAGGGCAAAAAGAAAGCCAAGAAGATCAAGCTCAGCTTCGGTGACGATGGAGACTGAATAGCTTGGGGATTGCGGAATTTGCTAATATTACAAGCTACGTCCACTACTAAATCGACTTCATGGAGCGGTTCTTTCTGATGCCTTGGAACGCCTATATTCGCTCAATACCGGGAATTACTACCGCGCAATCCCTATTGCGTCCGGCTATTTATGGTCGCGTTTCTGTCTACGATTGACACTCCATCGGGACACGGATAAGACTATACATGATTTTCAAGGGGCAAAGCGATTGCGCCCGATGAGAGCAACCAGCAAATGTAGACCCCAAAACTGCTAGGATGGCATGGCTTCCTTTTCCCTAGGAATCGACTACTTTTATGCGTTACGACAACACGGACATATACAGACCATATATCGCCAAACCCTTTATTCAACGTTTGGCGATCTACTTGAGCCTTTGTGTACAAACGAGGGAGATGGAAAGTCTAACGAGAACCTGTTATCTTGCACATACCCCTATTTCCTTCGACACTGGCCTGCTCCCCTCTACCGTACATCTGCCCATGTTTATTTAGGCCTTCTTCCGCAGGACGAAGATCTCACCCTGGGCCTGGTTGTCGGAGCTAACGAAGAGCCTCTCGCCAGCTGGGTCCCAGCTGAGACCAGCCAGACGCCAGCAGGTGCTCATGGTTAGGGAAGGCGAGTTGCAGCTGCCGGGGTTCTGGGCGCCGATAATGTTCTTGTAGCCGGTCTTGCTGTCCGGCGCGGCAACGGGTGCGTACGTGCCGTCCTCGTTGGTCTTGAAGGGCACCTCCGCCACGAAGTATCCCTGGGCGGGCTGTCGGTCCCAACTGCCGTGGAACGTGATGTACAGGTTGTCACCCGTCGGGTGGAAGGCGTTGGTGATGGGAGCCATGTGCGCCGGGAACGATAGGCTGGGTGGTACCGACTTGCCATCGCACGACGCGTCGTTGAAGGTCGTGTTGGGCGTCACGACGAACTGCGAGCCCGTCTTTAGCGCCGTGTTGTCTCGGAAGTTGGACGGCTCCCACACAGTGAAGCAGGTCGGGTAGCCGAACCAGTTGTTCTCAAGGGGCGCGGCCGGGTCACCAACTAAGCATCGCGTCAGTATTTGCACGTAATAGATCTACCCCTTAAAACCAATAACTAGAAGGGGTTCCTCGAGCGGGTTCTGCAAGGGACTTACGGTAGTTCAGCTCCTCCGCAGGGTTGTCAATGTGAATATCGGTCGCCTGGCCGTTGACGGTTCTCCTGAAGTCGTCTCCGCTGTTCTCGGCTCCCCAGACATGGCCGTTCGGGTCAAACGCCAGGGCGACTTCGTTACGCAGACCGTAGCCCAAAACCGTACCCTGGGTGTTGAAGCTGTAGCCGTTGGCAGGTGCCGCGCTCACGTCAAATACCTTGACGATAGCGCGTCCAACGCTCGGGTCAATCGTTGGGTTGTCCCAGTTCGAGGCGGCACCGACGGAGACGAGGATCAGGTTGGGGTTCTTGGGGGAGACGACGACAGTTCGCGTAGAGTGGATGCCCTGGCCAATGCCGCTGACAACGGTCTTCTGGCCGGTAACGGTCATCGCGACGGGGTCGTAAGTCCACGACCAGGCCGTGGTCTGAGAGCTAGCATAAAGCGTCTTACCGTCGGGTGTAAGGCTGAGACCGTGGTTGAGACCGGAGCTCTGGAAGAGGGTCTTGGTGCTGTTGACGCATCCATCGGCACCAAAGGTGTGGACTGAGATACCCATGGTAGCCTGCAGTACGAGCATGTGGCCCAGGGTGTCAAAGATAATGGTTCGCGGCTGGCGAAGACCGCTGACGATCTTGGTCGCTTCCCAGCCAGCATCGAGCGTGTACGGGTATCGGGGTGCCGCTACGCCGGAGCAGGTGGTTGGGAACGGGAACGTTGGGACATCCTGCGACAGAGCTGATATCCTGTCGTCAGTGTCGACTCTCTGCGAGACAGACAATGGAACCACTCACCTTGGCCCATAAGGGCAGCTACGGCCGTAGCCGTCGTCAACAAACGCATGTTGCTATGTTAATTTATGGCACGTAGATAATCTAGTGATCAACCTCAGTCACCTGATGGGTCGCGAAGTCATTTGAAAGAGCCAAGACGATGTGGGCTGGGCTGCAGAGGGGACATGGTGTTATATAGCGGCTGGTATACAGCTTTCCCCCTAATCCATGACCCATGATGCAACGCCATACGCTGTAGAAAGCCATCTGTGATGCGGAGAGTCCACAAACCGGGATTCTTGGCGTCTTCGAGTAATTAATAGGGCATGACACCTCGAGACGGTCGTCCAAGGGGAGGTGGCGGCTGATTGGATAGACCGGCGACAGGTCGATCTCTTTTAGGCAATGTCGATCAGGATTTCCTTATATAGCAACCATGACACCATGTCTGGTAAAGCTATAGGACGGCGTGGTAATGAAGATGACAGACTACATTGTAGTTGTTTTTGGTCTGCGGAGGCAGATGGGTTTATTGATGTAATTAACCGGAAAGACAAATGCAACTCCAAGACCGCGTCGAGCCCGGGGTCCCCCGCAAGCACTCACCCGTTGCCGGCAGATACAGAAGACATCTCCCCAGTAAGTGCGACGAATAACCGGGACGAGGAAAAAGGAAAGAAGCGTGGACGTCACCTTGTCGAAGTAGACGGCGCGTCGACAAGGTGTAATATATAGACCGGTATGGAAAACGGCGTCGTAAGCCTCGATATGTTCTTAGACACGTGGTTTAAATGTAGTGACCTCACCAAACATTTTGGGGGAAGACCATGCTAGATATCCATAGTAACAAAAAGGTATATAGCAGGGAGTGGCAGTTAATATGGGGAGACGGCTTGCCTTTCTCAGATCTCATGACGACTCACAAACACGCTCCTGGGCGAGACGCATCTTAATATCACGCATTCTCCTATTTGTCTTAAGAAGCTTCTTGGGGAGTGGGATTACACGGGATGCCAATGCTCTCGGGGTGTTGAACGCTGCCGGAGCATCGGGGAGTGCATGATGAAGCCGAGGCTGTCCTGATCCATCTCCCATTATGTATATATAAAGACTATCAGAGGATAATTGTCGGAAATAATCAACCTTGTTTTAAACTTTGATGTTGATCACTTTATAGTAAGAGATATGTGAGGACATCGTCGAATAGATAGTCAGGGTGCTTCTAGAAAGTCGAGAACTCTTCTACTTTCGACAAACCACATTGAAAAGAAAGCAGAACATAAGGCCTGGTTGGAAAAGAATTATAGAAGTGTTGGCCTAGTCTGGGTATAGAAGTCATATCGATTCTTTACTTAATATATCTACGAGGTAGATATCAATCACACTGGGAGCAGGAACTCGGCGAAGTGCACTCGATGTTCTAGAATACTAAGAGAACACCAAAGCCACCTGAGCTAAAATAACCAAGATGCGGAGGGTACCTTTCAAGTCCCAGCTCACCAGGAAAAGGATCATCGACTTGTCGAGCTATCCAGGCCTCGACCTAATAGATGAAGGTTGGTGGGCGATAGAAAGAATAGCACATCCTTTTGGTAACAATCCCCGCTAAAAGCATGCCAGTTTTTGAGGCCCCGACTTTTTAGTGGTAGGCTGGTGGGATGTAGGTACCTACCACCTGTAGATAAGTGGAGATAGTAAGCCCACACAACCAGTCAAATTTGTAACGACTTTGCCTCAACAGCCTCAGCCTCAAGCCCCTTTTTAGTTCGTATTAGCTGGTCTCAGGGGTTTCAACACCTACGTAGGTACCTAGATACCTAATCTCCTTTTCCTACGACGAACCTGATTGGCCACTCCAGGTTACCACAGTGCCCCAAAGCGTCCTACGCCTTTTTTACTGTCTTACTGCAACCCTCAACCCCTTCGTCTCATCCTAAATTTTTGATCTCGTAATTACCTTCTTCCCAATTCGCTTTTTCCTTTGAACCCCCTTTCATCATCGTTTGTGAATCATCGCCGTTCAACTCTGCCGGCGGCTCCAATGCATCCCCTTTCGATTCAGTAGACTGATACGATAAAGTTCGATTCGTCGGCCGGTCGAGCGACACCGCTCCCCGAGATAGCGTGTCTGACGCGTATGCGTATTGACCCCTATCTCGTCCATCCGCCCTGCTAAATCGCGCGGCCTTCCTATCTTCCAGATCCTCTTCAGCGAAGCGCCATCGCCGTCATCGCACTTCGAAACGGGCCATTTCCCTTCTGTCGCTCGCTACTCTGCGCTGTTCTCCGTGGCGAATGTAGGGATAGACGGCGGACACATCGGTATTTATGACTGGCTGAATAAAATATTTACGACGATTACGACATAATCATAAGATAACTCCTGGCTTCATACGGATACAAGCCACAGCGTCGATAAGCTCCATCCATCATGGATCTGCTTCGGCGCGCCTATAGGCGTGTCCCTGCCGCCATGGGCACCTCTCAACTTCCCACATCCGGCGAGAAGAAACCTCAGCTTAATAGGCTGACGTCGAGACTCGCATTCTTCAGAAGACCACTCAGATTAAAAGGCAATTCTAGCATATCTGTCCCGCTGGGCGTGGTCGTTATATTCCCGTGCATTGTTGTTGTCCTTATCCTGGTCCTGTTTGTCAGACATCCCAGTTCCCCAGGGCGGATATTAATGCCTGCCGGCGCACCTCCAGCTATTCGGTACGTCTTCTGCACTCTCGAGTTCGATTGTTTGATTTACTGACCGAGGCTTTTCTCAAAATAGGAAAATTAGCGAAGAGCACGACAAAGTATTTGTTAGTGGCTGCCTCGAGCCTGATACCACGACGAAGCGAGCAAATGGAGCGTTTGTCGTCCTTGCTCGGAACAAGGAGCTGGAAGGTGTCATACAATCCGTCAAGTCCATCGAGCGACACTTCAACCGATGGTACCATTATCCTTACGTCTTCTTAAACGACGGAGACTTCAACCAGACCTTCAAGGATATCATTCGCAACTACACGTCCGCGCCCGTTGAGTTTGGCAAGGTTGGCGCCGACATGTGGGGATACCCTGACTGGATCGATCCGAAAGTTGCCAAGGAAGGCATCGCTAAGCAAGGTGATGCCGCTGTCATGTACGGCGGTCTAGAGAGTTACCATGCCATGTGCCGATTCTATTCTGGGTAAGCATTAAACAGACGCGATGAATTCTGAACATTGCTAATGCGATGTAGGTTCTTCTATGAACACCCTCTTCTAGCCAAATACGAGTGGTACTGGCGGTTGGAGCCCGAGATCAAGTACTTCTGTGACATTACCTAGTAAGACAAGCAGCACCTTGGATGTGGATATGCTACGGTTGCTAACATCAGATCCAGCGACCCGTTCCTTAAGATGATCGAATACAACAAGACTTACGGATTCACCATTGCTGTCAAGGAGCTGAGAGAAACTGTGCCTAATATTTTCCGTTATGCCGCTGCCTACAAACGTTTGAACAACATTACGTCCCAGGGTCTATGGGAGATGTTCGTCGAGCCTAAACCTGAGAAGCCGGCGCCCGAGAGTGATCCTAATTTCAAGCCGCCATTGCCCGAGGAGATTATGCAGAGCGACCCCGGCCGGATGAACTTGCCAGAAATTGATCCCGAAGCCATGGAGGGCGAAAGTTACAACATGTGTCATTTCTGGTCCAATTTCGAGATCGCTAAGCTCAGCTGGTTCCGCAGCAAGGAGTACAAGGCTTTCTTTGAGATGATGGACCGCAGTGGCGGTTTCTGGATGGAACGAGTAAGTGGATCTACTTCCAGTATATGTGAGCTTTACTAACATGGTGCCAGTGGGGTGATGCTCCTATCCATTCACTCGCTGCCGGTATTCTTCTGGCACCTAAAGATATCCACTACTTCCGTGACTTCGGCTACCGACACACCACCATTCAGCACTGCCCCGCAAACGCTCCCGCCCGCCAGTTACCGCGTGACCCTTACCTCGAGAAGACAACCACTGACGAGAGAAAGCGAATCGAAGAGGACGAGTACTGGGATCAGTGGGATCCCGAAAAAGAGAACGGTGTTGGTTGCCGTTGCCGCTGCGATACCGACATTGTGGATGTCGAGGGCAAGGAAGGTTCTTGCCTTGCTGAATGGGTTGATGTCGCTGGTGGATGGGCCAGTCCATAAATGAGGATATGTCCACTTGGTAATCTCCCGTGGCAATTTCGAGCAGCATGGATTACGGATACTCGGATACTCGGGCCACTTTCCCCAGAGCGTTGCTTGGTACCATCAGATAAATGACGATAGAACGACATTTGTGTTTTGGCCTAGATCTTCGTCACGTTGCTTATACCCTTCGGCATTCATAAACCATATGGAGATTACGTTTCGGACAGATGGCGCATCTTGGAGCTGGCAGAGGAGAGTAGCGTGTTTGTGTCGAGAGTATAATGGAGCACACTTTCGAAGCTTAGTGTTTCTACCCTGTAGGCACGGCGTCGCGCAGCTGAAGACAGATTCGTCTTGGTCACGCGCGGTGTAGCACCAAAATTCGGTATGTAGAGGGGCTGATTCCATTTGGTTCGGCTGGGGTTTGGCATAGTATACTGGGTTTTGATATCAAATGGTACATAATATTTTGCACTAATCTGTTGACTTGCCCTGCTTCCTGTGGTCTTTGGGTTTGTGATGATGCGTGGGGTGTTATGACTCGTTCGTACGATGATATATTTCGTATTTTAGCCCCCTATTCTTCGATCATGATTGTTAGTCGCTAGTTGTGCTGAGTTTTGGCCTAACTGACTCAACTCACAGAACTGATGCTTTTTTCTTCTTTTAGATGTCTCGTCCTAGGGTAATGGCCGGGCCTTCAGGGTATAGAAGGTGTATACATAGAAACAGGGGAACTTAGGTTTAGAATACAAAATATATCTTTCACTGTTTCTCTGTGAGTTCGGAGGGGTACTGCCTAGTTAAATCGCAACTACACTAGTTATACTCCCAGCAGGAGATATCCGTTCGAGAGACTCTAGATTGAGAGAGCAGAACCCAGGTCAATTGCAACAGAAGCATAGGTTATCTCCGTTGACTTGGGCTAGACCATGAGATAAAAGGTTCTACTACTTCGAAACCACCCCTATGAAAGCATTCTTAGTCTAGCAGCAGTGTTACTTGCAACATTGAGTGTTGTTTATGCTAACACACGTATCCGTTGAGAATCACGGTCAAGTGTCTAACCTTGGAAATAAGTACAGACAGCCTATGTTTCAACGTCTATTGAGGATGTACGTTTTCAACTTGTCGTGCTACGGCTCCGCTATATCTCGACGACTGCTTATGGCTGTGTAAGTGTGACACATCGAAGAACGTCCACTTAGCCGGCCGCATCTCATGTCCTAGCTACATCGCGACTGACAGCATGTCACTCAATGGTGTATTGAAGCTTTACCAGCTTATAAATGAAAATGAGCTTGCTACATACGTGGCATCATGGGTTATCTATTCAGAAACTAGTAACAAGTTTATGTTTCCGTTCTCACATTCTAGACACATAGTGAATACTTCGCATAAATTTGAACACACGGTTATAGCAATGATCGAGAACTCGTCGGACCAATACCAAAAGATCTGAAAGGCACAGAATCCCCTAGTTGATTCCGAGTTCCCCCTTTTTTATAAAAAAGGAGTTAAAAGGGGGGGGGGGGAGGTGAACTTGAGTTGACGAAGTTAGGAAAAGGCACAACTTAGAGATCCGCGCACTAAAAATTCATCACCAAGAGCCATACAGTGTCTTGCCCAGTGTTGTGTTTGCTCTTGAGGTGAAATTGCATTAATGAGATCGATATATGTCAGTTCGAATGGTTCACTAACGGATCTCATATCATGTCTGCCATTGGCTATGACTTGGACTATCAGCTATGGGCGAGAATATAGTCAAAGTTCGCTGTGCTTAGAGTCTGTTGGGATTTTTCTTTTAAGGGGAGACCTCGTGTATGTTTTCCGGGGTAATACAAAAAAGCCTTCGCATTGCTCATATTTTCAAACATTATATCACCTGAGCGGCGTATGTTCTGTATTACAACTGACACTTGGCAGTGAGTCTAATAGACGTATGTTCTGGGAAGTAACCCGATATAAAGCCGCTCTATGTGATATTTATGGCTGCGTCAACTTCGAATATGTGTCTAGATGCATTATCGATTGTAATATATACATACCTCTTATCTGCCACATAGTGTGGTGTGGTATGTTATAACGCGCGGCGCTTATGCCATAAGCTGCATTGGCAATGTAACAGCGAAATGATATATGTTAAGGGTAAGGTGTATAGGTAGATAACCAGTATATTATGATTAAAAGGTGGACACGAAAGGGCTTAAAAACTACCCAAATACTAATCCAACGGTCAAGAAAGAGGTTCTTACGATAGGGGTCTCGCAATGGAGGTCCCCATGGGAGCGCTTGATACCGCTATAATGTCCTTATTGCACGATCATGCCGCATCCTAAAGGGCAACGAGAAAAGGCCAGTTGTGACAGGACAAAGTATTTCTCGCGACCTACCGGCTAGATTTTGTCCGACTCGAATGCTTCAACTGGTTCTGATCTAGGCAGCCATTCTCTCGCCCGGATACGATAATAGCCCGCAACGTTGACACCTATTCCTTTTAGCTAGAGCTATGTGCATCCTAGTGAAGACATAGTATCAAGAAATGCCATCACGAGTAATAGGTTCACAATTCGACGCATGAAGTGGTGGACCAATCCGGCAAGCTACCCCTATCAGGCATAATTAGGCGCAGTCTCCAAGGATAGATCGGATGTCGAGATGCTCTTCCCCGCCAGCCACGTGAAGGTAAAACTATTCTAGGTGACACGAAAGGTGGCGAGAGGAAGGGTCAAGATCTTGGTAATACAGGGAGACCAATGAAAGGAAGTTGCCTTTGATGACGAGAAGTTACGGTACGGCTATAATCCCTCGCAAGGCTCGTACCACTCGAGGTTTGCCTCTCCTAGGTCTCCTAAGCGGCTCGAGTTGCTTCCGACGCGCAGATATACCCACCACACGTCCCGTATTCTGTTGGTATGTTGGGCGGTAGGTGTTGGACGTGATGGAATCAGCTGCACCGCGCGCCCACTAACTTCTAGCGGGTGGGTAGGAGGAATCTGTTCTGGACTTGCTTCAAAGGCATCCATCCTCACATGTTGACGGTAGTGGAATGTATACACTAGGCAACGTAAGATGGCGAACAGCTGTTCTTGCCTCCGTTGCAAAGGGGATGGTCAGGTAGTATTGTAGGAGTTCGCGACGCAAGCCAGGATTAAGGAAGCTGACACGTCTGCAGAAGACGAGACGACAACGTCATGGACTGAAAAGCGTAATTGATGGCGCCTACATGGTGTTAAAAAGGAAAAAGACACGCCGACTATCCGCTTGGATAAAAAAGAATAAAGGACGCGGCGAAGTACAGCGTCGGCTCGGCATCCTGTCACGCAAGGAAGCCGGCAAGCATCTCTGGTCATCTAGACAAGACTCGATACAGTCAGTGATTGACGCTAAGAGACGAATAGCAAAGACGGATGGGCATATCGCCGGATCCAACTCCTAGTGCGTAGCATTACAATTCAAGGGGAAAAAGGGACATGTACACGTTGATCAGAGAGGTCATTCGTTGCTTGCATGTAGGTAGGGAGGACGCACGAGCTTCGGTGTGCCTACCTCCACTAGCCAGGTACCTAAGAGGATTCATATAGAGGGACTCTAAATTGTCCAAGAAGGGGGAAACGATGATTCGCTGCCCTTTCGACGACACGGGATTTAATTATCACGGGGAGAGAGACATCGGAACGCCTCAATGTTCGGGTACCAGGACATTGACATCACGGAACAATCCAGACTCTCAGGTTAGAGCCAAAGGCGGTATCGTTGGCGCTATTCCCTAATAAATCCCTATAACCTATCCCGTCGTATCCGGTCGGTGAGATGCCACTGCTGGAAAATATGGTCCGTAGACCGTGGTTAGCACCACGAGATGTGTGAGCCGCTGAGCTAAGATGACGAAGTAGTTGAGGGTTAAAAAAAAAAGAAAAAATTTAGAATGCGCGATTCAAGGATCTAACGATCCCAAAAGTCCAAGGAGAGGGGTAGGAGAGAAACCGCTTTGTGATCCGCTCACCAGACATACGACCAGCTCGGACTGGGCGGTTCGGGAGTGGACACCAAATGGGAAAGATGATCAGTGACGCAGGAGGAACCCGCCCGGGAGCGCCACTACTGTAATCGAGAGACAGGCATCGATTCCTATCGCTAGAAGGAAAAGGCTATTTGGAGACTTAATGGGACGGTAGAGAAAAAAGGGGGGGTTAAAGAAAGCGAGGCAAACTATCGCATTAGGTATGCCACTGGACCAAGGAAACGAAGCCTATTCCTAGAAGGAGGCGGTTAATACGCGGGTGACGAACGATTATTAGTGGCTTTGGATTCTCTCTTTCAGGGTTGAAGCAAAAGCCGTCGGGGGTGGGGTCTGAAAAGTAATATGAAGAGTTTCCAGTTTCCAAGTTCCCAATTCCTAGTTTGCCAGCGCGTGTGCGTTCCGAATGTGCTTAAACGATCTCGTGCGTACCGTTATGGGGCGCAGTGAACGGATTCGAATGCGGCAGGTCAACCTTTCCCATCCCTAGTCCAAGATAATATAACAGTCATATTACGGTACGTAGAGACAGTGTCGACTGTCGACTGTGCGTTGTGTCTGGGATCGGGGATCCAAGCTAGGCTGAAGGAAACGTATGACACCCTAAAAGCTGCGTCGGCGCCGGAGCTAGAGTATGAAGATCTAAATAGGTGAGAATCGCTTATGAAGAAGTGTGTGCCCTGTCTTGTGTGTTGGAAATGAACCGACGAATGATGTGCGCTTCGGAAACGAGTTTGTGCAGGGAAGAAGAACGGCCCCAAGGCCCGTCGTTCGGCTTGCACACTAATATAAATTATTTGACGCAGAGCCTTGGGATACGAAACTTTGCACGTAGGGAATGGGAGAGATCCCATTCCGATGCTTCTCCATGCGCCCATAGAACGACACTATTCCTTGGAATATTGGCAGATAACGGGGTCTGGATGGGTTGTGAGGCTAGGGGGTTCAGTCATCAATTTGGGCCACCTTTTCGTGTTGCCGGTACTGTTACATACGCCCCCCTGGCGTGCTGTACGTAAGTAATGAGAACATGAAGCTCAGCCAGAACTGTCCGAAGTAAGTAAGTACCAAGGTATGTAATCGTAAACTGGTTTTCATTGATAATTTTGCTAGCCTCGTGTTTTTGTTATTTTTGCATGGCATACAAGCTCATGCCGTTACTATCGACTTATTCGTAAGTGTCCTGGTAGGCTGAGCCGAGATTGAAAGCAAGCCTTGCACTTCGTACTGTACTGTACCTTGATAGGTACCCATGGCAGGGTAGTAAAAACAAAGATTGCGGTCACAGGAGTTGCATTCCACCCGGCTGCTGCGGAACGACCAATCACGATCGTATCCCGAGGCAGGTAAATCGAGTTCGGCTGGCCAGATCGTCAAAGGAACGGCGCTATGGTTACTAAGATTGTCATCATGGAATCTTCTAACAGCCGCTGGAATCTGGTGCGGCCGCTATTGTAAAACTATCCGGCCATCTGCAAGGTAGGGCCGTGTGGTACGACGGTAGAGACCGCTGACTCGTGCAAATTTCGGGACACCTCATTGCATTCTCGAACGGGCTGCGATATCCACCGAGGGTTCCTACGTCCCCGATGCCACTTTGTCTAGGCAACTACATAAATAAGTCAGCCTGGCGAGAATAGTCTCGTGCTAAAGATGGCTGTGTGAACGAATACGTTGTACATTAAGGCCAACAAGGAATAGTAATATGTAAGTGGCAGCCGAGCGCCGACAAGATGTAAGTCCAGCTCCCTTGGGAAAATAGACGGCTTGAATGGCGTCCTCTGGCCAATGGGATGTCGGCGGCTTAGATTTGATACTATTAGCAACAGGGTTCCCGGTTGTAGTGTGCATGGTAAAGTCACTGAAGTTGGCACGCGGTGCAGCCACAAATACCTCCTGATTCCTTTAGTGGAATGCCACTACGACGACAAATTGGCTGCGTTTCATTTGATTCGACTCTGACTTGGAGATGTGACGAGCGGCACTCCTTATACAAATCCTTTTGATGAAGAAGAAGTATATAACTATTGCTGCAGCTAGGGCGAAACTAACGACATGTACACTAGTGCCTAATTACGCTTGGTAAGGGGAGGCGTTGCTACGTTATGATATGTATGTATGTATATAGGTACGCATAGAACGGGCATAGCCAGCTGACGTCGGTGAAGCTAGACTGGTCCTCGTCTTGCGAGAGCCTTGCTCAATATTGAATTCATATGTATTGCCTCACATAAGACGGGAGAACTCCGCGGCGCTTCGGCTTGGCGCCAAAGGGCTGTATGGTCAATATCGAGTTCCGTCTGTTCGGTCTTTAGGATGTTCGGGATATTCTTCTACTATTGTATTAGTCTATGAAGAAGATAGTGGGCTTGAGCCAATTGTTAGATGGCTATGGAACCATGTAGATAGATATCAAGCCACATCTGCTCGAGACTGACCGCTAAAACCGGCAGCTCGCCGCAATGGCTAGCACTCATTAGAATCCTACCTATGGGAGCCATGCCGCATTGGCTGGTCCCCACGTTAATGGGCGAAATGCGGTCAGAGGAAGGGAGGAGTCATCGAAGGTGTGTAGATAATAAAATGGGTTAGGTCGATACACCCGTAATGAATGGAACGCTAGACTTATTACCCAGGTAACCGTGCTAGTAGCGCGCCTTGGAGTACATACATACGATCCGTTAGATACCTGTATTTGTACGGAGTATGGAACCCCGACTGAGTACCTTGGCCTCGGCACGAATGCTTGTGTGTTCACGGCCGTTCTGATGGTGATAGACACACTCCTAACCTCATCCTGTACTACTGTACCTACGTAAGGAATTGTAGTGCGGGACGAAACAAGGTAGTGAAAGCAAGGGTAATAATGGTTATTCTGGTGTTGTGTTGTACTTGGCTCGTGCGTATGTGAGGGAGAAACTTCTAAAAAGCAGATGTCGGAAGGCTAGGTCGCAGCGGCCTCTATCCGTGAACCCTCATCATGGGTACAGAACATGGGGTACGAGAGGGACGCGTTAAATGAAACTATGGTATCCATACCGCAGGGCGCCGATGATCAAATGGAGGAATATGAACCTCACCGCTGGAATAGTGCCAGGTTGATATGCATGCTATCTATCTTGGATCGGGCCTCTCATAGATCGTATGTAAAAATTACTATGCGAGTCCTATGGTACCTAGTGCCGGAGAGATTTCTTATTGATCTCCAAGGTGAGAAGTCAGGGGTAGGGGTTGGGGTTGGGGTTGGGGTTGATGCTAGGTAGGATTCGATAAAAACAACAGCCTTTCCACGTCAAGCGCAGAGTACTATAATAAATAGCTTATAAAGATTGGTAATGAAAGGGATCGATCGTATGTCGATCTGGCGATTCTAGTACAGTTTGTCAGAAGTAAGAGAGTAGAAGTTGTAAGCCGTCCGGGGTGTATCTCCGTGCTATGAGTCGGGTCATCTTGGAAATGGGTGTCGCCGGTAAGCCCTGGTTGGGGCAGCAGGCTGGGCCATCCTACAGCAAGATATCTACATCTTACCAGTGATTGGTCCGTTGTTGGTATAAAGATGTTTGACTGCGTGTAAGCACAACACCTTTGCGTTGTTCCTTGTTGTGATGCTCCTTTTTTATTATCGTTCGCTAGCCACTCGAACTGCAACGAGCTGACGAGGTCCATCGGTCATGATGCACGCAACCTGCGGACCAACCTTGCCAGACTAACCTCGCGACTTGGTCCTAGTGATGGACGATGACGGGACGAAAGACAATCAAAGTCATGCAAGCGCTTCTCCTACGGATTAGGGATCGACTGCAGTGCTCCCCTGATAGAATCCTGACACCGAGACATCTCATGCAGGCTCTTCTCGAGTCATAGTCAGGTTACAAACGGATTCGCTCCAGATGGCGGAGGAGCCGCTGGCCATGGACTTATTCTGGTGTGGGTATTACTGGCTGTCGATCCAATAACGATAAGAGGGAGGTTTCGTTTCCACGTCGAGCAAAATGGTGTTAGCGAGGGTGAAGTGTAAAAATTTCCACTCTAAAACCTTAGTAGTTGGGGGTTGGGGCATTGTGGCCACAGTGTTATGGGCTAGCTGGCTACCTGGTATGCTCGAGAACGTAATACGGAATTTAGTCGACAGCCCGAGCCCCCGTACCGTAAGTAATGGATTTACATCTTATTGCATACCGTACCTAGCGCATCAGCATCAGCATCAGCATGCACGATCTTCGGCTTATATGATGTATCGATGATGTTGCATAGCTTGATACACGACAATCCGTACATGATATAGTACATCCACGAACTTACATGTATGTCGGTATGGGAGCAAGTTTTACTTTTCCTTCATCCGGGACGATAGCACGGTAGAGCCGTCCAGTCTCGAAATTCCCATTCCCGTATTCCTAGTGGTGGCGTTGATATCACCCTCGACGCTGGGCATGCAAGCCGCGCATCTGGCACACGGGCTAGAATATAGCAAGGCTTTTGTATAGTGCTAAATAAGACCTCCGCCTCGTCTATGCCACCACCGCGAACAAAGGGACTCCATTCTAGGAAGTCTATTGGGGGTGAGCTACATACATACGACCTCACGATGATCCATCGCACCAGGACGGTCCGGGTTTCAAGCCTGGATAATGCTAGAAAGAGGCCGTAAGCATTACGTGGTACTGATTCCTCCTACGCAACAACGCCCCTCCTATTCGCCATGGCCGTTTCGTTATCCAAGTCATTAGCTGAAGTCGACTGATGACCCCGTGCGGCTAGGCGCAGTTTATCCAGTTTTTTCACTTTGCGAAGGCCACTCATTCATTCACCACGACGACGGCAAGTTAAGGTATCAGGGTATGTAGCTTGTGTGTCGCTAGGTTGAAAGAAAATTCGGATCCCGCTGGAATTCTGCATGCCGCTGGCACGACTCGGCATCCACATCAATCGGATGCAGCTCGTTTCCAAAATGCAGAATGCCCTGCTGAAGATGTCAAGGGCTTTCGAAGGGATTCGGAATGCAGGCTGAAATGCAGTTGGCCCAGAGAATTGTCCACCGGCGTGTCTCTAGTGAAACAGGCTTGCTTCGTCAAATGGGAATCTCTGAGCTGTCTGCTTCCATTAAAGTTCCTTTTCCTTGGCATTCCCAAGATGTCGGTACCACACAAAATGCCTCTTTCCCCCTTCCCCCTTCTTCTTCTCCCCCCGGGCGCTTTAAAGATGCCCGTTTCCAGCCCAACAAGCCGTGTTTGAAGATAAGTTGCATATTGCACTCAACCGAGTTACATCAGGAGCGCTGCTTTAGTTCGGACAAATTTCAGAACGGAGTCCTCCGTGCTTAGGTCTTAGGTCCCGACGTGAGATAGGGGTACAATATGTATCGACTCAGAATTGTTTGTAGGTTGTATGGAAGATGGTCCACTAACCAACCCTACTGCCAATGCAATCATGCCTTCATAAGCCGTGTAGGTTGCGCGGTAGCACATACACAGAGAAACCGATTCAAGACAGCAGCTTTAGCACCCAAACCCCTCCCACCGGAAAACGAGCACTGTGAGATTAGGTACCTATCGACTTGGTTGTTTCATTCCGTCCTTCGTTTTAGGTGGGTATTGACCATGTCTTTCTACCTACATGTAGGACTGTAAAGGGGATTCGTATTGTGTACGCAAACCTAACCATGTACGCATCCATCTCGGGTATGAATTCGCCTGGTGATGCTTGTGATTGACCTCTAATCAACAATCACGAGACATAATAGTTGCTAGCATTCTCAGAGTGCACCCCCACCAATGATGCCCATATGGCCATATATCAGGACAAATGCATACCTACCACCACTTTACCATTCTTTATCTCATGGCACACATGACTCTAGTCTCGACGGTAAAAAAGGAATATGTACGATGATACACCACCAGTGCTTGTCCTGACTGTAGGCATTCCATATTCAGATTGATAACCGGCATCGTTGCCGCCATTGCCAAGAAAGTGACCAACTACAGTAGGCTCCTTCTGTAACCCATGCGCCGCGGATTGGATGATCGATCTCGAACAGTCTAGTCGTGTTCAAAAGGGGGTTGGCTATAGTGCGCACCCGTAAAACATGAACCTACAAGTGTATGTTATTGTGATTCATTCATAATGGCACTGGTGATATCAGTAGAAATATCTTGTGATATAGGGATTCTCCGAGATGGCTGTACTATGGTGATATAGGTTTCCAATTATATCGCAAAGATAATTGATACGGATGAAGGCGTCTGACGACAGAGATTGCATAACGAAAAGAATACAGTGTGTGAGGAGGGACTCCGGATCAATCGTTCAACCTATCAACCTACAGATCCCGAATACACGTATGCCTAAGCGAGAGATTGATTGGATACGAAGGGAAGAGGGGTGTAAAGGTACATACCATACAGGATGTGTTGTAAGTGGAGAGTCACTCTGCATTCAATTTTTGGCAAATGCCCTGTAAGCCATTCACTGTGCCCATTTCAAGTGCTATGGCGACTTCTACGGGCACGTCTGTTTCCATCTCTTCTCTATCCACACCCCACTGCACGGCGTCCACTTTCTTCCCCTTTCTCCTGCCAACCCCTTTATTACGTTTTCCGAATTCATCCCTGATATTCTCTTTGGCGGTGCAAGTGAAGTTAACGGTTCCGTTTCGGCCATCCTTCCACTTTCCGTTTCAACTCCATTATAAGCAGACCGGGAGCAATTAAAAGAAAAGAACAAGGAAATCGATGGCAAAAACGAGTTAGATTGATCCGTAACCACTATGGAGTTCTACGGCATATATTCATTACGTATCTTTTGTCGTCGCATTCGTACTTTGACACACTCACCAGATTTCGTGTCAAGTGGTCTCAGGGTTTTATTTGCTGCATCGGTGCTAGTCTCAATCAAATAATCTTCTTAGGATGTGTGTTAATTTGGAACATTAGACGCAGAGGGATATCGTCTCAACCTAGAAGTGCTCGTAACGGACGCATTAGGTATGGTGAAACTTGATTGTGTTGTTATACGGCAATGCGTATATATGGCTACTTCAGATAGGTGGCCAAGAGTCAAGAGTGTATTGTGCCATTCCAACAGTTGAAAACCGAATCCACCAATTTATCATCGCATTCATAATGTATCAAACCTAGCGTACCGGGTTGGAGTCACGTTTGAAGCCTACATGCCTTACATGCCTCTGCCTCGCTGGCCTCACTGCATCTATCCTTTACGGTATGTATGGGTAGGTAAGCTAGGGGAGGCGCCGATGCACCGTATGATGCACAGTGCATGGTGAGGAAAAATCAAAGAATCAAAGAATCAGAATCAAAGACAGGGAGGTGACCCAACTTCCCATTTTCATCCGCAGGTTCCCTGGCTAGAGCCTTGACGATTTAGACGATTTAGACGATGCCGATACGCACACTCCCGGAATTGCTCTTTCAGATAAATCCTGCCAAGAAGTATATTTGCGACAAGTTTGGCCGGGAAAGGTACTTATGCGGTTTGGAAATTGGTCTATCATTACACCTCCCTTGGGTGGGCAACGAACCTAGTCAGGACTCACTTGCTAAGTTCACTTGCTAAGTTCACTGTTAATACATGCATAGTCGGAGTGCTACTGCTTCTAAAAGAATCTACTATGTACATAATGTACTACTCCTACTCCTAGGTTAGCTCCTTACCTGTGTACATACAGTAGTACCATGCAATTCCAGTACCCCAAGACATCAGACTCCTAGACGGCCCCACCCCCTCGTCACTTGTTCGAAAGCCTTGTTCAAAATTATCGACCATTAAAGCCAAACCCACTTGCGAACTACCAAAGATAGCCCCCCCAGTCCACACATGCCACCCTTACAACCCATACACAAACGTACCGAACCACGCAACGCACGCACCCACGCCTCTCACATTCACTACAACTACAACCTCCGAATCTCCTAGTCTGCTAGTACAAACCTGGTCTCCTTAGGTACTATGCGCTATGTAATAAGCCTTGGCCCTTGACGATTTCGAACCCGTATCCACGGCCCCACAAGTCCAATGGCCTGCAGTGAAGGTGTAGTCCAAAGCCCCATGGTCAGCTCGGCCATTCACACGCGCTCACAGGGTACGGCATAGCATGGACTTCGTCAAAAGAAACAGGCCAATCAAAGTGGACACACGACCGCAATCCATCCCAGTCCCAATCCGGCCATCTGCTACCCGTACCTGTACCTAAGGTAATTACTGCATGCTCCAGCATCGTCATGTAAGTCTGTACATACGATTGTACATACATGCGCACACAAACAAGCGCAAGCCCTTCGTTCATTCATAATCCCATACTTGCAATCCTTGCCTGGAACATTCGTGACTTTCCCATTTGTCTGTATATTACTTATTACTTTCATGATACCCCCGAGTTTTCAATTGAGTCCTATCCGTGGTTCTAGGTCCAACTACAACACGCTAGGAGAACCCTGCCGAAGAAGGTGAATACTAGGAAAGAAGTAAAAGAGGTCGACATAAACCAAGACAGGAGAGAACCGGGAAAAGGAGGCTACAATCCTCAGGAACCTAATAAGATAAGTTGCCTGGCCTTCCTGTGCAACCTGCAACCGGCACCGCAGCACCGCAGCACCTTGTTCGAATATCGAGTCTATTATCCCCAAGTCCTCCTCCACCTCACCTCTACGGCAACCCGCAACTCGCAACCCGCAACCCACCAGCTGGGAATCAGGAACGAGCAAACTCCCCCAACGTTTGCCTTAGGTCCTGCCTTCCTAGATCCTTCCCATTCGATATGGCTCATCAGAGATGACCCGTCACCTAATAATATTCCCCTCTGTACCAACATCTCTCAGCCAAATTCACAGCTTCGGTTTGGTGGAAGAAGAAAGCGAACACCAAGGTGAATGGAACACGGCAGTCAGGAACCCGTCACTTCACCAGCTTTGCCGTCTTGCAGTCGCATCATCGTACTCTTGCCGCCGCCTTCACCTTCATTAGGGATCACTTTGATCCAATCCATTTCTTTGTCTCGATCTCTCTCCCTTCCTGAGAGCGCCGAACCGAATTGATCCCACATGTCTTCCGTCGTGGCGCCCTCGAATTTTCGCCCGTACCTCCCTTCTCCAACCCATCCCGCCGTTCCTTCGACACGCCAACTACTCCCGACTCTCGACAAGCTACAAGACCACTCACAGGCCCACGGAGCTACACTCTATAAGGGTGGTCTTCGAACGCCGCCCACCGAACACAACATGAACGCCACGTATCAGAACCCCGTGTTATCTAACACATATAACAACCATGTAGCTTTGGCGAGACATCCGAATACCATGGTCCAGACAGGCCGACCAGGGAGCACATTCTGCGATATGAATCCGTATCCCGTAGCCCATCCGCCCCATCGACCGCAGTATCAGCAGCCACAAGCCGTCCAGGCGGTCGTCTCTCAGCAACCGCACCCTTCTTCGAGACCTTCGACAAGGCCGACAACGCCAAAGTCCAGCGGCACTCTCAGCGCACATTCGGAGGGCACGATCTCGAAGAAAGACTCGACCATGGTAACACATAGCCTACAGCTGCCTTCGTGTATCAGTCCTAGTGGGGGGAACTTGGACGATTTTGCTGCACTGGTAGGTACCGATTTTAGCCTCTCGACCATGTCCTCTAGCTAATATTGCTCCCTTAGATGACTTGTTTCTTCTGGTTCGAGACCATGGACACGATACAGTCTGCAGAGCACATCAAGGAGCGTTCACCCTCCGAGCCACTTCCTCCGCTATCCCAGTTCACTCAGCCCTGTACGGCTTACAAGCAATGGGTCCATAAGGTGCTATCGACCACTCAGGTGACACAGAATGTCATTTTGCTAGCTTTGCTGTTCGTATATCGACTCAAGAAGGTGAATCCGAAAGTGAATGGCAGCCCGGGCAGTGAATATCGGCTTCTAACTGTCGCCCTCATGTTGGGCAATAAGTGTAGGTGTTCCTACAACAGTTTCGTTATCATGACTTGCTAACAAGAGGTGTAGTTCTGGATGACAATACTTACACGAACCACACGTGGGCCGAGGTTTCGTCCATCCCTGTGAAGGAAATTCACACTATGGAGGTAGAGTTCCTGAGCAACATGCGATATGGGCTGTTAACGTCGAAGGAGGAGTGGGAGGATTGGTTGCAGAAGCTGGCCTGTTTCCACGAATATTGCGAAAGGGCGGCAATGGAAGCGAGGCGCCGAAATATGCCCTCTATGCCGATGAACATACCGTCACCGACCCACGGAAGGTATACTTCCCCGTTGCCGTCGCCCACCAACATTCTACCATCGACCGGTCATGGTTCGTCATCGCTTACAGCGGGCTATTCTCCCAACTCGGTTCAGAACTGGAACGCATACCAGGCTCCCCTTTCAGTTTCCCCTCTGGCAGTGAAGCCGAGTCTCGGTCATCCTTTGGTACGGAAGAGGAGTCTGGAGGATGGAGACATGGTCGAACCTGCGCCAAAGAGGGCTCCTCGCCAGCCCACGATGACTGCGATGATGCCATCGAACAGGCCAATTCATGGGGGTGCAGAACCAGGTCGTTTGTCCGTACCTCACCTCACACTAGATACCAGCCAGGCAATTCCTCCACCGGTATACCCATCGTCGACTTATCCTCCTCAACAGGCAGTGTCGTTGCCCCCTCTTGGACCTGGAATGAGAGCCATGTCGACCGTGTACCCTACGGCGACGACTGCTTGGACGCCTCAAGGTCCAGTGTTGGCAACATGCGGATCACAGACACCATCGTATCCAGTAATGGCGCCCAATTACGGCACACCGACTAAGCGGCATAGCCCCACAAGTCTGACACCGTTTGGATCGTCTCCATTGGCCGAGGCATATGGGACGCATACTCCGATCTCGAACTCGCCGCTTGTCTATCTACAGCAGCGAGCAAGCCCATACAAACCAGTGCGGCGGGTGAACACACTCCTTAACCCTCCCCCATCTATTCCGCTCAACGAGTATCACCTAGGCTCGAGTCAGATGCACTACCAACCACTTGGTCGTCGAAACGATCTTCGCTCTGGCATTGTTCCGGAGTTTTTGCCTGCATACGCTAGTCAACGGCCTCCTAATCACCCTTACTAGGCAACATCTCCCTCCCCTCGGGTCTCGATATCCTTACCATTGTCGAGATCTCAGCACAACGAGTGCATACCTATTTCTTCTCTTTTCCCCTCGATGTTTACTTCCAGCACAACATTTGCATTGGCACCGGCGTTAAAGCGTGGCATACAGTTGAGAAAGACTCGACACCTCACGGGCAAGGACTGCATTTTGCTTTTCCTACTCTATTCGCGGCATAGCTCGCGTCATAAAAGGCGTTCGGTTCGGGGTGAAGGCCCCTCGGGGCATTTGATTACAGCAGAGAATTGTGAAAGTGATAGTGCCGGCTATAGAGGCCGAGTACAACGCAAGGAAGCTAAGGGCAGGCCAGCACCAGAGGTCAACGAACCTCTAGGGAGAAGCTAGGAGTGTGCCGACAGTGAGATTTGACAGCTAAGTCAAGAGAACAACTTTCAGTAGTTGGCAATCTCCACGTTCATGTAGATAGATAGATTACCAGCAATGGTATCAAGCCAACGACTTGCGCAAGGTTTTGACAAGAATACTATTGATCGTAAAGACCACTTAACCTGCCTATATATGGTGCCCAACTTGTTAACAATCTCGCTACCCAATTATGAGAGCCAAGAATCAAGAGTTACGTCTTATGATGTCACTTGGACCCTGGATATTTTTGTCGACATTAATGCGGGGCAGGTGGGGTATTTCCCCGATGAGGAGAATATGGCTTGCATGCTTCGGTCTGATTGGCCAGGACTAAAGTATCGGAAGAATTATTTTACCTACACTCATTCAGGTACCTAGGTACTTCTCTAAAGCATCCATCAATAGAACTTTGTCGGCTACGGCTATGAGTCTCCCTTAGTTGCGTGACTACGGAATAGATCATCTACAAGTTCGTAGCACAATTTCTTGGTTACCGGTTACGCATTGGTAGACATGCATCCATATGCGATTCCTAGCTATGTCCTTCCTTATCTTGAATGGCATGGTCAACTCCAATTTCTTTATTCCTAACCAATATGATTCGTAGGTCGATGCCTAGATAAAATTACTAAGATAGCTCACGTCACTGTATTCCATCCCCTTGTAGCCGGGGTGGGGAGGTAAGGGAGGGGAACTTAACCTCGTACCTAGCTCCGAGGAAGTGCTGTTTCCGCAGCTTCAGAGTGACTAATAACGATGTAAGTTGTCTGTATGTTGTTCGAGTATACTCCTTGGTAATTGGGAAGCAAAATCGCCTTGTGTTGCAAGGTCTTGCCATTGTGTGTCTACCTAGGTTGGTATCGCGTTAAATGCAAGATCAATACAAAGGGGGTCCTTGCTAAGCCCATCACCAAAGAGGTTGAGGCGCCCTTCTTCGCTTCGGAAAGCTCCATGAACGCCCTCCCTACTAAGTTGGCAAAAATGGCGGGCTCGCGGATGAAATCCTGGTTTCCGACCACCTCATATCCACTGATAGTTAGTGCGCCCATGGACTTCGTCACGAATCCGAGGCTCGCTGCCGAAGTGACTAAGGCCGGCGGTTTGGGTTAGTCGTCCTTCTATTTCACTAGTCAAGAAATGGGATTTTAGCTACATCGCTCGGGGATCGAACGACTCTCGTCCTGTATCACTAACAGATACGCCCCTTAGGATTCATCCAAGGAGGTCGAGACTTCAGTCCGGAATCGCCGGTCTTGAAGAAGCTAGACGATCAGCTCACGCAGGCCCGAGAGCACCTCGGCTTGGAGAAAAGTGCAGAGGGCAGTAATCCTTTACCCATCGGCGTGGGCTTCGTCACGTACGCGGCGTCTACTAAGCACTTCGGCGAGACTACCGTTCCCATTCTGCGGCGTCACCAACCCACCGCAGTCTGGCTGTTCGCGCCGTCGCCGGCAGCTCCGGATACCATTCGTGATGTCATCAAGTCTCTCAAGTCCGATGGCTGGAGCCCCAAAGTCGTGGTCCAGGTCGGCTCGGTAGCCGCCGCTCGAGAGGCCGCCAAGCATGGAGCCGACATCATCGTCGCGCAGGGCATCGATGCTGGCGGTCACCAGTGGGCGAGTGGAGCCGGCGTCGTGAGTTTGGTGCCTGAGATCGGGGATGCGCTGCGCAACGAGTTCCCGGATAAGGAGGTGGCAGTCTGGGCCGCGGGCGGTATTGCTGATGGGAGAGGCGTCGCGGCCTCGTTGGCGCTGGGTGCCGAGGGAGCTGTTCTCGGTACTAGGGTGAGTTTACCGGCTAATTAACCTATAAGTAAACGGCCACAATGCTTACGCTGGGTGTTCAGTACATGGTAGCTACGGAATCCGATGCGCAAGACTTCAAGAAGAAGGCCATTCTATCAACGTCAGACGGAGGCGCGAACACGGTCAAGTAAGTCTATGGGTAAACCTTCCCTTCGTTCTAAGCCCTGAGTATTAACACCGGCTGCTAAGATCGCAGCTCCATGACCACATCCAGGGCAACATGAGCTGGCCCGATGTCTACGACGGCCGCGCCATCGTCACCCCGTCGTACCAGGACCACGCAGCTGGGGTGCCGCTCGACGAGAACACCAAGAGGTTCGAGGCCGCTAAAGAAGAAGGCGATCTTTCCCGGATGGTCACTTGGTCGTGAGTAACTCCTTTCTTTATGTTGATCTTCACATCAAGATCGTTGCGGCGATTGCTGACTACTATCAGCGGAACGGGCGTCGGGCTGATTAAAGAGGAGTTACCGGCCGCAGAGATCACGAGGAGGGTGAGGGAGGGTGCGCTGAAGGCGATCGCGGGCCTTAAGTCATCGCTTTGAAGTGGCTCGGTGTAGGAATATGATGAATTTATAATGCTTCTGTTTTACATCGCCATTTCATTATTATATGTATTAATCTCGGACTACATTTAGCTCTTAGGAGTACGGATAAGCCTGAGTCTTTGTTATGTACATCTAATGGTCAACCGTGTATCTAAGCGCCAGCACCTTGCCGTTCGTATGGAAGTAAGTGACAAGGGGGACGACACCTGCGCGGGGCTATAGTTGAGTTTACTTATTCATTTGTTGGTTGTAGTTTTTTTGGCCAGTATACAGACTGAATAGTTTCCCTCCCGTTATCCTGGAGTTAGCCTGAGTAGGAGACTGGAAGGAAAAGGGGGATGTCAACATGTAGGGAGGAGGTATAATCCACTAAGCATATATACCCCTATCCGAGTACGTAGCTATGACTAAATGTAAATTAATGTTCTATTAGTTAATATCCGAGTATTCCTGATGATCCCCCTTTTTGACATTGCTTGTTCCCATATAGTCTATCCCTGAATACATTCACCACATATTTCCCCAGCCATTCCATGTAGTCCAGGGAAATCACGCAGGATTGAAGTACCATAATTAGCATAAATTAGGGCAGTGAACAAATTCCACAAATATCACATGTAGGTGCAAGACTTGTAATAAACAGTATACGCTAGTGAGTCGGCGTCTGTAGTCTAGCAGAGGTATCTATCTATCTATCCGTCCATCAGTTTTCCCTAGATACCTACCTAAGGTATGGACGATGATTAGACTACCCAAATATGACGATAATAGGCAAGCAAGGGATTTCGTATTTAATAAGCCAGGGGGCATCCTTTCGCTTCTGTCCACGTGGCTCTCGGCCCCAAGCGACCATTGCTTTGCAAGTCACAATATCGGCCCGACACACGGAGGAGAACTGTCTTCTGTCACTTGTGATTTCTATTATGGTGATCCATAGGAGGTAGGTATCCGCGAAAGCCCCCTGAGAGTCCTAAAATGGAAATCACCCCAAATCGCAGAGCACGTCGTGGTGCTTTCGCTGTTTCTAGATTTTGAAAAAATTTCCACTAGTCCCTGTAGGCTACAGTAAGATTCCATAGGCCTGGCTTTACCTCCACTCGTAGTTAGGGCATACGGGGACGGGTGCGGTTACTGCTGTTGGTCCAGGCTAAGATGAATCTGCGGAAGCTAGTAGCTAAGAGGCCGATGGCTCCTTTTATACACATATCTATGCTCGATTCGAGGTGCTTAGGCTTCGTCGGAAGAATGATTACTTGGGAGGTTGATCCTTGAGTAAACGATGGGCTAAAGATAAACGATACTTTGATATAGCAGCGATGACTTGGTTGTATAAGACTCAGTAGGTTACGAAAGCACGGTGAAAACATTCCGGTACTTCATACTATGATACGGACTGTCGTCTAATAAAAGAGCATGCTCGATGATAACACTTTCTAGTCGGTCTTTTGGGTTGGCTTCAACTTAGACACGGGAGAAGTTGCAACTAGGTGGTGTTGGCGAAGGGATACAATTATGGGCGATCGTAATTCCCCTTGACGCTGAGGGAGTCAAGTACATCAGTCTCTGGATATCATATTCGTGGTGCTAAACTCGTGCCTCGGTTAGACAATGTCCAAGGTCCCCAGTATCATTCAGCGGTAGAGCAACCACTTGGGAAAGCTAATGGTTGCCAGTAGAATTGTGCCATCTTGGTAATTCCGTCTAGGAAAATAGGAGGATGCCAAAAAGGGATGGCGCGCCTGCCACGAACGTACCTTGGCAACATGAGATCGACGCTTAGAGGAAGAGGGAATGACAGCTTGGTCTAAAGGGTCACATATCAAGAATGATCCACATGTGCCTGATGCATAGAAGGCGGGTTATCTGCTGTACGACAGAACGGGTCGTGGCATAAGAGACATTGTGAAAAGGACTTGATGGTTGGTCAAGAAGTATTGCGATTGGTGGAACGCAGCGATCTTGCGCGACGGAGGGGCTGAGTTGGCATCGCGATAAGTTGGCCAGCAGCCTGATACAATTGATAGCCGTTATACAAGCACGCCGTTGGGCACCAACGCTGCCTCTGACAATCAACGAGCGTGGGGGATGGCGTTCTGGATTCGGTTGGTTGGTGTTGCGCCCACCTTGTGTTAGAACATTCTAACGACAGTCGGATCTTGAGATAGAAGTGTGATTGCAATGATATATGTAAAAAATTCATCGGAATAGTATCGCGGACAATCATAACCCAACATGCCAATCCAACACCAAACACCGCCCAATGTCTCGTACAAACCTCGATCTCGTATCATACAAACATGACAAACCTGTCCCCATAACATATCAAAGCGTAGTACACGTGAGGGTTCATCAATCCCCTTGCTGGCTACTGTGTAAAGCCGATCTGTAGTTGTGCGACAAACCCCATGTAAAGCTACATTTCCATCGCGTCGCCATTTATCCTGTTCGTAAGACGTTGCCGCCCGCTGCCATATCTTCTCCGAAATACATAACGCGTAAAGGATATCCAAAATCAGAAGAAGTGTCACCTCCTACGCTGGCGCTGGAGGTTCACCACCGGCACCATCCGAGTTCTTGGAGCCTTTCGAACCGGAGGACTTGCGACGACGGTGCTTCTTTCGGGTAACACGGATTGATCTCCCGTAGAAGTATAGAAATGCGAAAGCGCCGACTAGGAAGACTGCTAGAAGCACACCAACCACGACACCAATCGTGGTGTTCACGCTGGCGGCTGATGTCCGCTTCCGTAGGCCTGACGCACGGTCAAGTGCAGTCGAGCAAACGCTAAGGCCGCGACCAAGGGTCCAACGCGCTAGAAATGAAATCGACTCGATGGAAAAGGGGGAAGTACGATGTCTCGTGAGTTCGTGGGCTGAAGTTAGGCCGCTTCCGACCCCCGCGGTCGGAGCTAGGGCGAAGTCGGGGTGGAGGTGATTCGTTTGGGGTATATACATCTTCGGGAGTCTGTTTACGGATGAGGCAGGAGATTATGAGTGGTATTGTCGAAGCGTGGTGCGCCCATGGCGCAGCGACCGTACGGAAGCGAAGTAGAAGCGATAGTAACGAAGAAAGACCTACCTAAGAGCATGGGAGACGGGAGCGTTTTAATTTCTGTAACTAGGCCGACACAAGTCCAGGCTAAGGTCGCAATGTGTAACTAGCGATATCACTGCAGCATGTCTCGCGTGGGCCGACTGCCACTTTGCTCCAAAGAACCTACATCTGATGGATAGCCGGCAAGAAAGATAGCGGGGGTTGTTAACGGAAGCTGGCCAAAATCTCATTCGTCTCTTGCTGTCCGGCAACAGCCAACGATGATGGACTTGGGGATGCAACACTTATGCCGTGGATGGGGGATTCGTGATAGGATAAATGTATGCAGGCTCACGCCGTGCGACGGCCTGATTCGTCCATAGTAGGCAGGCTGTAGGTTCCCGACTGTGGAAGCTGCTTCAGCACGTACAGGCGCTATGAGGGTAGGATCTGACTGTATGCAGAAGCAGATGTATGCACATCGCAGCGGAAAGCTCTGCACGATAGACTGGCTCCAAGGCAGAGGGACCGAATGTCAGATAAGAGAATCTGCCTCGCAAGAGTAGAATGAGTATTTCCCGGGTATTTCCCGGATAATATGTACGACGCCCGCTGACTGTCGTAGAAGTGGGAATTATTCCATAGCATACACCCCATGATTTGAAAGCGATTGCAATAAGCCCAGACGGGAAGAAAGGAGATCAACACGATTCACAAGGATAAGACCTCGAGATGCCATAGTAACCCTTGCGGAGATGTAAAGACTCGAAAGCTATAAGCGCAGCCTGCTTGCGCGAGACGCGAGATGAGAGACAAGGGACGAGAGTAGGTAAAACGCAGGGTTCTGCAGTGATTCGTTGCATGTCGAATGGGATTGGGTCAGAATTGGCGATACTGCAGCCCCTCAGTCAGACTTGGAGTGAGAGGATAAGTCCCCCCCATGCAATTGCATGGATCAGCTGCCAGCGCATCGTGTTAACCCATTGACCATTGTCCGTCGAAGATGAAGAAAGTTGAAAATGAAAATGAGGCGAGCATCCGGTCGTGGAACCGAACATGGCGGGGTTGGTCTGAGACTTCGAGTATAGCATAATCGAGTCTGAGTTGAGGATATGTATGCTTCGATAATGCAATATGCAATCAATACATCCTATGCGCCGGTTGTGAGAAAGCCCCCTTTTATTCATGTAGATCACGACATGTCATACCTAGATATCTAGGGATCAGTAGGCTCAGCTCGTACTGCTCGTAATAAGATATCTCTGACAATCTGGTTAGTTATAGTTACCTCGTACGGATATAAGATACTCCCATACCAAGCAAGGGATGAGGAACGCGATAAATGCGTGGCGGTGCTTGTGGCGTAAATAATCTGAAATAATCTTAAAAAATCATCTCACCGAACTTCTTCACCTTGGATGGTTGGATGAAACCCCCAGGATTTGGAGACCGTGTCCATGTAATCTATCTTGAGGGAATTAATATGATAGTTCGTCTTCAGTCGCTCCCTTTCTTACCCTTGTTTTATTTATTGTAATATTATACATTCCTTCGATTCTCATCACCCAGCTCCGTCCCAATTATTGGCTGATTACCTGGGCTGCCTGGTTGGAGCTACTCCGGGGGCCAACCGCTCCGGCCGCGAGCCCGCAATGGCCCGGCCTTTTCACCTTGGGGTTGCAGCGAGCCACAGACTCTTCGATCCATCGATGCACGTTCTCGATATCCTGCGCGACGTCATTGGCCACTGGGTATCCGGGCTCGACATCACACGTGTGGGCTCCCTCGCTGCATGCGTGGGTGCAGCTCCCGCCGCGTGGAGATTCCTGAGGACGGCTTGGCGCGAGGTGTATGGCTGGGTGCGACAGTTCTTCATCTCCTCCGTAACGATACCTGCGAGGGACCCACTGAACCGACATGCGACGAACTGGATCATGGCCAATGTCGTGCAGTACAGAAGCATTCGATCTTTCACCGCCCGCACCCAGCAAGCCGGCGCTGCGGCGGACCGAGCCGCATTGCTCAAGAAAACCCGTCGGGACGTGCAGTACCTGCCTCACTTTGACACTGTGTGGTTCTGGCACGATGGGTGTCTCTTCGTAGCTAGGCGATCGTCCGATGGGTTTAATGCGTCGGCTGCCGACCCTGCCTCCGACGGCATCGGAGGAGAAGAGCTGACCATAGGCTGCCTCGGGCGATCCACGGAGCCAATTAGGAGACTGATTCAAAGCTGCCAGGACTATGCAGACAAGCATTCGCAGTATTTCGTCATCATCTACTCCCGGGACCGTTACGGCATGTCATGGCAGCCCAAGTCACGCAAGCCGATTCGTCGTCTAGAGACGGTCCATTTCGATGACAGTCTCAAGCAGGAACTCCTCGCTGATATCAGAAAATACCTCGACCCAAAAACTAAGAGGCTATACCAAAGCCGGAGCATGCCTTATCGGCGAGGTTACCTGTTTTACGGACCACCGGGAACCGGCAAGTCATCACTTTCGACTGCTCTCGCCGGCGAATTTGGTCTCGATCTTTACGAAGTGAGGATCCCGAGCGTAGCGAATGACCAGGATCTGGAGCAGATGTTCCAAGAGATTCCACCGCGGTGTCTTGTACTCCTGGAGGATATCGATGCTATCTGGGTGAACCGCGAGCCCCTAGATCACGAGAAGCACAACAAGGCTAGCAACTGCACGCTTTCTGGTCTGCTAAATGTCCTGGACGGTGTCGGATCCCCGGAGGGCCGCATCGTAATCATGACAACCAACAAGCCGGACCGTTTGGACAATGCACTAGTGCGGCCTGGTCGCATCGATATGAAAATCATGCTCGGGAACATCAGTCCGAAGTCAGCAGAGCAAATGTTTCTCCGCATGTTCATGCCAGACGTCGATGACTCGACGTTGCCCGCTTCGGTGGAGGATAGCAGCAGAATAAGCGAGCATAGCGAGCCCCTAATAGATTATGGACGATTACGAAAGCTTGCCTCGGAGTTTGCGGCGCAGATTCCAGAAAACACATTTACACCTTCGCAGCTACAAGGCTTCTTTCAGTTACACTTGGATGATCCGATTGAAGCTACTTCTAATATCTCCCCCTGGGTGGAGAAGGAACTATCTGGAATATCGTCAGATGATGATATTGAAATTGTGGGCAACGGACATGCTCGATAGACGGGCATAATACATACAGGTGTAAGATAGACGGGCTTCATCAGTGTACTATAACAACCCATTCAAGGTTATCATGGGTAGGCTAAATAGACAGGCATAGGAGCGAACAGGAAAAACTTGGGGGTTACTGCTGATAGGGGCAGACATTATAATACTTGTAAATACCTATCTACCTAACAGCTGTTCGCTCAGTTAGCTGAACATCGATGTTCATAAGACTGAGACGTGTAAGACATACATCCACCATGATAATTTTAACTGGAAAAGGCATCTATTAAGGGGTATATCACAAAATGTGTCATGGGATACTGGTATCTCGTTTCGGGGCCTCGTTAGTTGACAGGAATTTCTCAACAATAGATGATGAGTTGTCGTATAAGGGACATCTATCGTCCCAGCACTCGCTCACTTCCCTCCTCCAGAAGCCCGTAAGTTCTAGAATCTGAGCATTCTTGCAGAGGCTTCAGAGCTGACGAGAGTTTGATTGCTGTCTCCATTGTAGAATATCGATTAGTATAGCGAAATAACAAGTTAGATATCTTAGATACCTTAGGTAGTGTTCACTCATCCGTATTCTTACCCCCTTGCCTCGCATCTAATGGTGTGTGGATCTTGAAGTGCCCGGGTATGGGGTAGAGAAAGTGGAGAATCCGACGTCAACTTACCACATGGGGCTTACAGGAAGGTCTCTGATTCGACGACGGGACCACCATTAGCCAGGGGTACCGACACGCCCTGTCGCCTCATGATGTAAGTGTCGCGAAATCCGGATTTGATCTCAGACCCCAAGTACTCCTTCACCTTCCAACCGTTTAATTCAACCGTCCCGCGCAATTGTAGGTACATCGAGATGATCAAGTGGTGACGTTGGATTTCAGCCTGCCATCGTCGATTAACTTACAGTAACGTAAAGGTCAGAAATCTTGGTCTTTTCAAGTTTTCGCTGGTTTTCGTACATGCGCCACAGTACAATACAAATAAGTGACTCGCATCCGTCCATTCAGCCATTCTAGATTATCCTCTATTCATTCTTCATTCATAATACCGACTGCAAGAAACGTTGAAATACATTTTAGTATATTTCTACTCTTCACGCGACATAACCACCTCACATAGAACACCATGTCTTCCAGCGCTGACGAGCCCAAGAGGCAGCAGACGGCAACCCAGGAGACCGATGTCTCGGACAACTCGGACCAGATGTCCGAGACTTCGCGACCGCCCCGCACCCGCCGACGGAACCGCCGCCGTCCTGGCTCCGTACAGCCCCTTCAGCCCCAGGAAGACCAGCAGATGCTGCAACAGAGACAGCAGCAGCAAATGTTCCAGCAACAGCAACAACAGCAGATGATGCAGCAGCCGCAAGGGGGTGATGATGGCGGCAAGTCTGACACCCTCAAGCTCCGTCTTGACCTTAACCTGGAGGTCGAGGTCACTCTCAAGGCTCGCATCCACGGCGACCTGACGTTGGCTTTGCTGTATGTTATTCTTCTTTTCCCCATCTCATGCATAAGAATTGTACCTAACTGTTTTGATCTACTAGGGATACATAAGAAGTTTCATTCAGACGATGAAACGATACGAATATTACGATATTAAACGAATCGGATAGGTGAACGTGCAAGTTCAAACCAGGGAAAGTCGAAGAAAATCTCGGCGACGAATCTGAAGGGTGTCAATTTTGAATAATGATGGGACACATATACATTCATACCTAATCTTGATCGGGTCTTGCAGGGTCCTTCATACTCAGTCGGTCCTTAAACATCTGTACGAGTAGCACGTCTCTTTGAGTAATTAAAATATACCTAGAACTGGAAATGTCAATCAGAATGATTCCACAAAACGAAGACCTGGTTCTAATTTGAGTGATCGTATGACAGTTGATGAACCTCGTATCAGCATGCGCCATTTTCACCCGGGGCCCCTGATGACTTAGGAGGGGGAGTGGTGGCTGCCATGATGTCCAACATGTTCAAGAAATAACATTCTCATTGCTTACGCCGCCAATCTCGTAGTTTTGAATAACAAGAACCCCTAACGGTAGACTCTGGTGTAGTATGAAGGATAGTTGTCAGGACCTCAGACACTGCTGTACGTATGTGACAGCTGTCGAGCAGATGTTCGCCAGTCGTCAGTAAGCTGGCATCGTATTTCGGTAAGGACTTCAGACATTTGAGACAGTCAACTTAGGTACGTATTTTGAGCATGATCCCAATCCAATGATATAAACCAATGGAGCTGACTCCCCAAGGACCTAGTGCCCCTATGGCGCAGATACTGAAGAAGCAGGTTCCAACCACCTTCTTGAGAGGTTAGACAGAGGGGCCAATGAGCAAATGGCATGGATGTACACTCGCCTGCACAGCCTCCACGGAGACATCCAATGCGCCAGTCATAGTGTACTAGGGGATCTTAGCACGTGTGGGAATGCCAAAGGATGAAGATAGACTCATATCGATTGATACCTATAGAATATTGGCAGTATATTGTTGAGTGCCCTCCTATAAGAACCTTGTTAGGTACGCATGGCATAAGGGACGCCATTTTCTGGTCCCAAAACTATATAAGTATCACTTATATACAATATAATGATCATGCTCGTCGTTGTCTCGTAACATCGTAAACCTGCTCAAACTTCTTTGCTGTGGAGCGCTAGGCCATCCTTCTTTGGTGACCTGTTATGCCTAAAAGTAATGTAATACCATGCGGACAGGGTGATTAAGGTGAGCCCTACTGCGAGAACGGCGAACAACCAAAAGTACTTAGAAACCACGGATTCCCCATCCTGAGGAGACCAGTTGAACATGTCCATTGAGAATATAGCCTGCCTAATTTTAGCTAACATGGTCGGGTCTATGTGAACCAGGTACCCAAGTACTTACTGCGACACTGGAAAAGGGCAAGTATATCATGCCGAGAAGAGCGATTGCTCTCATCTGGGTGCCCTCCCGTTTGGTTTCTAATGCGATTTCCGTATTCTCTCGCGCAATCCGAGTGCTGAGATCCGAGTCATGCCTAGCAATTTCATTCCATACCTAACAGTTCTGAGTATTGGAGACGATAGTAGAAGACGATAGTAGAAGACGATAGTAGAAGACGATAGTAGAAGACGATAGCAGAAGACGAAATCAGGGGGTTGGCTTACGGTTTGCATAGCCAGAGTCGTGTTCCCCATAATCATGTCGCATTCATCCATCTTCCCGTCGTAATCATTGATGATATCCTGTAATCTCTTCTTCATCAGACTTCCAGCCTTCCTGAACCGGCGGGATTTCCCCTTCTCACTGGGATGCACTTCACTTTTGTGTGAGGCTACATGATGTCCAAACTCGTCTATCTCGACCAGAAGCTTTACTATTTGACGCCTGACAGCCTTGATGTGGTCTACGAGACTCCGGCTCTGGAGACATAGTGCGAGATACTCCTGAGTCTTCTCGTTGTTCATATCCTTAGAGGGGTTCCATAGTCTGTTCTCGAGATGTTCGGATCGTAGGGTGAATCCATCGAGGAGTTGATCAGCCTTTGCTACTAGTCTTTCTCGTTCAAGTTCAGCCAAAACCCCAAGTAGTAGCAGCGGATACTTGGTTCTATCTCCCGCTGCCCGTACGCGCTTCTCGATTTCTTTCCTCTGTTGTTCGGTACATCCGTATACGATGGCAAATGTCGATTCGGTACTCGGAACATATGTGATCGATAACGCTAAGTCGCTGGGTAGACAGGCTGACATTCGAGCAGTGAAACCTAGAATGAAGCGTCAGTTTGAGTGCTATATGGTGAGAAGTAATGACCGTATACTCACATATCTTTGAACTTGTTGATCTGCCCTCCTCGTAGAATGACGAAACGCAAGCGGCCCGCCTAGCTATTGATCGAATGATGCTTCGATGGATGTGGAACGACTTGGTAAGTCTCTCCCATGTGCCTCGTGAAACCGATACATATGAGATTGGTGCATCCTCTCCCTCAAACACGGGAGTGGCCCTATCACAAAGTCTAGTTGCAGGTAAAGTTAAGAATTGTCTTCAATTAACTACCTGATAAGCTGTTGGTGTTATCTTACACGATGCAAAGCCCGCTTTCCCTAGAGTGGATGCTCGGTGCCTGTATTCGTAGAACATCAGCTCCGGCCCCGAGTCGCGTGAGATAGCCATTTTATTCATTTCCATACATCATCAAACCAAAACTCCCATTCTTCCTCATTTCGAAGGACCTGTCTCGTCAGGTTCTAACACCAATTGCATTAGCGATGGGAAAGAGGATGTGAGGGGAGAGGTGTGAACGTGAAGAGGGAGATGCTGTGACGTGCTCACCTCATCAGACTCTTGTTTGCGGAGGATCACGGTAGGGCGTGTCTCAAAATTGAAGCTTCTCAAGTCGTAGTCAGTCCAAGTGGCGTCTTCCATAGGCCAATCCATTTCATTGAATATTGAAAGAAGGATTGACTCTATTATTAGCTAGGGTTTCTAGAAGTCCTGGGATGTTTAAAATGAAGTAGACAAATTTCGGTAAGACCGCTTGAGTAAAATCACCTCGAAGGGGCGTGTGGGGAAATAGGTCTGTGCAAGTGGCACAGGTGCGGGGTCACGTGTGAGGGTTAATGTGGCTTTATCATAAGCCACATCTAAGCCTCAAGCCCCGCGCCACTTTCTCTTAGACTTTACAACCTTAGACCGAATACCAGCACTATTGATTTTGCGATTGCATTACTTTCCTTATTGACCCTTATGTCTATCCAACAGGGCGAGAATTCTGCCTTACCTTACTACGTGGGTGAAAGGCTTTTCAGAGCGCCTCGATGACTGCTTCGCCACGCCGGGCTCTGCAGCAGTATTGCAACACTGCAGTTTGTATGACAGTATCCGATTGGCTCTGCAGTCCGCTTAGATTGTCGCTCTGCAGCTACATACTAATGCAGGTGTGCGCTATCAACGTCCCACATGTAACATTCACATGATGTCCTGCGGCTCGCTGCCTCAATTGATTACCCATTAACCAGGCTCAATTGATCGAAATTGAAACATCGATTCGTTTCCATTATAGCCGTTAGGGATACCAGAGAAACGATGGGAGGAACCGAGGCGTCGATCAACAATTGACACTGCTTCAAGGGTCAGCGTGGCTATCGAATAGAAAGGCGTGTATGGACTTACGGCAAATAACCACCTTGTTGAGCGTAACAAGCCTGGAATAGGGGGGAAAGTGGAATTCCAACGAAGATATCCTTTATATCATCCGAAAACGCATTACTTCCGCATTACTTCCGCCAACCCATCTTGTGACCTAAAAAGTTCGAGTGCTATGCACTAGGATAGAAACATGCCGCAAATCATTCTTCTTCGATAGTCTTCAAATAGAAGCTGTCGTTGCGCTCGCACGCCTGTCGAAGCTTCTGCATCTCCTTGATGAGTTGCACGATATTGATCCTCTTCTCACGCTCCGGCTCAAGCATCCTGTCCCTTATTATCTCAAGAAGCTGGTAGAGGTACCAGCTACAATTCCCATGCTGCTGCAGTTCGGCGATCCAGCTCTTCACTTGGGGCTTCAAGATAGGCCGCTGCCCGTTGTTTCCGTCGGGAAGGATGACGAAGAACTTGTCTGCCTCGAAGTTGTAAATGTCTATGTCGTTCCTTCGGCTAGGAAACTGATTCAATACGCTGTCGGGACCACGCAAGTACCAGGTGACATATTCAAGAAATACGCATCCGAGACTAAAGATGTCAGAAGCACGAGAGATCATGCCGTCGGCTAGATCGAACTCTGGCGCTATGTATGTTGCCGTGCGTGCCAGGTTTCTTGGGTCCTGATTTGACCTGGACACTTGGGTATGTAGCCTTCCCAAGCCAAAGTCACACAAAACGAGGAGGTCTGATGACGGCTGTGCCGGATGGAACCAGAGGAAATTATCCGGTTTGATGTCGCCATGTCGCCCATATAGCTCGTTAATGGTGAAGGACCGTCCGGTTGGGCCCTTTGCGAGCTTGGTGGTGTCGGTTGACTGCAAGGTCGTCTGGCGCTCATTATGGACGCACTGAAGCGCCAAACAGATCTCATGGAGTTGCTGAGACATCCACAAAGAATGCGTCCTGTCCCCGACCAGATTCTGGTTAACCCTCCAGAAGTCCTTGAGGTTTCCTTGCGCCCAGTCGAAGAGGAGGTAATACGTAGTGACCCGTGCTACGGGATCTAGCACCTCGAATGTTGCCAGAAGCTGGATCAAATGCATGTTCGCTTCTCTGCTCTGGGCATTATCCATAGAGAACAGCAGAGACCCAAGCTCCAAGTTGAAGTTCTCGCGGTCGTGAGAGTTGAGTCTTTTCAACGCAAAAAATCCACCAGGATGACGCAGCTATGAATGCCTCCAAGGTTAGCCATGTTGAAAACCAGGCAATTGTTCTGGGAACTTACCCCGATAGCTTCAAAACTGTAATGACTATTATCTATCTTCACCTGGAACACTTCACTGAACTCTCCATACTGGGGGATCGTACTCATCGGGCCTCCGTGGTGTGTCCCAGATATCTGTTGGTCCTCTATCTTCCTTCCGACCTCCATAGGGAAGACATCGCCGTGATTGAGAATATAGTGCGAGTGCCTTTCCTTGTCGCATCTAATGTACGGAGCAGCCAAGCTGTAGGACCACCGAGAGAATTCCAGACGGACGTTCGGTCTGCGATACATATTGATGATGGAATGGTGCCTCCGGTGATGTTGGCAGTACATCTTCCTTTGGGCAGAAGCCTCGATTTCCATTGGAAGACATCTATCATTCAGCCCATCCTTCATGTGTTTCGGAAGGTCATGCGCCTTCCCAATACCAATGAGGGTCGCTAATAATTTCAGGCAGGGAAATGATCCAAAACAGATGTCCCTCGTCAGTTTGTCCTTGTCCCGGTACTCCTTAAAGCATGGGAGGCCGACGATAGTTCGAACTCTCTGGGTGGTGAGAATTTCTGCAAGCTTGCGCCTAGGAATAAAATCTTTATTTGGATCCAGGGCACAGAGGACCTTCGACTCATCAAGCTCTTGCTCGATAGTTCCAAGGAGAAGGTCGATATCACCCGGTAGCGGCGCATATGTGCGGGAATGGTGAGATGATCGGCTAGCACGACCAAAATCTCCCTCGCCTCGATCGCGTATTTGGCGAACCCTCTTTGGGTCGTCTAAGCCGAGTCTTCTGTCCTCCGGTTTAACCATTTCGTGGCTACGCTTAAGTAGATGATAGAGCTGGCGATTTGAGAACGGCAGAAAGAGGGGGTCGTATAGTTGGCGCCAGTTAGGAAATCAGGCTAGACTGTATCCCACTGGCTGGCTTATGAGTACCTAGTGAACGGAGGGAGTTTGTTGACGAGCTGATTACCTTAGCGGCAAAATGTGGTTTTTAATAACGGTTATTTACACTTAGAATTATTTGTAAGAAAAGAACGGTTATTCTTTGAAGTATTATTTTCTGGGAAATCCGCGGTAAAATTGCTTGATAAGATAAGTTAGGTAGTATATATAGTAAAATAACATTCTTACGTCGCGTGCGTAGTATAGCCTCATTTGGCGTAGTTATATGTGTAAATGCCTCATCAGTGAAATGTATGTAAAAGTTTAGGTTTGAATCTAAAGAAAAGCGAATTTTTCAAAGTAAAAAAAAGAAAAAAAAATAAATTAAAAAAATAATTAAATATAATAAATCAAAAATACTAATTATACGGTCCATTTTTAAAATTATTTTTATGTAACGAAAAATCGTTTTTTCTGAAAAAAACGTTGTTTTTATACCGAATAATGATGATAAAAAGTAACGTAACCTTATTTGAAAACCATGTTTCAAAACCACCCTTTGCCGCTAAGGTAGGTAGGCAAATATCCCGACTATCATAAGATCAATCTATGTCAAGAGTTGCATCTAGGCCGCTCTCCCTCCAACGTAAAGGACATGAGAAGACTGCTGCTCCAGTAGGTAACAATGGCGTGGCGTCAGCTTCAAAGTACCCAACCGCTTAGAGTCCATCAGAGTCTGCCAAATCACTTCGATCGTGTCACAAGGCCAACCAAGCGATGAGGCAATAACCGAACGGCTGCCAGACCCTGGGTATATACGTGGAGCGAGGATAAAGAGACCATCCCCTGCTATATCTCTCTCCAGCTAGCTAAGGGACTCGTGGCCCTACCCAGGCGGTAGGGAGCTGCGGGCCTGACAGATCAAGTTATTTAGTAGGAGAAATAGACCGTGAAAGCTAAGAGGTAATCTCTGTAACGATTAAATTAAAAGAGGCCTGCTCATAGTGTTTTGTGTAACCACCTGCTATATTTGATTCAATGAGAGTCGAGATGTAACTAGAGGCAATATCCATCACATTACACTCATAACTTCTATTGATATACGTGGCAGTACAACCCTATCACATGGGAGCCTGAAATATTGAACGAATATCCCACTCGAGAATACGCAGTCCTACCTAAGCGTGTGACTGAAGAGGAGTAGCAATTAAGTACCTATTAAACACGTATCAAAATTATCCGGGTATCGTAACATTCCAAATCCACCCCCTTTTCTCCCCTCCCCTCATACTCCCCCACCCCCCTACACCTACACCTACACCTACACCTACACCTACACCTACACCTACACCTACACCTACCACCCGCCCCCTCGCCCCTCACGGCAAGGCATACAACTTCTTGGGCCGGCCAGCCGCGCACGAGCTAAACTTCCACCAGCGGGAATGGTACGCGCCGGCGATATTGACGAGCCCCCACTTGACGGGCGCGGGGATCGGCGGCCAATCCGCCCACATGCCGTCCTCGGCCGTGCCGTCCAGGTTCAGCAGGAAGAAGGGCACGACGTCGAGGACGCCGGCCTTGGTGACGGTGCTCTTGCCCCACGTGCGGAACGTCGCCGCCGCCGCCGCCTCCTCGGCGGACCCGGCCTTCGGCGCGCTGGGGTGCGCGGCCAGCCCCGCGATCGTCGCGATCTCGCTGTGGAAGTGGTGCGCGAAGGCCGCCCGGAAGCCGTCCATGATCCCGACGAGGGCCTCGCCCGAGAACTCGGCCGCCCTGTTCTCGACGCCGCGCAGGTACGCGTGGAACTCGGCGAGCCCGCCCAGGAAGGCCTCGTGCTCCGCGTGCGTCGCCGCCCAGATGTCCTTGTCGCCCAGCACCGCCTCGACCTTGGGGAACAGCGTGGCCTCCTCGTCGTCGTGGTGCGTCGCCACGAACTTGTGCCACGTCAGCGCGTACCCGATGAAGTCGTACTTGTCGCCCGCCTCGACGTGCGGCGCCTGCTGGTAGATCGAGTTGAAGCCCCGGAGGATGGCGTTGTGCAGGAGGGCCATGTGGGTGGCGCCCGTCGTGAATATGTCGGTCTGTTTTGAGAAAAACGTTAGCTTATTCCCTTTCTCAGGTGAAATAGTACATAGAGCAACGGTGACATACCTTCTTGGTCTCGTACTGCGGCGTCGTAACCAACTGGATGGGGGAATCCGCCCAGGGCTGACCCCCCGCGGCGTCCAACGTCGGGGCCGACATGAAGAAAGGCGATCTCGTAAGGAACAATCCGATCAGGATGGGAATAGCGATGAGTATGGGTCTATCCAATATGGTTCTCCGAGGCTGGTACTTCACGGACGGTTCCATCGCGAAAGAAAGGTTCGAGAGCAAGCTAGCAAAGATGTCGGGAACGGGCAAGCCTTTATGTTTCGAGAACCTACGGTAAAACATGCACCCTCCCACGTACGGTACACACGCAGACACGCAAGCAAGCTTACCTGGCTGCCACACCCAATCGCAGGTCTGGACAAATCATGCAATCCTCTGTAGGTATGTATGTATGTATGTATGTATGTATGTAGAAATGGCCTGGAAGCTTCTCGTACGAGCAGAACATGCCACCCCGTGAAAGAGGAAAGTAGCTCGTGTCGACCTACCCTTGTAGATGCAGATTTGCTGAGTAAATCTTGCTCTCCTATTGGATACCACACGGCCAGAGCACCAAACTAGCAGGGGTATCGTGCTCCGAGCCCATGGTTAGGTCCCGAACCGAGTCGGACTTAAAACTTCATCCTCATCTTCATCATCGTGAAGTCCTAACTAAGCCATGCCTACGTACGTAGCTTATTAGATTTCAATATTCATATCGTAGGAAAATGTCGTTTATTTATTGGCGCCTTGCTAGCACCTATCTGACATCGACGTGACTCAGCTCTCCCGAGAGATTGGCAAGCGATCTTGGAAGACCACTTGTTTGTTTTCCACCAGAGGTTGTAGCAATCTCCCATCCCGAGAGCAAATCTCTACGCCTTGCCTCTAGTTCTAGCTATATAGCTATAATGCACTGGCATTGGCAATACGATTTATATATACATTTCCTTCGCCTGATTCCTTAGGCAACGCGCAAGAACGTATATAGACCAGACCAACTCCACCGGAAAATGCAATCGTTTGGGGGGTATTCGGGTGTGTAAATGCTCTTAGAACCGTATCAATGAAACCTTCCTCCTCGTGTGTCGTAGAATTCGTGGGTTGACACCTAGTTCCCCGGACGATCTGTAGTCACCTTGGGTATTTACTAGAATGAGGATATTTGAATCCTCGCCGAACCAAAATCATCGATATCACTGTCCAATCCTTGCCTAGGCCTTGCTCGAGTTGGATACGACCTAAAAACTTAGGCTGCATGACGGGAAGAAAAAAGAATGCCGTGGTCAAGCCTTAGTCATCTTCTTCCACCTCGGGCTGGTAGCGTAGCTCCAACACCCACTTGTCGTCGAACTCGATCCCGCGGCGTATCTTAGTTGCCGCCCTCCGCCACACCAGAGGACCGAGTCCGATGTCTACGAGGAATATCTTCCACTCCTCCACCATCACGATATCGCCCTGATCATCGCCCATCTCTAGCGCCTTTACTAGGCCCAGTTTCGGGGCACCGAGGGCAACCACATAGCGAGGGTGGACGTAGAGCTTGGCGCCGTCAATGACGTTAACCTTACCGCTCGTCGGCTCGACACCGCTCGGGAGGTCTATGGCGATGACAAAACCCTCGTTCCTGTTGGACCATTCCATGAGCTCGAAGGTAGTGGCTTGATCGGACTTGCGCAACTCCTCGAAAGAGATGGTGAGTCCTAAGAGAGCGTCGATGATCAGGGTGACGGCGCCCTGAGGAGAAGTATTCATAGAGCTAGCAGCCTGGCTGATATGGTCGAAGAGCTCCGACTTGGTAAAGATGGTACCGCCAAAATTGCGTAGAAGTCGAGCTTGCTTTCTGATGTCCTCCATCAGTTCTCGCTCGCGCTCGATGCCAACAACGCACACCAGCACATTGATGCCGCGGTTCCGAAGATGACGCGCCGCTGCAAGGGCGCGGACTCCAGATTTGTTATTACCGGCTAGGACGGCAATCGTAGTATTGATAGGGGGTGAAGCTGCGGCAGCACGAAGCTTAACCGCAGGATCGTCGAGTGCACGCATTGTCACTTCTGAAATACCGCGGCCGGCATTCTCGGCCATGAGATCATCTGCGAATCCGAATTCATGTTGTGCCACATTCTCCACTGCTACCATTTGAAAGGAAGTAACCGTCTCGATGCGGCGAGCTGAAGGTACGGTATATAGGCCCGGAGGAGTGGCTGTTGTTATCTAGCGCAATTGGTTAGTACGTATGACTTCGCGCTTGGCAAGAGTATGGGAATAGATTATACCCTAGAGTTGACTCGATTTGATCCGCCGACACTTACGGTAGCGGTAGCGCTAGCTTTGCGCGACTGCGAGCGTCTATTCATCGACAGTCGAGAATCACCTCGTAGTCGAGAATTTCGGCCACTGCCATCTTTGACACTCCCGCGGTCACCTCCATCACCGTTGTCATCGGCTTCGCTCTTCCAATGGTCGCGAGGTGTCTCCTTCGGCTTCGAAATGGTAGGGGGCAAGTCCAAAACATTCTCACTATAATGTAAGTTCTTGCCCCCGGACGTTCCAGGCTTCGGCCGAGGAAGTCGATTATGCGATACGAGGCGCTCGGCTTCGTCTATCTGATCCTGCTCTTTCATCTCGTCGAATATCTTCCGCTTGTCGAACTTAGCAAGGCTACCCTCAAAGTCGAAGTCGCCGGCTTCTTGGACGTCCGTAACATCCTCAGAAGCCCAGCCGTTATCGGCATTCGGTTCAGCACGACCTTTCTGGCTCTTCTTCAGCGCCGCGAAAGGCTGGAACGATCTAGTGGATTGCAGGATAGGAGTCTGTCTCCAGCCCGGACCCTGGGCTGTTGGCTGAGCCGGAGAGCCCTCGCCGTTATTCACCCTGTTCTTACGGCGGCCTCGACCGCGCGTTCCTCTGCGGCGGTCCTTTTTAGACGTCAAAGTGGGAGTCGTCTGGTGTTCTTCTCCCTCTTCCGGGTTTACGGGGTCGGGAGGAGAGATTTCTAGTTGGGTCATGTAAGCGTCGAGGGCAGCAGGAGCGTTCGCATCAGTAGCTTCGTCGGGAGAGGAATATGTCATGCGATCAGCAGGATTAAGAATAGGAGGAGGATCCCGTTTCTCTGCCGTATTTGGTTGGTGAGGTTCGAGTCGGGCAGTCGAGTCGGATTTGGGAGTTAGACTTAGAATAGCAGGATCTTGGAATGCTGGCTGTGACATTGTCGGTATCGTCGGCGCAGGCATCTGTTCGATTTCTGGGGCTGAGAAGATCTCGCTTTGGACTGGTAGGATATCCGTCACATTATCTGCTCTGATGCTCAGTCGGTCAAAGAATTGACCTGTACTTAGCACGACAGCTAACGTGTGTTAGCTACTGTGAATATAGATAGCATGTGTCCATACATACCTTGATCTAGCGTGAGGTGTTGTTCGGGCACTAGGTCCCTCAAAACCCCCCCGATACGTTGACCGGCTGGATCCTTGAGGATGATCACATAGTGACTACCTAGCCACTGGGACAGAGGAGCCTGGTCCATTATGATTATGACCGATATATTGACGCGGTGTATTTTCTCGAGGCAACCGGCTTATCGGGTGAAGATGGGGTGTCTCGTAAAGAGGTGTTGGCGCACGGGGTTTGACTATCAAGTTTACTTCGAAGGTACGGGTGACTCTCGGCAAACAAGCGGTGTATCTTGTAAGGTAAGCGTTCAAGTGTTTAAACTTGGCGAACTCAGCAAAGGCTCGGTAGGACTTGTTATCAACGGATGACAGTATTAGCAGTTCGGCTAGGTCCAAGGTCACGACCTGCTTAATCGGCCGTTCTTGCTGCCACTTTGCTACTATATGGCTTATCGATACCTCACAAGCGCAGCTTTGTTTCAACGTCCATCGAGGTAGAAGGTGTGAATGTGTATACTAATGCCCAGCTCTTTGTCTAAGACGCGAAGACAGAGCGTTGCGACTGCTGTTGTTTTCAGAGTGTAACGAACGGTACAGCCGAGACTCGAATGTCGGTAGGCCCCCGCTACTAGCACGTTTGCCGTATCAACGCTTGCAAGCTGATTGTTATGTTAGTGTAGGTAGGTTAGACGTATGATGGTTTCGAAGCCACAAAACCATCCATCAATTGGGTGGCCTGTGGTGAAGTGATAGATACCGGAAGTGAGTACGCGATAAACCGTGCTTTATTTTTTTGGTCCACGAGTCGAAGCTTTCTCTTATCGATATTATCGATAATGCCCGCAATGACGACCCATATGACACATGCAAAGTGGGACTAGATAACCTAGGGTACTATATTAAGCTACTATCTACCTACTTCGTAGGTTTATACTAATTCAAAATCTAGGTACGTTGAAGTATAGAATTGCGTGTATACCTTTTAACAACAACTTAGTTTGAGTATACCTATGTACCTAGAATGTTACGTTTCCATCAGTATCTCAAGTAACCTCATTGGCTGAGGAGGTGTATTTCATAGTATGTACAGTTGCACGTCGCGCATTGCTTTGATGAGCTACCTAATTCTTAGAGACATGGAAGGTGGCAAGACATGCAAGTAATTATAACTCACTTTAAAATCTTGTCAGATTGTCTAGTCAAGTGTATTATCTGATATCGTTTAATAAACTTGACTAAAAGTTGTTTAACAGTACCTAATCATCGGTATATCCCCTAATGCTGCGAAGTACTAGGCCCGTTGATTCTACCCTTTATCTTAGAAAAGCAAGCCGTTTGGCCACCTAGGCTACATGCTCCTGGAGACGAAAGTATAGGGAGCAGTTCCTTTGTCGCCGGACTCCTGAAAATCTATCCATACTCATGCTTAAGCATACGCCGCCATCGCCTCCTCATCATCATCGAGATCAAGTGTATTGACGCCTTTCTTTCCCAAAGATCTGGACGAAGCCTTGTAGGCAAAGTCCGTTATCGTTGCCGGCTTCTTGGTCTTGATCGCTGACTCCGCACTATATAGCTTGTTGTAGAATTGGATAACTCGGGGATGAGCCATGACCTTGTTCTTGTCGAATCGAAGTACTTGCAGCCCTTGTTTGCTGACGGCTCGACTGAGCGCCACATACGCTTGGCCCTTCTCAAATACCTTGCCAAGGTCCACCTTGACCCTCTCAAGGGTCTGCCCTTGGGCCTTGTGGATAGAGAGAGCCCAGGCCAAAATAAGGGGCAACTGTTTGCGCGACGCTTGAACCTCGCCCGTAGGTAGCTCAACCTTCCAGTCTTCCGGAACACAGAGAAGGGTCCGATGGCTACCGTCCGTCGCTGTGAAACGGACAACCGGATACTCCTTGGAGTCCTTTATGCTCTCGATATCACGACTGAAAGTCTTGATTTTGGCTTTGGAGCGCGAGTCCGGCTCGTGTTCGTCGCCGGAGCCGATGTCTTTGCTGGTATGGACCTCGAAGGTAGCCTCATTCATAAACCCCGTGACTTTGCCGAGGGAGCCGTTCACCAAAGTTTCGTCCATATTCTTGATCAACATGATTTGCGCGCCCTTCTTCAGGGCTATAGATTTAGGGGCCATCATATTCGAGAGTAATCTATCTCGCACGTTGGGTTCGCCTGAATCAGTAGCATCGTAATGATATAAAGCCCCGGGAAGATTGCGCAATCGAGATTCATTGGACCTATCTACCTCTTGACGGGTGGGAAATCTAAGGCGGACATTAGTATAGATCGCTCATACATTTTTCTGGGAGGGTAGTAAATACAATTCGGTCACATCGAGGCCGTCTTCAAAATTTAACGGCCGGGATAGCTCCTTGAACGTCCGGACCGTATCTTCGCTGATTTTGCCAAGACGCATTTCGTTCAACATGTTGGCGAAATCTGGCATAGTTAGCAAAGCGTTCGAATGGTGAGAGGGCTGTGTCAGACTTACGAGGATCTCTTTGACGGAAGACTTGGGTCAGTCCAATCGTATGGTCGATAGACGTATTCCATGTAGCAGCCTCAAAGGCGAATTTACCCTCCTTCTTGCCTCCGTCGGGAACAGGGGGCAACTGGAAGAAGTCGCCGGTGATGACCAGCTGAATGCCACCCCACGAACGACCGTTGTTTCGGATGGTGCGCGCTATCAGAGATAATTTATCAAAAAGCTCACCGTCCACCATGGAAACTTCGTCGATGATGAGAGTGCTCGTTCGGAGCCATCTGTTCTTCGCTTTCGCATTCCGGCGTATCTTCTTGACCAGTGATGGAACGTCTTCCTTGCCGAGACCAATACCGGCAAAACTATGAAGCGTCATGCCTCCGATATTGCAAGCCGCAAGACCGGTGGAAGCCGTAACACTGAGACGTTCCGGATCGCGAGCCCACTTTTTCTTCAGCTCCGCAATAATCGCTCGCATCAGCACAGATTTACCAGTACCTGCAGGACCGGTAAAGAATACGCTCTTCTTCTCCTTAATAACTAAGTCGATCACCTGTTGCTGCTCGGAACTTAGTGATATTGCAGAGGCTTTGGCCTTCCGTCTAACATGATCTTCCGTGACAGCACGAGTCTCCTCGGTGGGAGGTGCAGATTCGGGGTCGGACTTCTTGTTTCGATCCTTGTGCTGTTTCCGGCGCTCTTTAATAGCGCTCTGCGTCGACTCAAACAGGTACTCATTCTTTTTGGGCGCTGGAGTAGCTAACGCTTTCACCTGATCAGAGGACTCGGCTGTCCAACTGTCGGGGAGAGTTCTCTTCTTTGCGGGAGGCGGACCAGGTCGCGGAGCACTATCTGTCGAGTCGCGTTTCAATGACATCCTCTTCTGATCTGTTGGAGGAAAGAAGTGGTCTGCCGGTGACGAAGACCAAGGCGCTTGCGACGGAGTCGGAGCGGGTTTCGGCGCGGTAGGTTGGGACGGGAGTGAATCTGGCATCTGATATTCCAGGTCCAGCTCGATATCGTCGCTAAAATCGTCGTCTTCGAAGTAGAGAGTGGCATTTGGCTTGTCTTGGGACGGTGCGCGACTCGACTGATTCTCTTGAAAGGAGCCAGCATTGCCACATAAAGACGCGACACTGTTCGATCGGTTGGCTAAGCTTGATACGGTAGAAGAAACTGATTTAAATTGACGGCGAGGCTGTTGTAGATTGTTGGACCGAGGTTGTAGAGGCTCGTGACCCACTGCCTTCAAAGAACCCAAGCCGGCGCTGGACGAGAGACTGGTACGCGCCTTGTGCGAAGAAGTTGCCCACTTAGCAATGTTTCCATCATGAGCAGTAGGGCTGCTGGATGGGAACAATTGCTTGGCGAGATCAGCCTTCGCGGGTGGAGGCGCGGTCTCCTTCTTCTTATCCACGGCCCTGCCTAACATTGTGTCGGGTGAGCAGGTTGAGAGAGAGGAGAATGCATGGGAATGGGAATGTAAGGATGAAAACGAGTGTCGAGTGCGGAAGGGTCTTGAAGGCAGGAGTCGAAGAAGACCAGCAGTCATACAGAAGAGCGGGACGATGGTGTCGCTACTTGTCGCTACTTGTCCGGAGAAAGATGTCTGTTAAATTGCCAGGTGCTTCCCGCCTGCATTGTGTTTAAAATGCACCTGTGGGGTCGGAGGTCGTGGGTGGATATTTGGTATTTGGTCGAGAGGTCGCGTCAAGGTGGAAGTCGCGTTGATTACCTTGTACCCCACACTAAAAAATGCCATGCACAAACCCGTATAACCACATCCGCATTGGCCACTCACAGCTCGAACTTTAAAAGCTATGCGGATACGGATACGTACCTATTTTGTAGATTCCGTTAATCTCAATTCCGTAATGCAACAATACGTCACACTGTACACGATACGGAGCCAGATACCTCAGGCAGACAACTAACAACTCTAGGCTGCCACTTTCAAGATTCGACATACCTACTTCATATACTCAATTTGTCTGTGGATAAATAAGCAATGGCCTACAAAGACTTGATAACTGTATAACATAGGGTATTCTCACAATCTGTTTAGTGGTAGGCACGTCTAACCTAGCTCTGTCCTCCCTAAAACAATGTGAACCAAAAATAATCAAGACCACAGCTAAACACCTAGCGTCATACTAATACTACTTGACCATCTTCTCTTTCGAGGTGTTTAGAAGCAGACTACAATGAGTCAGCGACGCGAGAGAGAACAAGATGCTGGTGCTGAGGAGGAGGAACGTCGTCAATATGGCACGAGAGCACAATCGCTCGAGGACCTAGACTCCAAGTAAGTTTACTACAAGCAAGCCGTGAATATTAGACACTGTCTAATTCGCTATCAAGATACCCGAACCGGCCAAAGAATCATTCGAGAACATTATTCTTCTCGGACTTATTTCAGGATCTATTCAACCCCTTGGCCGCCAACAAGAAGCAGCCTGGCCCCAATACTGCACGCTCTAAAGTTGGTCCTCATGGCCGTAGTAAACTCTCACCGCAGGAGTACAAGCGCAATGTAATAGAGCGCTTCATTTCCAAGTGGCGATCCCAGGTCGGTAATGACTTCTACCCGGCCATGCGCCTGATCCTCCCAAATTCGGACAGGGACAGGGGAATGTACGGGCTGAAGGAGAGCAATATCGGTAAGCTGCTTGTCAAGTTGATGAGAATCGACAGACACTCGGAAGATGGCGATGCCATTATTCATTGGAAGAATCCACGCAAGCCCGAGGCCATTCGCGCCGCGGGTGACTTCGCTGGGATATGTTATTATGTGTTATCCAAGAGGCCTATGCGTATGGAGCCGGGAAATATGCGCATCGGCGATGTAAATGCGATGCTTGACAAACTAGCTGCCGCGTCCGGCGAGAGCCAACAGCTGCCGATATTCGAGACTTTCTACCAGCGCATGAACGCCGAGGAACTGAAGTGGCTCATCCGCATCATTTTAAAGGATATGAAAGTAGGCGCTACCGAGAGAACCTTCTTGGAGCTTTGGCATCCTGACGCCCAGGATTTGTTCAGTGTATCGTCGAGTCTCCGCCAGGTCTGCTGGGACCTCTACGATCCCAAGTTTCGTCTCACGGATGGCCAGACAAACGTCGGGCTGATGCAATGCTTTCAACCCATGCTCTGCCACTATCAGATGGCCATATCTTTCCAGAAGATGGTCGACAAGCTCAACGCGTCAAATCTGGTGGAAGGTGACGAAGAGTTCTGGATTGAAGAGAAACTGGATGGCGAGCGAATGCAGCTGCACATGGTAGAAGACGATGATGTCCCCGGACATCAAAAGTTCCGCTTCTGGTCAAGAAAAGCCAAAGATTATACCTACCTCTACGGCGAAAGCCTCGAGGACAAAGATTCTGCCCTAACCCGCCATCTCAAGGATGCCTTTGCTCCAGGGGTGCGGAATATTATCCTCGATGGTGAGATGATCGTGTGGGATCCGGATCTTGACAAGGTACTCAAATTTGGCACTCTCAAAACAGCGGCACTCGCGGAACAGCGCAACCCTCACAACGACAATGCTCCCCGACCGGTATTCCGCGTTTTTGACATTCTCTATCTGAACGACCAACCCCTAACACAATACACTCTACGAGACCGGCGTAACGCCCTGGATAGAGCGGTTCTAGGCGTGCCCTATCGACTTGAGAAGCACAAGTACGACAAGGCAACATCGGCGGACACAATCGAGCCGATGCTTCGAAAGATTGTCTCGGATGCTTCCGAGGGTCTAGTCATCAAGAATCCGCGCTCGATGTATACCTTAGCCGACCGCAGCGATAACTGGATAAAAGTTAAGCCAGAGTATATGGCCGGCTTCGGCGAGTCGGTAGATGTCGTTATCATCGGCGGATACTACGGGTCCGGTCATCGCGGTGGCAAGATGGGTTCCTTTCTTGGTGGTCTTCGTGCTTCGGAGAACGATATCCAGGCTGGAGCCGACCCGGAGACGTGTCTTAGCTTCGTCAAAGTTGGCGGCGGTTTCCGTGCGGAAGATCTTGCGGACATTCGACACCACACAGAGGGGAAATGGAAAACCTGGGATCCAAAAAGACCACCGAGCAAGTACATACAACTAGCTGGTGGAGAGAAACAACAGGTCCTTAGACCAGACGTATGGATTCGGCCAAGTGAATCTATCGTCATCTCCGTAAAGGCAGCCAGTGCGGGGGAATCAGATCAGTTTGCTAGGGGCATTACTTTGCGATTCCCCCGATTCAGGGGTCTACGGCTCGATCTAAGCTGGGATTCGTGTCTCGACGTCGAAGGATTCTTGGACATGAAATCACGGGCCGAGAAAGAGAACGAGGAAAAGGATATGAAAATGGAGGCTCGCAGGAAGCGGTCGGCCAAGCGCGTGAGGAGGGAAATCACCATTGCGGGCCAGGATGCTAATACCCCGGCCGTATTCGAAGGACCCAAGACGAAAGTCTTCCAAGGGCTGGAGTTCTGCGTCTTGACCGATTGTACAGATCCGGTTAAGAAGTCGAAGACGCAGATCGAGACACTAATAAAGGAGAACGGCGGAAAGATCTCGCAGAGAGCTACTCCCGGAACCGGCATGTTACTCATTGCCGAGAAGAAAGTGGTCAAGGTAGCCAGCCTGATGAAGGCAAGCCATGTAGACATTATTAAACCGAAATGGATACTAGATTGTCTGGCGCAGCGGGATAAGGACTTTCTTCTACCGTTTGAGACTGGACACCTGTTCCATGCCACCGAGGCCACAAAACGCCACGCAGAAGACAACGTAGACAAGTTCGGCGATAGCTACACCAGAGACTTGAATCTACAGGAGCTGCGGCAACTACTCAAATCGATGCCGAAGAAGGAAATTCTCATCGGGGAACCCTTTAATAAGGAGGAATTTCTTAACCAGCTCACCCAGCACGGACACGACATGGGAAATCTAAGGAACTATATCTTTAGGGACGCCAAGGTGCATTTCGCGACAACCACCGACGTCTTACCCATATCATGCCTCAAGCTAAAGAATTGGATCCGGTATGGGGGCGGAGCGGTAGTGGATGATATGAACGACAGAAGCATCACGCATGTAGTAATAATGAGCGGTGATGAGACTGGCGAGATGGAACAAGCAGCAGAAGTGCGCTCCATTATTAGCACTCGGACACCGGTTCCCAGGGTAGTCTCACGGCAATGGATCGAGGATTGCTGGAAAAACTGCACAACAGTTGACGAGGAGAGGTATGAGCCTTTATAATGATCTACCTCACTGTCGGCTATCTCGTCTATCTTGTCTAGGATAGCAGAATACAGACCAGATCCTAATGAAGCAATGACATCTTTTCCGCAGTAAAGTAGCCTTTCTTAGCTACCAATCTAGCCGATGTCCAATCGATAGTGACTAGTATCTTTATTTCCCTATCGTCAAGAACAAGCGATCGCCCACATCTCCTACGCCAGGCTTCAACATGCCATTCGGTGTAAGCTCCGCATCGACACCGGCAACCCATATATCGACTGCGCCGGGCCATTCCTCGGCAGCGCGCTTCACACCTTCCGCGGCGGCAATGACCGATAGGACGACGATTTTCTTAACACCCCATTCCTTAAGCGTCTGGATAGCCGCCGCACATGTTCCTCCGGTCGCGATGACGGGGTCGACGACGATAGCTAGACTAGCAGCGTGGGTCCCCGGCTCGCTGTTCGGGGACGAGACGTGGTGCGGGAGATTGTTGTAGTACTCGACGGGCTCGAGCGTGGTGGGTTCGCGGTACAGGCCCAGATGGTGTACGGGGACCGGTTCGGGGAGGATATTTTGGATTGCTTTGAGATCAGGTATTAGGTTACTTCGTATCTAGGACGCGGACACAGTGACACGCACCTTCTACCATGCCCAATCCCGACCTAAGGATGGGAACTATGGATAACGCCTGTGGCTGTACCGTCGTCGTGGTGTATTCGAACCCAATCGGGGTCTCGTCCTATGTGACGTGTATGCCGTGTCAACACAAGCTACACTACACCATCCGGGTATGGAATAGCTCTATATTCTGTCCCTAGATGTCCATATAAGGCAAGAAAAGATGGGGAGATATCATACCTTAGGTCCATCGACAGGAGTCAATGCGGTAGCCAAAGCTTCGCACCCGAGGATGGTAGCGATGTCGTTTACTAACGACTTGACTTCTCGTGACTCGGTGCCCTTTGACCTCAGACGGCTGAGCTTGGCCATCAGGCATGGGTGCTTCGAGACATGGACGTTGGAAGGAAGAGACATTTTGTGCTTCCTGTGATTCCGAAGAGAGATGAAGAGGTACGTATGTACGTCTCAGTACAACAAGATGCTTGACAGTATAGAACCCAAAAGCTGTAGCTCTATAATAAACAGACGGTGAACAAGAGAATGGTATACCAAAAGACGGAAAGCTGTTTCTTTTGCAGGTTTGCGAGAGTATGCGACCTACGACTCAGACTTACAAAGGATCGGAGCGGTTTAGCTCGCAACGATGCGGCAAGGCATGCAGTCATTGGCACGGGGACGAAGATAGTATATCTGCCCGAGCATACCTATCACCTATCATGTTCATGCCATACGGTCTTATCGGCTGGAAGCTCCGGACGCGGGGCAGAGTAACGTCCCCGCCATTCCATCATAAGGCCGCGCTAAACGCAACCCCTGACGGTCGACACTACACAGCTACAGGCACCTAACGTCTAAGATGAGATAAGACGAGGACCCTTTCAATTCCAGGCAACCCTGACCTATCAGGTCAAGCCTAAGCCTAAGCCTAAGCTTGAGCCTAACCTCAAGACTTAGGCCTAAGCCGAAACCTACCTCAACTCAAGGCTAGACAAAGTAAGAAACCTGTACCATCTAATACGGTACAGTTCTAAACTGAGCAAGCTAACAAGGTGAAGCTGAAAATATGGCGAATTACTCACGAAATGGTCAAAAACACGTGCCAAGAAAAGAATTAAACCCAGAAACCCAGAAACTGAACAACGAACAATGTAGGTAAATATACCTCCTACAAACCGGGATCCAGTGTTCAGGTGAGGGCGAGAGGGCAATATGGATGGAGGATCGCACATCCGCTCAACCAGCCATCCATCAGAATCAAGTGTCCAACACGATCGGGTACCGAGCCAAGCCGCCCAATCTCTGCCTGGTGAAACCCCATCACCACATGTGTCTACGACCCAGCACCGCATTTCGCAGCCGTCTTCGCCGGACTACGACGCGCCCGGGTCGTATGCAAACCTCCATGACGCGGATGAGGATGCAGCCCGGCTAGACCCCACTAGGCCGGCCAGCGCCGAGGAGCAAAACCGGCTGCAAGCGCGGATGAAACAGCGTCGTTCATCTAGGGCTCAATCCGATTACGACATTCCGGACTCCTACGTAAACGTACCCGAGCTGGGTGAAATAGCACCTATCCCGAGCCGGGATGAACGTCGCTCGCGCACCACTCCTTCGTTTGAGGAGGAGAGGGCCCTCGAGCGCGAGTATTCAAGCCGTCAGAATGCTCAAATGAGGGCCGAGGAGGGAAAGCCGGAAACTGAGAAACCAAGAACCGAGGAAGTATCGCGATTGGCAACCGAGATCTACACCGTCTCCTACCTAATCCTCTTCGCGATACTCGGCACCTTCGCAAGGCTCGGACTTCAAGCTCTAACTTTCTACGTCGGCGCCCCCGTCTCCTTTGGCTCCATGTGGCCGAATTTCGCGGGTAGTCTGGTCATGGGCTTCCTGGCGGAAGATCGCATGCTCTTCCGCTTCAAATGGGGCACGCCAACGTACGAGCTACAACTCCTCGGGGCGAGGGAAAATGGGGACGCCGGCGATCCCGGCTCCAAGAGGGCAGCCGTCGACCTCGCCGCGGCGAAGAAAGCCCACATGGCCACCAAGAAAACCATACCGCTCTATATCGGACTCGCGACCGGCTTCTGTGGTTCCTTCACGTCCTTCTCGTCGTTTATCCGCGACCTCTTCCTCGCTCTATCTAATGACCTAATCGCACCAGACGCAGGCCCAACCACCACACCCCGCAACGGCGGGTACTCATTCATGGCTCTCCTAGCCGTCACCATTACCACCATCTCTCTATCCATCTCGGGTCTTCTCGTAGGCGCCCAGCTCGCGCTAGCCCTTGAACCCATCACACCATCACTCCCCTTCTCCTTCACACGCAAGTTCCTCGACCGGTCCGCCGTGTTCCTCGCATGGGGCTCGTGGATCGGAGCCGTCCTCCTATCGGCGCTGCCGCCGGACCGGTTCAGCCACCCAGGCGCAGCGGAAACCTGGCGCGGGCGTGCGACGTTCGCCGTAGTATTCGCGCCGCTAGGCTGCCTCGGCCGGTTCTACGCCTCGCTCTACCTCAACGGGCGCTCCGCGGCGTTCCCGCTAGGCACCTTCGCCGTCAACATGCTCGGCACGGCGGTCTTAGGCATGGCGTGGGATCTCGCGCACGCGCCGTTCGGCGGCGTTGTCGGCTGCCAGGTGCTGCAGGGGGTCGAGGACGGGTTCTGCGGGTGCTTGACTACGGTGTCTACCTGGGTCGCCGAGCTGACGGCTTTGAGGCGGAGGCATGCATACGTGTATGGAGGCACCAGTGTTGCTGTTGGGTTGGGGTGTTTGGTTGTTATTATGGGGAGTCTGAGATGGACTGATGGGTTTAGTTCGTTGGCTTGTCTGCACTGAGGAGCGTTTGATAAGGCTCGCTCAGAATATGATACCTAGAGCTGGTTGGTCTGTGTAATGACCAGCTATTGGGCCATATGTTTGGGATTGACAACCATACATGAAATTTCGGAAGAGAGGTACAGTCACATAATGTACGGCACATATGACTACCTGGTAGGCGCGCAAGCTCACAATCCTTTCCAACTACGGCGTTTTCTTATAGAACTTTTAGTTCCGCTCCAAAGCATTGACGGTATTCTTCTCGAGTTGTTATTTCGCTATCGTCGGATATACCCTGAAAGGCGCATTCGTTGATACCTACCTAGGTACTCATTTCTAGTGAGTTGGTCTCACTTTCAGGAGTTGATGAAGAGCGCTTTAAACGGCGGACGTAACCCTGAGACAGAGGTATTCTATCTTCCCAACTCAAGTCACGGCTTCAACGGCGACCTTGTCTCCCAAACCTACTTCCGCATTAAAATACCCTGACTTCTATTTAGAGGTTTTATTATTTATGCTCATCATCCTAAATCCCTCCATGCCATTTTATGGGAAATCGTGTCCCCCCTGAACACATTGACTAATAACCATTTACCGATTGTCTCGGCACCTTGCTTCGAAGCACCAACGGTCACGGCCACAAATCTCGATCTCGCGCCATTGTACACAGCCACCTCGTATGACACATGGTAGCAGAGTTCGTCTCGGTTTGCACGACGTTTCAGAGACATCTAGGTTATCTCGCTTGGCATACGGACGTTGTTATACCGGTACTCAAAGCACTGCCAGGATTTACGGCCTGGTCCGCCTGGTCTTCGAAAAAGGTATACGAGAACTTGACTTGATTAAACCTCTAACACATGAGAATAGGACAGCGTAATCAAGGGGTCGGCCTCTGTTGAACGGCGTAATTTTGATCTCGTGAGAATCTATATCGGGAATATGCGATATGTGGTATCTTAAAACATTAAATACAGTAATGAGAAAATGTTGCAACGCCAGCGTCTTGTCTGTCTATATGCAAGGTATACGACTCTACGAGCCATTCTCGTCCTTCTCCCAACGCCCCCTACCCGGCCACAGGCCCTCGAAGACCTGCGTCATAACATCGCGGACGCGACCGACCTGCTCGGCGCTCTCGGTCATGACGTCGTCGTTGAGACACCACTGGCCAAACGCCTTGCCCTTGCGAATGGTGCGCTCGAGCAGGTCTGTCTCGGCCTGCTCGGCGTCCTTGATCATGACGAACTTCATGGCGTCGGTGTCGACAATAGTATGCTGGTACTTCTTGAGCGCCTTGATGACGACCTCGCGGTCGCGCGGCTTCGAGTCCCTCGGCGGCAGCAAGGGCTCGAGCCCCCGCGGCTGCGACGCCAGCATGAACTTGATCAGGCAGTCGCCGCACTGCGGGTGCTGGTACGACAGCCGGGAGAAGATGTTGGACGCGGCGAAGTCGGGGTTGGGCGACGAGGCGTCCGACAGCGACGAGGCGAAGGAGTCGCCGAAGCACTTGTCCGCGCTGAAGTCGCTGCACTTGACGTTGCGGATCGTCTCCGGCCCGTCGAGCGACGTCCACAGGACGTTGACGTTGACCTTGGGCGGCTGCAGCCCGGCCTTCTGCAGCATCTGCGGCAGCCTGTAGTACATGCGCTCCCGCACCGGGCTCTGCGCCGCGGGCTTCGACGCGTCTTTCGTGGAGAGGAGGCGCCAGCCCGGCTCGATCGCCTCGAGCAGGTGCTGCCGCTCCGTCCAGTCGAGGTACCCGTCCGAGTTGGCGTCAGAGCGCGACATGACGAAGGACCAGATCAGGGCCTCCCGGAAGCGCTCGATGGTGTAGTGGAAGGACGCGAACCAGGGGTAGATCTGGAACTTGGATTCGCCGCGGAACCGCTCGCATGCGCCCCTGGCGGACGGTTGGGGGAACGAGGCCATCGCCTCCTCCATGACCCTCCGCGAGACCGAGTGTCCGAAGTGGGCCTGGACGTGGCGGTTGCGTTCACCGAATCGGTGGTTCAGGAGGTAGGAAGTGTAGTACACGAAAGGCTTCTCGCCGAACGAAGGGACGGAGTCTTTGCCGCCAAGATGCTTGACGTTGTAGCGATCGGTTTTGAAGCCCATGGTGTGGCCAAACAAGGGTGAGTAGAAATCTGAGGCGGCGTGCGGCATGCCCAGGAACATGTCATCGGATAACGCAACGAGCTGGTCAGTGGAGGAGGGCGTCATGAAGATCTGGGATTCAATGGATAGGGAGTTGAAGGTGGGAAGGCATGCTTTCTCCTGCTCGCGGAAAAAGGATTCGTGGCTGAGGACCTGGACGTGCCGGTTGGTGTTCTCGTCGTCCTTGAGCCACGTGGGTCTTTGGGGGCGCAAGTTCTTGCTGTCCTTCTCATACGAAGTACCGCCCACAGAGTTAACAAGAAGTTGGATCTTGTTGATGAATCCCTTGGCGTAGACGTCAAGGCTGCGGAGCGAGTATCTCAACTCGTCCCAGTCCCGATATCTATTAATACTATGCTCCGATATCCACTTCCCCTGCGGATCGTTCAGAGGGGACTGGAGCTCGAAGGGATGCCGAATATCTTTAAACTCCTCGTCGGACCCGTTCACCCAGTTGTACACGAAGTCGATTTTCGGCTCGGCCAGCGGGCCGTTCTTCTCGACGTTGAAATTACCAGACGAAAACCATTCATCCTCCCACCCGTCCAGCTTGACATCCTGGACCGCCTCGTCGAACGGGATCCGAATAACATCGGGCAGGACATGGTAGAGGGTGGCCTCCTCCTTCGCCGGCTTAGGTCTTTGCCTTTCCTTTTCCTCGCCACCTTGAGACATCATGACGGCGCCACCGCCAACCCATTGCGAGGGATTGCTATCTAGCGCCGCTTGCCGCATCAGCTGGAGCGTAGAATAATTCTGCCCCTCCGACTGTGTCGTCTCCCACCTCTTGTCTATCATGACCCATACTAGCGCCAGGAAGCATGTTAGACATAGTATCCTCCGCAGGCGCCGTGATGTGAAAGTACCCTGCTCGATGGGCGAGTTTGGTACTTTTATGAATAGCCGAGGCAGGATCCTTGGGGATAACATGGCTACAGAGTATTCGATCGGGCTCTGATTCTGACGAAGAGGTATAGAAAGCTTATCGCCTTTCCAGCCCATCCTGAACGAGACGACGAAGTCTTAAGTTCTCTTTGTAGATTATCCGAAACTCCGACAAGTTTGGTGTGGTGGTTCAGATTTTAATCTATATCTTGTCGCAGCTTTCCGGATTCAGTATCTCGGTGTCCCCAGAGCCAACGGGAGCTCAGTATAGGCAAAAAATAAAAGAGTGGAATGACAACAGAGCTGCCGGTAACGTAACGATCGTGAATTGCGTGCTGTTTCTCACATGCTCGGTCCGGATAGGTTTGTAGGGGTGTCACCTCGCGAAAGCCAATCTCGACGTCGGAAGCTTCATGACCGTTATCAGTGCGAGGGGGATATGGTATCACGGAGGTTGCATGTTTGGCTGAGAGAGAAGTTTGATAATGACAATCCGGTAGGAGGCGAGAGAGACAGCTAGGCTGTATAGGAGACGGATCGACGCGCACGCGATCACTTGCCTCTGACGGACTAACACCGTCATGCCCAACATCCCTAAATTTGGGAGAACGGACGAATCATCCCAGTAGGGGGGCAGATGGGACAAAGAGGACCTGCATGCTGCAAGGTCCACGGTAGTGGGAAAAGAGCCGAGATGCAAAACGAAGATCTCAACTTCTTGGATATAGAAAACCAACTTCCCGTCCGGGCCCTTTTCCATGTTTCGGGGTTTGCCAAGCTAATAGGTCCAGTTACTCCCCCCCACGTCATGAGAGTACCGTGTATGCTAGTAGGTTAGCTGGTTAGTATGTAACGGCCAGGGGGGGCAACATACTATTAAGCAAGGCGAGTCAGACAAGGCAAGTCAGATAGCGTAGACTCTAAGCTACATAGCTCATCTGTAACATGTGCGTTGAGACGAAGTCGCCAATCACAAGCTAAGATGGCGCAGACGCTTTGGCTGGTATACTGTTACAGCATTTGGGGAGACACGTGAAATCGTAAGCGTTGGACCGATTGCGTACCTTAACATGTTCACTGCACTAGATCTGCGTTACGTTACCTAGCACGACTTGGACGTTCTGGACTTTTGCACGAGATCTTATGGCTGGATGCCGAACTGTGCTCGTCGTTGTGTTGCGATATTCCTATGTATCAAATCAAATCTTCAACGGTCTTCTCGGCTTGACTCTGATGCAAGTCTCTGTTCGCCTTCTCTTCTAGGGAAGTGCACACGTGCCACTTGAGACTTGTCTCTCTGTCGCGTGCGGCGAAACCCTCCCTTACACCCTTACCGCTTTCGAGACCTTCCAAAAGGGGCTATTCTATCTAATTGCGACGGAGTTATGTTATTTGGTTGGTGGAAAGCCGTATGTGAGAAGCTAGTTTTATTCTAGAAATGATCAACTCTTGGATACATAGTACCCAACGACTTGTAAGTGAAAAGCCTAAGCAATATACCGGTACTATCGTAATCTTCAGGGCCTGAGGTAGGGAGGCTTCAGTGATTAGCTCTGTTCTGCGACAGCTCGACGGCTTGGCAATGCACTACCACGAGTCTTGGCATCACGTATGCTAAGCCTTTTGAGATGCTCCATCTGCAGATCCGGGCATGCCGCTGTCTACGATTGGGTATTCTCAGTCCCAACCTGCATCTTCATCTTTCGTGATCGACTCGACTTCATACGAATTCAGCCTGTCCTCATTTGACATACTATCATGTACATGGAGTCTCCTATCTTGGGCTTCATGCCTCCAGGTTCAGGACTGGGAGCTAATCTCTATGTAACGCTCCTCCACGTTGGACGTTGGAAAGGACCGACAGGTCAGAGTGGTCGAATCCCTCCACCAGACAATTTTCCATACACTCTCCCTTCTTTCCGGTTTCAGTTGGTGCGCTTCGCCTCGTTCTACACATTCTTTTGCTATATTCAGTATTACGTTCGACCAGCTACTGTCACTGCTGTCACTACTGTCAAAGATTCACCTCACGGTAGAAGAATAGATTGGCGGCATAGTTTTGATTCATCACGCTCGTTACTAGACTGAAGAGATTCACGAAAAAAGACCTGCGAGATACCCCTAGCACGCGGACCAGGTCATTTCACGACATGACCCTCTGGCTTATACTCTAGGGTATACTAACGGCTTGGCGATTTTCTGCCTGTTATTACGCAGGTGAAGAAACGCAATACCCGTTAATAATAAGAAATGAGTGTTACTAAAAGGAGGACAGTGAACAGTAACAGTAACACCTTCACAAATCTTTCGTCCCTTTCCAACTCATAGGCTCGCGAGAGGCAGTAGAGTGTCGAGTAACGTCGACCAAATAAGACCTCAACGACCATGTATCTAGCCGGCCACCCAGCTAGAGAGGACGAAGAAGCTCTTCTCCCTCAACTGCCACCAGAGTCAGCTCGCACGAAGTGGTCGTCCAAATTGGGAAACAGCCTTCCTTCTTTCTCGCCTCGAGCAGCATTCTGGCAATGTCTCGCCTTCACGAGGCCGAGCTTCCTAGGGAAGCGGTCGCCGGTCTCCGATGCCACTGAGAAGTCCGCGCCGCTGAGAAAGCCGCACTCGACCGAGTATCTCGACGGTGTTCGTGGCGTTGCCTCGTTGATTGTTTTCATCCTGCACTGGACTCATATCCCCTACCCGTCCGTCAACTCGGGTTGGGGGTACAAAGACCACACGTCTTTCTGGCTTCTGCCCTTCGTCCGCATCATCTACTCTGGCGCCGCCATGGTCTCGGTCTTCTTCGTCGTCTCCGGATTCGTGCTGTCTCATCGCTTCATCCAGCGCATGCATCGCCAAGAATACCCGGAGCTGTTTTCGGGCCTCACGTCGCTCACCTTCCGCCGGGCCATTCGTCTATTTCTTCCGGCCTTTGCTTCTAGCACTATGGCCTTCCTGTGCGCCTACCTCGACATCGTGCACGTGCCGAAGAAGGTGGAAGGCAAGCCATTTAAACACGGCTTGTCTTCCTACCTGGAGTATCTCGACATGGAGAGCAACCCGTGGGACTGGTCGACGGACTTCTCCGGCTTCTACAACCCTCAACTATGGTCCATTGCTGTCGAGTTTAGGGGCTCGATGGTCGTTTTCCTCATGATTATCGGATTGGCGAAGACGCGGGCTGCGGTCCGGCTGGCCGTCGAGACGATACTCATGATCCATTGCTTCGGCCACAAGCGCTGGGATGTCGCTCTGTTCATCGCCGGCATGATCCTCGCGGAACTCGAAGTCATGCTCAAGAAGCCGAAGAGCCCGTCAACAAGGAAATTGGTCAATGCCATCCTCGGACTTACTATCGTACTGGGTCTATTTCTTTGTGGCTACCCTCGAGATCACAACACGGAGACACCCGGCTACATGTGGTCCAAGTATGTCTGGCCGTTCACGGCCTACCGCCGCCGGTTCTGGCTAGCCATCGGTGCCATGATGGTCGTGGGTCCCATGGCATTTCTACCATCCGTCCAGTCCATCTTCCTTACGCGGCCGGCTCGATATCTCGGACGGATAAGCTTTGCGCTCTACCTCGTCCACGGCTTCGGAAATCGAACGATCGGCAAGTGGCTACTCAACGGCTGTTGGGATATCATCGGCAAGGAAGGGTTCTGGCCTTACACTATCAGCTACGTTGTATCTACCACGCTGTATTTTCCTATCGTCTTGTGGGCCTCCGACATGTTCTGGAGAGGAGTCGATGTTCCTTCGACGAATTTCGCCAAATGGTTCGAGAAGAAATGTGCCGCACCACAGAGTGTACGATGATGTATATTTTCATACTTCTAATGTTCATAAATGCAAATACGAATTGACTTCAATATTCATCAACGCAATTAGTACTAGCCCCCTATCCACACCAGGATGAAAACCCTAGTTGTCTGTCTCATTGTCATTGCATACTATCAAAGTAATTGACATCCCAACTCCATGCAACAGTGTTAGGATATATCATAGAAGAACTACATGTCTTGTTGTTTTACCTTACTCAGTAAGTCACTTGTCGTTTTCGATGACACAACTCTGGGCGTCAAGTGAACTGGGAACTGTGGCAGACTTCTAGTAATTAGATATAAGCAAACAGTTCATCCTCGCATCGTGACCTGGCGGCTTTGTTACACGCCTCGTCGTAAACAATATGCAGCGAGACTAGGGCACGACCCCTGAACGTGATATAGGAAGTGAACAAGACGGCAAATACACAATGCAGGCTCGCTTACTATGCTAGTGTAATAAATGTCGTTTAAATCTCAAGTATTTACATCAAATATTCAACCCAGGTCTCATCTAACCGTAAGCGCCACCCAGAAAGCGGTCATAACCAACCCCGTCCACCATCCGAGGCGCACTTGAGGACTCGATGATTCCGCCACCGTCGATACACCCCCACTCGCACTCGCGCCTGCGGCAGGGGGTGTAGTCCTTGTCACTCCTGTTGTAGCTGCGGTGCCTGCTGTCAGCGTGAGCGTAGGCATAACGCTTTGAATAGCGCTCGAAGTAGATGCTGCGTTTTTGGCAGCCGGTGGTTCGCAGTCCCCTTTAATAGCCGTCATATTCGTCGCGTCCGTGATCTCTATCTCGTTCGTTCCACAGTTGACATATTGAGCCAAGTGGATGGCGTTGTTCGTCTGGTCAAAAACAGCTACAGGGAAAAGGGGGTTAGTATTTTGGTGGTCGAGAATTGACTCTTCCCTAGGTGTCAGAGTAGAGATATCAGACTAGACTCACCATAAGCAGAGCGCAGCATAGTATCGCCCAGAAGAACGAAGTCGTCGCTCGGGCTAATGCCTAGATAACACTGCGTACCAAAGCTCGTTTGGAGCTCTCGAACCACCTCACTGTAGGGCACACGGATCGTCACGCCGTCGAACGCGAAATTGAGTGTACCTGGCAAGTCGTTGAGTGAGCAGCTGACCGGGTAGAATCCATTACTGTCCGTAGCGTCAGCACCGAAATCCGCCGCAATCAAATTTGCCAGTTTTGTTGGGAGCAGAGTGAGAGTAGCACCGCTGTCCAGGAAAACAGCCATTGTGGTGTTCCCGTACTGCTTCGTCTTGCCACTCGGAGGCGTAAGGGTCAAAGAGGTCATGTTCACCCAGTATCTTGGAACCTGGTCGGGAGAATCTTTCGCGGCGATGATAGGCAATGTTTGAAGGGGACCGGTAAACTTGCTGGTGTCCAACCCCCCGAATATGACGACGCCTTCCTGCTCATCCTTGCTCCCGAGGGCTAGGCTAAAAGCCTTCGTCTCTGTTACTCCTTGGGCCTCCAGTTCATCGATAAAATTCCTGTAGCGGATAGTCACATTGAGTCCGTGGCCGATACCTAGAATGCCAGCGAATTCGTCGACAGTATCTGTGGCAACTCCGAACTGAACCCCCTTAAGCTGCGAGTCTACTTGCAGGTCAGATTCACACTCCTAATATAATTGTTTCCGAGGAGAAACTCACTCGTGCCACCAAGGCCAATGTCATCGGTTACATACTGGATATTGGCGCTGCCAATGCCGTACCGCAGTGTCTTCGAGGTGGCTAGTTGGGTGGCAGTGGAAGAGGACGCCGAATCGTAATGTCCAACTGCCCGGCAGAACCTGACGTCGGCAGAGCCTCGAAGGTCAGAGCAATCGGGATTTACCCACAGTTCGAACGAGCCCGTATCCAATTGGACATAGACTTGCTGCGGCGGCGTGCCGATTTCCACTTGCACAGTTTTAGTAAGGGGCATTAGAGATGAAGAAGAGAGTACGAACGTTGCGCATAGTATGCTACATCAGATCTGTTGGCCAGCGGCACTGTGGTTATCGCCCGCTTATCCCCAAAATCCGAGAACACTTTTTTATTCGTGGAGTGCACGACAGGCAACTTGACATAGTGACTATCGCGGCGCTCTAGAGCACAAACGTGACAATAAACTCCTATTATCAGATGAAGGATGAAGATGAGTTGGACTGCCATTTCTGGGCAGAAGAGGCTTAAAGAGTACTATCGTCCGAAGCTCCGCATGGACCACTACTGCTCCAGTTCAAACCACGAAGAGAAGTAGACGTGACGATCCTGACGTCCACCCTTAGGTTTATCGCTACTGGCCGATCCGTCGCTGGCCCAGCAGCTACCTATTTACCTTGCTATCGGTCTCACAGTCCGGAAGAATAGATGAAAGGAATGAATCAATCCTTCAAGGATGTCCGGATGAAAAACGAACGAGGACTACAACAACGACCGCAAAAAGGAAGAGACGGAAACAAAATATTAAATAAGAAATCAAGAAACGAATGCCGAGAGAGCCGACCGGTCGGATGCCAACACGAAAGAGAAAAGGAAATGCCGTAGCAAAATGTTTGCTGACAAGAAAGCGACAAGCAGAATAAGAAATGGAGAGGAAGATCACAAGGAAACGATAGTGAAGAATATCGTCAGACTACCCCCCGGTGCGTTGGCTGTCCACTGCCGAGACCCTCCAAAGGTATGGCGCAGGGGTTGCGCATCTTGCGGCTCTGGGCATCGCCAATTCTGCTTATTGACAGGAGCGTTTCAGCGTAACTTGGGTTCGGCGTATGTACATGTAGTAAGATTGAACTCCATACCTAGGAGGTAGGCAAGGTAGCCAAGTCCCAACTTACCTGCTACAGTAAACTGTCAAGACGGCATGGTTATAATGTAATTATAATGTAATTCATGACCAACGGCTTGACAGCTCCGATCCGGGAATATGAGGATGACAAGGTGTGCTCGACTATGCAGCGCGTTTGCTGAACGAGTCGCAAAGAAAGCCGACTTGGGATAAATTAGACCAAGGGTCCTATGGTTTCGTATATGTGTGAAGTTTGACAGGAGCTCCTCCACAAGGCCCTCCCTTAGCCGCACCAGCACCAACTGAGTTAGATGCAAACCCCACGATATCCTGACAAGTTTTAGGGGGTACTACTAGGTGGTACCTTGTAACACGAGCAGAGACGGCCAGTTACATATATCCCTCTCTGTCTTTGTCTTCGTCTTCGACGTCAATTTGTACGGAACACTTGAAATGAAACGATATATACCAATGGAGGCCTTAGATACTGTTGGTTGCACATATATTAGCTGTGTAAAGTTGGTATTTTCTATTTGTTTTTTTCCTCATTTTATCAGATTTATCCGAGTATCAATCAGGGACCAATCTCAAGACACCGATGAACTATCCCGCGGCCTGCGCCGGTAGTAACCAAGCGTGAAGTCGACGATGCAAATACGGTCCGCGTTTTATTCGTACGCCCGAACGTCGTAGATCGACAAGAAATTCCGCCATTCGGCGAGAACCGCATACGCATACTTCGGCGACCGGTGCGAGGGAGATACGGACCCGAGGTCGTTTTCCAAGGGCCAAATGCCGCTCCAATACGTTGAAGCACCGATACCACCGGCTCCGTCGCAGGGCACTTAATCAGCTATTCATTGTCCACTTTCCTCTCTCCGTTCATATAGCACAGCGGGGTTGTATAATCTTGACCTGTTCACATGCTGACATGCAGAAGAATGTCGACATCCTCGCTGCATACCTCATAATCTGACAAGTGTGGTAGTAACTAACCTACTGGATCAGCCATTATCGAGTTGAATAATATTCTCGTTGACAATGACCGATCACAGAATTCCTTGGTCTTATCCTTTTTCCGGTCATATCATATCATTTCTTGAGCACGTTCAGCAGTGGTTTGCACTAAATATCTCATTCCCAGCCGACCTTTTACTCCTATCCCTAGTGCACTCCTCATTCTACTGTTCAGTTTTTCTCCAACTCCTAGCGAAAGACCGTCGGACCCGACTCCATCAAGCTCCATGGGTCCATCTTTTCCCTGTCTAATCTAATATTACAGCCAAGTAGGCGTAGTCAAGCCAGGCCTACACTCGCTACCGAGCAAAGCAAATAGGAATTAATGAAAATATGGTGTTCCCAGCAACCCCACCGTCTTCGAGCCTCACCCAATTTTTCGAACTCACTCACATATCACATCCAAGAGATAGCCTGAAAAGTGTTTCTACAGAGCCTCGGTGTTTCTTCGCTACACTTTTAATATTTTAGTTGAGTTTGGCCTATGGTGTTGATTGGGCCATTATTCGTACCTGATAAATCAGGATGTCCTGTAAAAATGAGACGAGAACCAATGTGCTTCAAGGCAACATTACCCATCATCTCAAGCAGTGATTGTTTTCTTAAGGTTCCTAAGATATGCCCACTATCCTGAGTAGTTTTTCAGCTTCCAGCTCACCCATTAATATATACGGTAATTATTGCAAGTCGGTGTGACCCCTCTATCAACCCTTATGTACTTATAAGTGCGACACTTGATGATTTTTTTAAGAAAAGAAGGAAAATTCCCAAGTTGAATGAACTCAGGCGGTGAAGGTTAGTAGGCAACGTTGCAAGAATTGGCTATACAACTACGCTACTTAGGTAGTACGAGAAGAAGGCTGGCTAACTTGCACGTAATGAGGGAAAGTTGGATTGGTTAAGTCGTACGAGACCAACCCATATGGAACGATGTTACCATCGGTGACATGAACTATATGACTCTCAGCAACTTGCGAAGTAGGGCACCCTAAGAAGCTCGGCATATGAGTAAGATGAATGTAGGACATACCCAATATATGATATTGGCGAACAAGGCTTTCGTTTTATCTGCATGCAGTCACTAATGCCATCCATATTAGCCATATTCGATAACCAATACACCTACGTTAGCTGCCTAAGGGGATAGTTACGCCTCTAGCCTAGTATGCGGCTGGTAGGCAACACCAGGCACCTAGCTAAGGAGGCGTGAGATGTTTAAGGGAAGAGGACGATAAACCCTCGAGCGCGTAGATGATGTAATGTTAGATATCTAGATGCCTGCATTATGGATGTATAACCTGTCTGTTGCCTAGGCCTAAGGAAAGGCTTCACACAGTAGGCATATACTGTATTACCGCCTAAGATATAGATTTTCAAAAGTCTTAGTTTATGGCAAAGACTTACAGAGCCTTAAGTCCTCATGTAGGACATTGAATGACTGTGCCATTGCATTTCATGCACTGTACTGTTCAATCGTCCCTGCTCAGCCCGCCGACGACTACCAACGCCCCGTATATTATATGATATATGATATCTGCATGACTGTGGCGTTCATGTTCGTAACAACTACTGCCCACCCGTTTACGATTCATCAGGAAGGGATGTCTTGTCCTAAGTACGTCTGGTGTTCCCATACACACTGCCGATGAAGGGGGTCATGGACTCAACGGCCGAGCGATGCAGTGCGAAAGCATATCCAACGCCACTGCGCCTTCAGACCCCCGGCTTCGTGCCCACTTCCCGGCATACATACATATGCGTGTAGTGTTTCAAAGGTCGGCTGGTTATCTAAGGCGTGAGATGGGTTTCTTTATGATAGATGGGCAATTAGGTAGCCAGATAAATGACAGCTGCCTGGCACCGCTGCATGAGACACGTGCTATATGTTGGTCCTTTGGATGTTCACTGTAGATAGCAACTCGGCTAACATTTCCATTAGTAGGTGGAGGAGTGGATACTGAGAACGCCATGATGAGAGAGTTGATGCTTCTTTTCTCTCACCTGCCCCTGTAAGTGCGACTTTCAGGAGTTTAGGTATTCAGCCTCACCCGTCTTACCGTCTTACCGTCTTACCGTCTTACCGTCTTACCGTCTTACCGTCTTACCGTCTTACGGCAAAGCCTAAGAGGGATAGCATTAGTCTGACAGGTGCCCGAGTTTTGACTGGTCACTTTTTAGATCAACTGTACTAGCCCGAAAAATCTGGAATCACGTCTGGGATCATAAACGGGACGAACTATCAATGGGGTCTGGAGCTTATTCCTAAATTATTATATACCTAGGATACTTGGACACCCGAGTATATCATGTCCGGTCAATTCCCTTAAGGTCAACTTTAGATCAGTCTAGTTTACACCAACAATTAAGCAGCTCAAAGAGAAAAAAACCCAAAAAAACTTCGGCTTACTCTACTTCGACCTTAAGTATCCTTAAAGCATATATCATATATCATACCTTAGGTAGTTCAGACCTACCAACCTACATAGTCTGTTCGATATGGCCAAAGCAACAGAAGCACCTGCGGGATCTGCGCCATCCGCGCCAACCACCTTTACCTCATCGCCCTCTCTGGCCCCTTTCAAATTGCCATTGCAAGCATACTTGGCCGCGCATCCGCCGTTCAAGGGCATAGCCGTCGGTGCTTTCGTATTCAACGAGGACGGCAAATTGCTCCTTGTACAGCGAGCCGCGCACGACTCATTGCCGCTGCTGTGGGAGATACCGGGCGGAGCATGCGACTTCGAAGACGAGTCTCTGCTGCATGCTGTTGCACGTGAGCTATGGGAAGAGAGCGCACTCCGCGCCAAGTCTATCGACACCCTTGTCGGTGAAGGTCTTCCCTTTTCTACCCGTCGAGGAACGCTCATGTGCAAGTATTCCTTCTTGACCCAGGTCGAAGGGTACGACGTTAAGTTGGACCCGAACGAACACCAGGCATTCCTATGGGTCACCGAGGAGGAGGCTAAGACCGGCAAGTGTGGCGATGTTGAGTTCCTTTACACGTTCAAGGAGCAGCAGCTCGCAGTCTACGAGGCGTTCGAGATGATGAAGGGGAAGGCAACCTTGAATTAATTCCGGCGTCTGCCTTGGTTCTTTGGTCCCAGTATCGAAGACCCTGAGTTAGAATTAGAGGATGCATTGCGAAAAACCACTGTTTGGGCTATAAGTGGTTAGAGAGAATGTGTCAGTTTCAGTTAGCACGCACTGTCATTCCCGGCACGCCATGTCAGCGAATAAGCCGTTTTCTGGAGTCACCTCTTTTGTTACTACCCCAGGCGTCTCAAACGTAGCTAAGTCTTCGGCGCCATAATGCCACCCGCCTTGTTGGCCAGTTAGAGGATGACTTGCATGAGGCAGCGCACAATCGCCACGTCGCCGCGCGAGTGCTGCATGTGTAACAACAGGCGACAAAGAAATCAGAAGATCTCGATGCTGGGCTGCATATGGATACCTCCCTCGTTGGCGAGAGCCTCCTGGAAGAAAGCGATGCTGAGGCTGTATTCTAGGCTGTTCGGTATTGCCGCGGTCTAGATCCATGTAACCCTAATACGTACCTAACGTGATCGAGGTTGGAGGTGGACATGCAGAAAAGGAAGCCTGAAGGGTTGTATTTCCTGCGCACAGCCTCCCAACAACACGTTGGTGCTACGTTTTCCTTGCGAGGTATATACACGCCTAGAAGCAGCTTAGTCAGGCAACATGATAAAAGATGGATGGATTTTTGATGCTTGTATGGTAGGAAGTGGGGACTGACTCTGATGTCGGGACTTTGCTGTAGGTAGAAAGGAGAGAATGTTGCTAGATCATGTGACTTGGACTTGGCTTGGAATGACTAAATGGTGGAGCTGTCTCGCCTAAGCTCCCAAATGGGGAAAGGACCTTGTTCCATCGGGCTCGGGCCAGGGAACAGCCAATGGCTCCAAGCTTCGGGAGCAATCAAATCAGACCACTCGCAAATCCCTCTTTTCCAATTACAAAAATAATAAACGTCACCGTCGCCCTCACCTCCCGACATCGCCCACGTCCTATACAACCCAATTGCCGCCGATATGTTTTTGCAACGTTCCGCCTTGGCCGTTGCCCGTCGAGCCGCCGTCGCTCCCGCTGCTAGACGGACTTTTGCGGTCTCGGCAATCCGCCGTAAGGACAACCCGCCTCGCGACAAGATACGCATCGTACGATGCCATGTTCCCGACCAGCACAGCTGACTTGGTCCTCTTAGGCGATGCGAAGAATGTCGAGCCTCACGCTAGCATCGGTCAGAAGATGAAAACCTTTAACGGTACGGCTCCTTAGGTGTCAATTGAGTAAGACGGGACCGCGGACCAGATTTTTATTGACTTGGGCATCACGCGATACAGAGATCAAGACCGAGGAAGACCTACTCGGACCTGGTGCCGCCCCCGGTACCGTCCCTACCGATCTCGAGCAGTCGACCGGTCTGGAGCGATTGGAAATTCTCGGAAAGATGGAAGGCGTAGATATCTTCGACATGCGCCCTCTTGATGCTTCGCGGAAAGGTGCGGACTCGGCCTGTCTCGGAGAGACTTGCTACGGACACAATTGGATTGACCATACATATTAGGAACTATCGACAACCCTATCCTAGTCAAATCTGCTGGTGACGAGCAATACGCTGGCTGTACTGGCTACCCGGCTGATTCCCACATTGTTACCTGGCTCGGCGTATGTCCTATTCAACCCAAATACCAATGCAACTTGCTCAGTTAGCAAATGCGAGCGAATTGGAGAGAAAGAGAGAAAGAGTCGACTAATTTTAGCCATAGATGTCTCGTGAGCGACCGATGGAGCGATGCCCCGAGTGCGGTAGTGTCTACAAGATGGAGTACGTCGGACCCCAGGATGATGGCCACGGCCACCACGACCACCACGGTTACGAGGAACCCAAGACCTTCGCCAACTACGTCAAGCCAGAGTACTGGTAAACAGGTACCCCTAAAGATGCATTGGTCGAATGGGTGTTCAGGTTGCAAAGGGGAAGGGGGAGCTGTAAATTTGTATATTGGTGAAGGCTCATACAATCCAACGAGTTCCCCGTTGTATGCGGGCACTGTACATGTTGCTGGTTTACATCCGTGTACTTGTTCGATGGCTTGATGACTTGCATGACGTGCTTGCAAGTATCAGTTTGCTTATTGTTCCTCCGAACAGATGATGCAGGTAATGTATCTATGGATGTGTACAGTTCAGCTCGTCCATTAGATATTCATTAGATATTATGCTCTGCCTATTTCCATGCATCAGCTCCCTATACACTTGTCAAGGACTCGCAGGATCATAGTGAAGTATACGTGCTTAGGGGTGAGGTATATATACCTAAGTAGAGAGAACTTATTATGCCTATACCTATCCAGATTAGAGACTAAAATCCAATGCGCCGAAGCATGGGACGTCGGATAAGAGCTAACACGGATCAAGGGGGTATGTATCTAACTCAAGGAACGCATACGCATTGTACACGTAGAAAAGCTAACCCACATGTAGGCTACTATATTACTACCTACCCAGAGTTGAAAATGAGATGACATATATTTTCTAATAATTGTAATAAATATGCCAAGCCTTATAGATTACTGTCGGATACGGGGTGCGGGATACGGGGTCTGGGAAGTGATCAAGCTGGGGCAGTTGGCTTATGAATGATGATACCAGCTCGTGGGATTGCTGATGAGACTCCCCTGCCTTAGGTACATACATGTAAGTCCTCTATTTATATCGTCCATTTGTAACCCTCGGGCGTCTTGTCCTTCCCCAGTCCTACCAACCTATACACCTAGGTATCTTATCCTATCCGCATATGGAAAGTAGGTATGAACTCATTACATTCATCTACATGTATGCTTTTGTGTGTGCCTTGGCTGTGCCTTTGGGCTTAAAAAGCGATGACCGTGGTTTAACATTTGGCCACCTAGTATATCCAGGATATGGATATAAGTATTACCTACACGTAAACTTGACCAGGGACTCCGGAGCGTGGCGCGATAGTGTACATAGTATACGATGCATGTACCTTCTACCCACGGTACTGGTATACACATCGCATCCCTCAAAAACTTGGGTGCATAACGCGCCCATATTATTATTGGGGTCATCTATTAAAACCGTGATAAGAGGACGGGCCCCCCTTGCCCCGAAATCTCCGAAGGGATGTTAGGGACGAGACGAAAGAAGCATTAATAGGTGTCTCGACAGTCTTGTGCGACGTCACCTACCAATTACACGCATCGTGTTGTTCGAGGAGACGCAATGTACTCCGTGCCGATGGGACTACACGTACGCTAAATCAGCATGTCAAATTCGATAATACCTAGTGCTCACCCTCTTCCCAAAGATCATGCATATAGTCCGAACTATCTCTAATTTAACAGAACTAACATCAGGAGGATGACATGACGGGTAGGATAGGGTAGGACGAGATAATCTTTCTCTTTCTCTATCTCCATCTTACTCGTTGCTACTTCTTGTGTTTTGTAAACCAAAACTGCCTGACTGCCTGTATAGGTTGGGGTATATGGTATCGATATTCAAACCTGTAAATGTTGGCTTCGGCCTTGCGTGTATAGATCGGTGTACGTGCATATATAGGTACATCCATGAACATCCATGATATATGCATGTACTTGGCATCTTGGAGATCCAGGCACTGCGGCCAACGCGTGGGCTTGTGGGCTTGTGGGCTCAAAGCGTGGGTATTTGTTTGTTTAATGTTTCCCATGCACACCCGTGGCCCGAGTCTAATAATGCATGGATATGGATGGGTGACCTCTACCTAAAACGTCACAGAAATATAGTGTGATACCGCGCCAATAATAAGTGAGGTATCCGGGCGCCGTCGCCTATCGCACTCCGACTTCCCCTTGCCTAACCTTTTGGGAAGAACAAAAGAAAAGGAAAATTTTACGTAGTGAGAGATGTAGCATCCCTGCTATGCTATATTCTCGTGTCATTCTATAATAAGTACACCCTGTATGTACAATCGGCAAGAAGCCAACAGCATTAAACGTCGGGTATCAAGGTCCCTACTAGGGACATGTTCAAGTCTAGGTAGGTATAACACGACATGTACCTATACTGTACACGTCTAAGCTACCGGTATCTAGCTAGGTTAGGGCAGATATGTGCTTGTACAATACAATACAATATACCTGACGGGTAATACATTACATCCATTAATACCTCCATACATACATGCAAGTAAGGTACCAGTAATAGAACTGCAGCGTATGCCCCGTACGTATTACATTATTGCACACCAACCTCCATCCTAACATCCTAACATCCTACCATGCTACCATGCTACCATGCTACCATGCTACTATGCTACCTGCCGTACCTTTCACCAGCCTGAATATTTCTAACCTTATGTGCAAAGCCTTCTGAAGTAAATGTTTCTGAGTCTTAACTTTACCACGTGCCCTTTTCAAACTTACCTGTTTGTCCTGACCTAACGTTGAGTGAGTCGCTTGCGCATGTTCACTTTCAAGCACGAGTCTCTATTCAACAAACTGCATATCAGTCTAAAATAAGGACCTTGGAACTATTCTTTCCCATCGGCGCTAGTGGATAGTACTACTATTAACCCAGCTGTTACTGCCGCTGTTGCTACTGTATGTACTATTGCCTACCTACCCATGTTCCCCATATGATTGCGCATTTCTACTTACAGGTATACACTTCTCCAAATTTCAAAACTCGTCACTTTTTCTTACTCCAGCTAACCTTACACCCTCGCCAAGCCCCATCGTCAGGTCCTATCAGGTCCTATCAGGTTGCATCCACCCTCAGCGCGTCTAATAGCACCTAGCTCTCCAACGCGCATTTGCTGCCAGCACTGAAGGGAAGTCACCAAAGTTGTCATCGTCATCCAGATCAATTTTCCCCCTTTTCTTTCCCAACTTGGGCGCTGCATCCAATAGACGTCCTAAACGATAGATTACGTGCTAAGAGAAAAGCCTCGCAAGGCTGGGGGACATCGGCGCAGCATACCATCTCCATCAGGGAAAAATCCACCATCAAAAAACCATCCACCAGAAGTTCTTTACCGGGTCCCTGTACATGGGAGCCGCATCGACAGGCCTTGTCAAGACGGGGTCCAAACTTGGATAGATCGACCGCATCCGATTCCGACTATTGGTTTGGATCGGACGACTAGGGACTATTCGATTTGGCTACCATACGAATACCTAATCAAACGACAATTCACCCTTTTCTCTCGGTACCAGCGACTGGTAAAACACTCGAGCACTAAGCTCCAAGAGTAAGTACCGTCTACTATCTACTGTCTAACGTCTACTGTCTACCGTCGACCCCCATTCACCCTATAATCCAGACACCCATACGCACCCACACATATACCTACATCACATACACACGCATGCCATGCGTATGTATCCATCTCATATACTGTTTCACTGTTTCCGTCATCTTTCCCGTAACCACCCAGGCAATGAATGATATTATACCTACCTGTAGATGCATCCAAGTAGCTTAGGTATGCTTGCAAGGTATTTTCGGCAGTAGGCTTTTCTGTTTTCCTCTTCTTTCTCTGACCTTTGACCTCGCACTGGTCTTCGTTGCGCTCCTACTTTTTTTTCTTATCCCCTTTTTCGATGCGATGCTCACCTCTCACAGCGAACCAGACTGTTGGTTTTATCCTGCTGATCTCTTCCAACAACCTCCCAACGGCAGAGGCAAAGCGCCCCTAGCTAGGTACCGAGTTTAAGTTCGAGCACATACCATCCAGGGATAGGCTTTGTTGATGATCCGATTAGTCACTTTGAGGCCGGTCATCAATAATTTCCTAGCCTGGTGCATCATCTTACGGATGCTTCTATAGGCAAGTATTCTATTATATCTCATCGAACACGTATATCAGTCACATCCACCTGTACATCGGTTTTATTTGGTGTCTCGCGCCATCCCACCCCCCTAACGACCTATCTACCTTTCTACCTACTTTCCTACCTAATCTATCTCTCAAATCTCGAAAAAAGAGGGTATATCATTATATACCTACCTACCTACCTTCTTGACCTCACATAACATGCTGGTGCACCGCCTATTTCCACTTATTAATCGCGCCCGCCTTCTACCTTCGTTGCCCGTCAGACCTGACCCGTTCAATGAACCTCTACACCTCCTTTTTTCCCTATGCATCTAATCAGCCTCCAAGCAGCCAATGATGGAGTGCTTCGATAACTAACACCGTTAATTACTTTTTTAGTGCGACTCATTTTCCATGACAGCAACACGCCACGCCACGTACATCTATTAATATACACACACACACACACTAGGTCTGATAGAATTCTTGATACAATAAGATCTATCTAACTGCTACCCACGAGCCAGCACCTGGCGGCTTCGACTTTCTTTTACTTTCATCCCTTGCATCCACCAAAGCTAAAGCACGAGCACGCATGCTAGAGCTACCAACGCACAGCTTTAATATATCCAATCCCCCGCGTTAATGAGTCAATCCAGTCGACTTTCCTTGACATCGACTATTCAATCTGGAGTGGCGTATTCAGTTCTGTAAGTATAGACATCACTCTTGGCCCACTTCTAGGGCGCCCCCTGCCTGTTCAACATCCACACCATTAACATATAACACCTGCTCTCTCATCTCATGGGCGCCTCGTTCTCACCTTGCTTTGTCGCTCTTCCTTTCCTATCTTGGAAATATTTACGAAATCCTTTGCATATGTCGCTTCACGTCTTACGCCTACGTACACTATATAGCCTACTTTTACCCCTGACATACACGGCCACAATCTCTCACCCACTATATACCTCGTCCCACTTCGCCTAACACTTTATACCTTCTTTTTGAATGAACTGTGTAATCAGATATCCTTAACCTTGTGGGCCACCAATCTTGTAGGTCTAACTAACACATCTGGTGTTAGGTGGTGAAGGTGGTTGTAGTAATTGGGCGGGCACAATTTGAATGCAGAGGTCGGGGCGGCACCATGTCCGCCAAGAAGGAACCCTCTAGTCGAGAGGATTGGGACGAGATACGCAAGAACTATTGGGAAAACACGAAGTACGCTCGAGAAAGAGAGGACGTGAAACGTAACCACGAGTATGCTACCAACCAGGACCAAATACGAACGAAGCTCGTGGAATTGTACGACCAAAAGACACATATAGAGCACGAGTTGTCGAACCTCGTAGGTCTCATCCAACACAACGAGAGACTGCAGGAGCAAATGGCTCAGGAGTTCGAGGAGGACCAAGGGCGTCTCGCAGCCCAGCGTCGAGACGAGGACCTAGCACAGGAGCAATGGTTTGCACGAACCCGGGAGAATGCGTCAAAGGAAAATGCGCCTCCGAAGAGCAGCAGCGGCCGCCGCCAGTCTAATCGGGATATAATCTCACCCCAGGCCAACGGGGCTGGGGCTGTAGCTGGATGGACAAGCATTAATGGGTCACGACGACGTGGCCGCCGAGAGGAGGATGAAGAGCCTCCTGTTGACCCAGGTAACCTACTAAGCAGTATCTACCATAATCCCGTGGACGATGCTCTCAACGGTAGAGCCATGCCGCTTCGCAGCAATTCCAACCGTATTCGACCAGGCCCTGTATCGAATGGTGTGGCTGGCGAGGGAGATGCCAATGCATCAGAGGGTTATCCGTTCAATCGTGCCAAGGACAGGCCTCTCAAGCCTAAGCAACGGCATAGTCTGCCTAGCCTTCCGGCTGCTCGCTCCCCGAGTAGAAAACCAGGTCAGTTCTTTCCTGCTTCATATGTCTTGCCTCTCCCCTTTGCTAATTCTATTCCTGTAGCTGGATCCGAGTCGGCGAGCGAGGCCAAGACCAAGTCTCCATCAGGTAGAAGGTCCTTACCGAGTGCCAAGGGCTCTGCACCGCCACCCGAAAGTTCGACACCGGCACCTAGTGACGTCCAAGAAATCACTCGTGACAGATTGGTCCTCAAGGACGATGGTCGTGTTATTACCGAACCCCCGATGTTTGCTGGCATCCCTCTGGAGCGAATTGACGATCGCCATCCGTACTGGGATCCCGAATGGGAACCACTGGAGAATTCCATTCAACCTCAGCTTGACGGCTGGAAGGAGAAACTAGAGAAGCTTCGGCAAACGCCCGATTCCGTACGCCACACCATTTTCCTTGCGAACCGTCAGGTTAACCGAGGTCAAGCTGTCGTCGACTTTCTCAGGGAGGAAAAGTGGCACCCCTTCCAGTTTGTCGGCAAGGAGATGTTGAGCAAGTATTACCGCACATTCATCAACTACGACACTATGTTCCGGTTAGTTAATGTGCATGAGGAGCTCAAGAAGTTCGATCTTGACGTAACCCCTCTCGAATGGCTGCGGCAACGCATGTACGATCTCGTAATATCGGAGGGTGACAAGTTCAACCTGTCCAAGGTCGTCCACGACTTGTACCACGACGCTAATCTGAAGTTTTTGAGAGAAAAGCATGGGTTTGGCAATATTGGAAGACCGTCAGGATACAAGCTTCGCGAGAAAGATCCGGAGAAGGCAGCGGAGAAGGCGGCTATCAAGGCAGCTAAGAAGGAAGCAATGGGTTCGGTACGACGGAAGGCTCGTCGATCTATCGGCCAGGTCGACGCCGACAACGCGCCTAATCTAGACATGCAAAAGGGGACGGAACAGGCGCCACAAGAGTATTTGGAGCCGGTGACCCCTCGATTACAGAAACGTCAGCGCCTGGAGCCCGCACCTCCCAAGGTAGAAGAGCCTGAAGAGGACGATCTCGACTACAGCGGTTGGACGTCAACTGACTCTTTCTCGGCGGGCCGGATCATGCATCTTGACTGGCGCGTGTATCAAATAAAAACGCGAGACTTGACTACCAGCACGGAAGTGACTCAATATTGGACCTGGAAGCAAGAGAAGAACTTGTTCGAGCACCAAGTATTGCGCGACGTGCATCCTAAGGTGACGTGGGGCTTCTACCAGAAACCGATCAATTTTGACTTAGCGTTGGAAGAGATCAAGGAGATCCGCTACGCGCCAGATAGCCAGAAGATTGTGGTTAGTGTCAACGACGAAAACCGCGGCGACGTTCTGGCCTACTTCAAGAGGGAGCGTACCAAGAAGCGATTCCTTGCCTTTACAAAGAGGAAGGGTATCAAGCTCGTGAAGAACACAGGGTAAGGAACCTCACCGATCGTTTACAGTGTCTATGGTTAACGATTGTGTACAGAGCGCTACTTGACAACCTATGGGAAACTACGGAATCGAAGCAGATGCCCAACGAGGATTCGGACACATAAACGCGTACCGTCGACTGCATCGTCTTCAATCGAAGGCAACCCACGTGTGTTCTACTTTCTTTTTTCTTTGCTAGACTTGAGTTACAGTGACTCAAGGCCGACGAAGGCCTGTACTGATTGCGAAGGGTTTTTAATACAAAGGACACCGCAAGGAACCTGGAGGCTCATCATAACTTCCCTTTTTCTTTTTCTCACCGTATACCAGCATGGATGAATTGACAGGATGGAAAAATCGGCCGGACAAACGGATGGACAAAAGGGTGGGCGGGATAGCAGAAAATCGTTCTGGCTAATAAGGTGATCAAGTGTTTTTGAGAAGGGAAAGAGAGCCGATTATATGCGGCGAGATGAGTGTTTCCTCACCTCGTCCCTACTTGCACGGATGACGATGCACTCCGTTGCGTGTTTCTATTAGCTAGTTTCTCGGCTGGCGAGACTGTATACTATGTAACTCGATAGATAGGTCGTCTAGGTCGCCCCGGAAAAGGGGGCAGGGCGAAGCGGACGCAAAATGAATCGTTGCTTTTTTGTCTTGAATTGTCTACGGATGCATGGCGATATCGGGCGTCTAGAGACCCCACAATGGTTTCCGACGTTCTGGCAATACACGTGTGTGGCCGCATGTAAGGACCCCTGTGATGCGTAGCGCATTCCGTACAGTAGCGGCAGATCCCATACGATCCATACGCGTGTAACGTGTGCTTTAACCCCCAACGCCGGCCTGGTGTTGCCCCCCCTGCCGTCGAGAAGCAGCCAAGACGGCACGAAGCGAAGCGGGCTTCATGCAAGGAGCTCTGTCCGTAGCCCCTAGATGTGGATATATTTTCTATAGCAATAGGTTTGTTTCAACGGGGTTATTGTTAAAAGAGTATAAAAAAGGGGTTATCTTCTAACAAAGGAGGTGCCTACTTAGTATTAGCCTTTAACTTTGAGTATACTCTTAAGGGGTAATTTCTTTTCCGTGCCTGCTTTTACGACTTTATAGCTTGCGTGAATAGAATTAAGAAATCGCTTAGAACTCCAATCTAGACTCGGCGGAAAGGAGTAAAGACTATAAGCATTGGCTAAACACCACATGCTACGGCTCAACGAGAAATTTGCCTCGAATGGTCGAGTATCAGGAGAATTATAAACCCTTATGATCATTGTGTGTGGAAGTAAAAGCCAATAAGTGTGGCCGGAAAGATCACCACGATCGTTAAGGGTGAAGGCCACTGTCGCAATGACCCGGCAGCAGATTTCTTAATGTATCCCAGCAAAAATCACAAAGTCGCCGGATAGTCGTAGCTAGGTATATACACTCTATTAGAGCGAGAATAGCCTATTTCGTATTTAATTACAAGAAAGACACAAGTGACACTTAAGATATTCAAGATTGAATTAGTTACAGCTCAAAGAGTGAAGGACATCAAAATCTATGAAGCGGTAAAATTCTTATGTAACCTGGACGTGGGGCCGCGCCTTATCGGACCTGGGGTGCTTATCGCGGAAAGGCCATTTAAAAATTGTTCCGGGTCCCACTAAAATTCACGTCTCCAATGCCACTATCGCGATTAGCAATTCTGCTATCAATCGACGATATCGAGATCAAGGCAAGAAACTGCTAGATCCAATTGCCTTCTTTTCAAGCGGCAGCTCTTTCTTTTAGCCCGATACAGCTCTCCTCCACTCATATTAAGGGACCAATTCTAGGGACTACCGACTAAGAAACCCTCCTGCGCTCCATGTGAGCAGCCAGCCGCCGACAAAATGCTGTACGAGCTAATTGGAATTGTGAGTCCCCCTTAATTAACTGCCACCTACAGGTATAGAGAACTATGTTCTAACAGTGAGCGATAGGTCCGACCCGGCAATCTCGCCGAGGTGAAAGAGTACGTTTCCCCCCTAAGCATCGCGAACCCGATCTTGCTTCGGACCCCCAATTCAACCCTCAGCTTACCCCCGACCCGTCCAATTCCGAAGCTGGGCAAGAAGAAGGAAAAGAAAAGACAAAAAGGAGCTAACCCTGCACGCAACAGAATCGTCTTCACGGCCGGCCAGCTAGTGCTGCAACAAAAAGGCGTGATCCGGGGGATAGCGAACTGGGGGGTGTTTCTACTGCCCAAGGCCATCAGCGTGCACCAGATGCGCCACCGCACCGGCCACTACTTCGCCATGCGCTTCGACTCGTCCGTCGCCACCCAGCACGCCGTCCGCAACATGCTGGCCCTCGACCCCCGCATGATCCGCCACGCCTCCGTCAAGCTCGGCGACGGCAAGCTCGCTACCAGTAGCCGCTTCGGGGCCCCCGAGTGGTCCGGTCAGGCCCCGTGAATGGGATGGACGTAGCATACGTACGCCAGGTACACGACACAGGGCGGAGTCCGGTCGGGGTGGGCGATTTGGAGTGTATATATGCTCAGTGGCTACTGATTCGGCCAGAGAGCTGGGAAGAGACAGCCCAAAAGGGTGGACTCTCTTATTCTGAGAGATGGACACGAAGACATCTCCATGCTGGAAGACGTCATTATGACCGTAGGGAGGAAAAGGGGGGAGCAGACAGCATGTACCGACCATGTAGCTGCTGATCAACTGTATAAATATAATTCGACATGACGAACATACACAAACAATATACCACTTCAATACGTCTTGCAGTTTCAAGCACTGTGTAACTCGCGTATTTATAATCGTACAAGTCCACCTCACCCCCTATCCTAATCGACGTTCAAGTACGTAAGTAGTTGTGTTTAAAATGCTTAGACGGATGCGGGTTTCATAGTCGGATTATACTCTTTTTACTTTCATCTTAAGAAACGAGACGAAGGCTAGCTAGTAATGCAGGACTTTTACTTTTACTAGCATCTTCCAGCCTACTTCGAAACCCACGGATCCGACTACACACTATCGCTTCGACCATACGTCCGCTTGCGACAAACCGCAACGATACAAAGAAAGGGAAAAAAATGCGTTCGCTATGTTCAGATACTACCTGCTGCGCCGACATCCCCTTTACTTTGAGTACCTCAAGGTTCTTACTATCCCATCTAGGAATGCTTCAGATCAGGTTATCTTGACTGGGTCGGCCTTTCGGGACTCCCTCTTCTCGCGTCTGACCTCCAATATTCTTTCCCTATATGGTTTCTAGGGGGGTAGCTACATTGACATTTCCCCCCGTGCATGGAAATGGTCCTATCGGACACGTTCCAGCTGTAATAACCATGACTAGGCCCCAGCTTAATAGGCACACTCGTATGACCTCGAGCTGGTTTCCGAGTCCAGCCCGCCTCCGCAGCAAGAGTATGCTCAATACGGTCCATCTGAGCCACAGCCGGCTAAGCGTCCACATCCATCTCCGATTTGCGTCGGTACCAGGCCACAAACTCGTCGATGACGCCCGGCCACGCGCCGTCCTCGCTCCAGAAACCGAGGCTCTCGTCCTCCTTGCTCTTGATGGCGAACTCGAACGCCTGATTCCACATGTCACGACTAACGGAGCGAGTCCAGTTCTCGCGCAAGAACGCGATCCATTCGGCCAACCAGTCGATGCCTGCCGTCTTTCCTACCCAGGCCTGGCCCGGCTTCTTAAATAGCATCTCCCAGTACAAGATGGCGTTGTCTAGAGAGAGCGCTCGCTGGTCACCTTCTCGGCCCACGACGAACGCGTAGCGGTAGACCTTTCGGAAGAGATCGCGATCTTTCCCTAGCGCGTCCACGAGACGCTTAAACTGCTGCTTATGGGCCTCGATCTTGGCATCGACGCTAAACTCGAGTCAGCTCTTGTGCGATAGTATAGTAGAATAGACGAGATTTACCCTGGCTGGGTCTTCCAACCCTTGACGAAACCTTCTCGCGTGATCTCGCCTATGGTAGGGGCTTGCACGAGCTCCATTGCAAGAAACAGCGAGGCCCCCTCTAGATCGACACCGATACCTTGCAGGTATGTCATAGACGAGTCCGCACCTAGGATGTCTTTTGGATCTTCCGCCTCATCTGTCTCTCCATTAGCAAGGTGAATTTTGGGAAATATGGTCAAGTTTTCTATACTTCTTAAGCTATCGAATAGCTTTGCCAACTGCGCTTCCCTCGTTAAGCTGGATCCGCCAGCGTTTGCCTGGAAGTATCTGGATCGAAAGTTAGCGAGAAACGGAAAATAAGTAAAAAGGGGTCGAGGACGTTTCTGAGCACGAGCAGAACGACTAGAGTACGACTATGGCCTGTAATGCATGAAAAGACAAGACGGGTTGAATGGTATCTACTCTATTAAATATGTTGACGGCCGGGTCGCCAAATAAACCTGGGATTACTTCCGGATGTTAGGAATAGATAATAGCCAATAATTAGCTAGTTATGGCCCTTCTCTTGACATCTACTTCGTCTGGATATCCATGTCATAAGGCGAATGTATGGTCTTCCGCATATGGCATAATATCGCTATGTTTTGCCACTTCAGAAGCAACTCCAAATCGCCAACAGTTCACCATGGAAAAGTACGAAAAAGCCGCTCACTCGATAGGTATACATGAATATGGGCAAAGAACAAAGAAATGATGTCCACTTACGCATCGACAGCATCGTTCAGCTTGTATCCTGTGTTCTTAAGATACTATATGAAATATTCTGGTTAGCAAATGACCGTACTAAGAACCAAGAGGACAAGATCAATCCATGCGAAGGTGCATAGACTAGACCAAGCATCACTAAGACCCCTGGGCGTGGACCTGCAGAAGCATGGCAGATTGAGGAAAGGGAAGACGTACTCTCGTAGCCGTCTTTTCGTTTGCCCCCGTTATGGACATAAAACCGGTTATCGAGTTCTTCTGAACAGACGTTGGCGGCGGCATCGTGAAGGATGTTACTAGGCGATCGGAAGATATGCGATAGTCTTGGCTGCCTGACGATGCCCAGTGTCTCAGTATTATGGAGAGAGCTCCTTAGGCACCAGCTATATAGGAGCTCCCCGATTTCTCTAAAAGGCGTTCGTTTGTTCTGTGTTTCGCGAATGTGGGATGCGGTCGTTAGCGGTGGCACTCTTCGGGACGCTCGCATATGGAAGTGGCGCGTGGAGTGGTAACGCAGCGAGGCGCAAACGAAAGGATAGTCGGGTTGAGAAGACGCGGAGGAATAGGCGATCCTTTCGCGCGAGGTCAAATGGTGACCCAGAGTGGCAAAGAGGAAAAGAAAAAGTTGAGGATAAGAAGGACTACGGGAAATACGAAGCCAAGTAGAAGTAGGTTAGGTACCTAAGACGGCGGTTGCGTTGGTGATGGTGGGGTTCCCTTACGTACCGGGCATGCTGCGAAAGGGCAGGATGGCGCAAGGTGGGGTACATAGTACTTGTTAGATGCATAATATCAAGTAATTTATCGATTGGGTATTATTCATCTTATGAGCATCTCTAAACTTATCTAATACCATATTTAAATATGACGCCCTAGCTAGATTCTAGAAGGCAACTTAGATAGATAGGAGTACATACCTAGGTAGGAGTAGGTATAATAAATTAACAATTGAGCATTATATATGTACGTATTGAATCCTCGAATGGCTATGTGCTTCCATTCCTCTACTCTCACCAATCCTCCAAGCAATGCCCGTCCACTATGTAGAAGATAGGCATGGCTGCGCCGCAAAGAAAACTGCCCACCAATGTTATCATGGAAGGAATTGAAAAGAAGGGTATCGTGACAGTTGCGTGTCCCGCCTCAATATATGTTCGCCCCCCTTTAAAAATAAGCAATGCCACAAAAGACATAAAAAAAACAGTACAGTATGCGAGTTCGGAAACTCCGAGGGGAGAAACAGTCTAGGAGGGTCCCGACGGTAAGCATGTCACCACGATATGTCTTAGCCACCAATATGCATCGCGTCGACTTCCACCTGTAGCCACTCTCCCAGCTCTCCCTCTACTTCGACATTTCGTACACTTGATCCAACAGTTGCATTAGCCATACGCACTCCTTTCCGCAAATTCTAGTCGCCCAACGGCATGCCGTCAAGCTCGTCTAGTAGTCGGCGCCAGTTGTCCGCCAACATCTCCGAGTACTTGACACGTTCCTGTGCCCAGTCCTGATTCCACCTGCTCACGTGGAATTGTGTCTGTTGGAAGTAGATGAGCTCGTCCCGGATGCACTCCTTGACGAAGATGGACCGGTTATGCTGGTTGACGATGGATTCCTTATCCTGCTCAATGCATTAGTAAGCCACGATTTTAATGGAGACTACACTGAGCTGCCAAGACGACTCAGGGGTAAGAAGACACCAACCTTGATGATAGCTTCCACGACTTTCTCTATCTCGCCTGGCCTGACCATTCCGTCTGGCTTGGATCGTAGGCCGGCAAGCTTCGTCTCATTGTTCTGGATCCTTCGCTCCAAGTATGGAATGTTGTCCTTGTCCAACCTTTCCCTTCGGTCGAATAAATCCCGAAGGCTAACCAGAGCATCGCGTTGTCTCTTTAAGTCCTCTAGCACACCTGCGTCCCAAGCCTTGCTTTCGTCCTCCATCAAGCTCTGCGTTGTTTGTAGATGTTTGCTCATGGCGATTAGGCCGTCGTTCAGGAGAGGCACGTCATTCGTGTCGGTTGCGTACGTCTCTGAACTCGTCTCCGTTAGAGATATGAGCGACATAGCCAAGCGCCCGTGGTCCGCTGCTACACCTTCGCTCCGCTTTACGAGACGGTCCATGATGTTACAGGTCGAGATGTACAGCTCGGCTGATCTCTTGACACCCTGTCTAGTACGCTCGAACAGCTCATTCAACGATGGCGGCAGCGATTCTTCAAGACCAGCTGGCAATGGTCGACCTGTAAACTCATCCACCACAGAGATCGCAGCCTGTTTACGCCACACCGAAAGCTCCTGCATCTAGTTAGCTACAAGGGAAAAGAAAGAATAGTAACACGGGTAGCTTACCGTCGGAACAGTCAAGAACATTATCACAAGCTGCTCCTGGCCTAACACTGGATGACGGACTAGAGTATTCAGGAACCTAGCCAGACCACGCCTTCGCTTCTCGATGAACGCGCCATCGTTGGAAAGATGGTTTCCATTGACGGCAACTCTTTTGGGCGGAAGGAGTGGTAGTGCCCTGAAAGGGTACCTCTTGTGCAAGCAATCAAGCAGCCACACGAAATCGCTGTATCTGCGGATGACCTTGCTTCCCCGTCGCGAGCTCGTAACCTCGTAGTTGTGGTGTTGGAAGAGGAATACGCCCTCTTTCTCGGGCATCAACGTAACCAAAATGTTTTCATCCACAGAGGTAATGGTTCGACTACCACTAATAGTCCTGGAATGGCTGGCAGAGGGATGAGAGCCCAAATCGCGACCTTCTCCACTGCCTGCGCCCCCTGCGCCAAAAGGACTTGTCGCATTATTGGAAGGCGGCTCACCAAAGCCTCCCGCGTTGCTTCCGTCAAAGTATCCCCAACCGCCAGGGTTCGAAGACACGGAGCCACCAGACTGGGAACCAGCGCCGGCCGAAGCGACGGTAGTCGTAGTGAAATTGGAGGTAGTGCGAGTGTGCATGTCAGGAGCATCGGGATTGCTATAACCGTTGCCATTCAAAGTCGCGTTGGTATGACCAGTGCCGTTGACCTTTTGGGTTTCGACATGGTTATGGTCTTTGTGAACATCAGCAGAGTTCCAGGGGTCGTCTTCGGGACCGTCCATAGATAGTTTTCTAGATCGGGAGGAAGTAAACGGGGTAGATGGCGGGTCGGGCTGTTGAGGTGGTTTTGCGGCGAGTTCTGCAGTGTTTGGAAAGATGGGCTTCTTGACGGTCGACGATAATTGGGGCTGCGGCAAGTCTACCGTTTTGTTTTGTTAGTTATTAGTTATGTAGTAATTTATCGGCGAATAACGTAAATATCCCCGCAAAGATGATGCACAGGGCACAACGAAGCTACGATAAGCCAGGCCAGCCCATTGGACAACGAATGCGATGTGTTAAAGTACAGCAAGTGAAAAGAAACGTGGTAATAAACGTCTTGAAATCGAAGGGAAAGGGAAATATGTTTGCTCCAACTTACGGCGCCTTCGCTCATCAACTCCGTCTAAACTCACGGCCTCACCCTCTTGCGCAAGGCCGATAAGAGCCAACAACACATTAAATTCGTTGCGACCAATTGGGTCGAGATTTCCACCTGGTGCGAGTATTCCCATTATTTGCGCCTGGTCATCAGCATTTAGCTTAGCAGCAGCAAGTGCTTTCGCGACGCCCGAAGAGGTGACCTTGCCGCTGCTCCCATCTTCTCGCATCGCAGTATCGAATGCTTCAATGTAAGTATCCGAAACGTCTACGCCATCCAGTAATCTTCGAAGCACGTCAGCACGCGACTGCTGCTTCCTCGGTGTAGGCAGGTCCCAGGGCGAAGCGGCGCCACTACCCCCGAGGTCGTCGTCGTTGAAGAGCGTATCCGAGGTCGATCGCGTCATAGGCCCATCTTCGTCGAATAGCGAGTTTCGAGACCGTGCCATGCTTGGATTACCGGAAGACGAGGTTTCGTTTGGAGGGGAAGTGCCAAAGAGAGACATCGTTATCCTGCAAGGAGGGGTTTGCTACGTGCTATCGTGGACTAAGTAGGTTGGTGCTGATCGTAGGCGACGATCGCGAGAGCTTGTCTGGGAGCTACGAGATGTCGTAATGGATTCGTAATAACTAAGCCTGGGTTGATCGGGTTGAACGAACCATGCAGGCCAATGAGGATGCAATGGTAAAGCTAAAGGGATCGAAGAAAAGGCATGCGTCCTCGGGATCACACTTGGAAAAAGAGTTGTAATGGGATTGGATTTCGAGGTCGAGTATTACGAATGCTACGAATGCTCCTACGACCTTGGGACCTTGGGCAAGCTCTGCCTGTGCTGAAGTGCTGAAACGATGGGGGAAGCACTGGTGGGACCTGGTGGGGCTGGGCGCAGATGGACTGATGGATCAGCACTGGCCTGGGTTATCGTAGTGGACCAGTAGCCACAAGTTACCTAATTTTAGCTGCACGACCTTGGAACATCTAGCCACATCGTGGAGATGAGGCTTAAGGGGGTTTATCATAAACTTCTCCTGACAATGGGTAGTAAAACATACATAGAGCAGCCTTTCTATAAGGGCTGATATATGTATCTCATGTAGGTGAAGGGGTGGGCAAATATTGTAGATGATATGTTTGCGTGGTACAATATGGTACATTCTTCAGTGGCGAAATATCTATAGCTTCTCCCACAGTTTCGTGTCTTCTTGCTTGGCCCCTTTCTGCTTCTTCTGCTGTTTAGAGAGCTGCGACGGCGGCACCCTGAAGAATAAACTCGGCGACTCGCCCGGTTGCAACGTATGGCTCATGTACCCCCGGTGCGCTGGGTCGCGGTAATATTCGATATCCCAACGCGACGTCGGATCCGGCAACCTGTAGGAGAATCCCTTCTGCCGGACCTGCTCCAGTACTGGTCCTACGTGCTCCGGCCCGGTAGGTAACGGCTTGTCGGTGTGAAAACTCTTGCCTTGCACCAGCCGCGTTATAGCCTGCTTGGTGTAGTATCGTGTCATAATCTTGCCTCCTGCTTTCTCCACCGCCTCGATCGCCGAGGCTGAAGCGCGAGAGACGACGATGTCAATCGGCTGCTTCAGGGAATCTGCCCCTCTGGCTAGTAGCTTGACCCCATCCTTGATCGTCCCAATAAGATTTGACTCTATCAACTCTTTCGGGGTGATCTTCTGCGTAACGTCGATGCGGCCGGCATCGATCCACTCCTGAAGCTTGTCGAGGTTGACTTCGGACATGATAGCTGCACGACTATGAAATGGTCAGTTAGAAGCGCCATTACAAGGACATCAATGGCACTAGGTCGTACAGGTTATCAAATCCAAGCTTTCCCCTCTGGACAACTAAAGGTGTCTGACCACCCTGGAACCACGGTTTGACCTTTCCATGCTGCTTCTGACCGTTGTGACCTCTTCCCGACGTTTTTCCCTTTCCTGAAGATGGACCGCGACCGAGACGAATACGTTTTTGGTGTGCACCCGGGTTGTCGGACAGGCTCGCGAGGATAGAGGCGTTCCGGGTCTGGATGGAGAGTGCGCTGAAAAGTCCCACGAGGGATGAAGGGTTGGACTTTTCAATTGAAGCTCTGCAGCATTGAGCTGTCAATTGAGCCGGTATTCGGGGAGGCATTCTCGCAGTTTGCGCCCGTACTAATTGTAAGGTGAAGCTCTGCTAAGAATTTCCCTTCAACATCTTTTTCCGGTCTTGATCGAGGTGGTCCCAGCTTTTCTTGTCAATCGATATGTAAGTACTAAGTATGAGGGTCTATAAGAATAATATGTGGGTTTATACAGAGGTAGCATTCAATCTCACGACTTATGCACAAACTCGGTCATAAACATCTCATTACGATCAGATCACAAGTACCTATACAGCTCTTTATTTTAAGGCTTCGTCATTTCATCTACGACGACATACCCGTACAGAGACACATCCACTTAGTGTCAGCCAACTAGGTAGGTAGTTATAAGTATGAAAATTTATGTTGAAAAGTTGCCACAACTCACTTAGGGAGACACAAGACGGCAAGTATCACAATTATTAATCAGTAACATAGACGATATAGGTATCGTGTGATTTAAGATATGGAGGTTTCCTCAACGTTGTTTTGTTGTCAGGTAAGTACCTAGGTATGTAAGTAGGATGACTAGATACCTAGTTGAGATATTGTGCTGATAACAGCAGTCAGAATCGCTAACACGCAAACAGTCAATTTGGAATCATAGGAATCTAGGCTACTTCCAGGAATAGACGTACTTTCCTAGGTTAGCGTTCAACTACTAATAACTCCGTATAGAGGGTATAGGGGTTTAGGGGTATGTCTCTATTATCACGCTCATACCTACTGGTACATAGTTGACACGACACCAAAGGAATCAACTAGTCAAACCCAACGTATGAGTTGCCCCCAGGAGTATTAGGGGGACGAGGACATGTCTATAGACATTCCCCGCATCGGTATAAATCTATCACCGTTGTATCTTTGCCCCGTTGCTAGGAGATAACACCAAATCTTGCGCTACCAATCATAAGGTAGCATCGTCGGCTTCCATGTAAGTCTTATCGAGGACCTGCTTTGCGGAGACATTCTGGGCAAGGGGGGATCCCCCGTGGCGGAACTCATATATCATGGCGACATACATCTTGTTAGCAAGTCTTGTCCCCGATTAACATCCCAGATTTCCATCGAGTTCTGGAGAAACAATGGACGAGAAGTTGGCAGTCGAAGATAAGCCAAGCAGGGGACTCGGCACCCCCAGTCTAGCGCCCATAGAGGAAGAGAGGTCGTCGGCTTCCTCCAAAGATCTTGACGATGCGTACGAGCTCTACCGAAGACAAGATGCTACAGACCTCGATCCTCGAGAGGGGCGTCAAGTGCTGCGTAGAATCGACTGGCACATATTGCCGCTCCTGATGGGAACTTACCTTCTTCAATATCTTGACAAATCTAGTGTCAATTTTGCAAGTGTATTTGGGCTGCGACAAGGAACCAATCTACATGGTCAAGACTACTCGTGGTCGCTTTCGTTGTTTTACTTCGGTATGAAATTCCCAGAAGAATAGGGAGACAAACACGCTGACTCATTGGATCTCGTTAGGCTACTTGATAGCTCAATGGCCAGCCGGCTATCTTCTCCAGAGGCTCCCAGTTGGGAAGTTCATCGGCGGCACTGTACTAGGTTAGATTGATACCATTCTCTCGTCGCGTGTATAGCAGGTTCAACTAATAAGAATCCAGCTTGGGGTTTGCTCACCATCGTCACGCCGGCTTGCAAGAGCTTCGCCGGGCTAGCTGTTAACAGGTTCCTGCTTGGATGCTGCGAAGCCGCCGTAAATCCCGGTTTCGTTCTCGTTCTGTCAATGTGGTGGCGGCAGGATGAGCAGCCGATACGGTTGACAACGTACTATAGTATGAATGGAATCGCAGGGATTTTCGGCGGTCTGCTTGGTTACGCTGGTGAGTATACCTGATACCATTCCAGGTCGAGAGTTCATTTTCTAACAATTGCGCAGTACGTAAAACCCTACTCTCTTCACACCCTCCCCTTGGGGAAAACGTTCCGTGCCATACCACTTCTAGTACTCTATTCAATATTAACATGGACAGATTGGCCACATCACCTCTGGTCTAGCACCGTGGATGTACATCTTCATCATTTTCGGCTCTATAAGTCTTGCCTGGGGAACTATATTCCTAATATTCATGCCCGATCTTCCCTCGACGGCGCGATTCCTGAATGATAGGCAGAAGATAGTGGCTGTCGAACGTGTGGCTATGAACAGGCAAGGCGTGAAGAACCACCACTTCAAGTCGTATCAGATGTGGCAGTGTCTGCGTGATCCCAAGACATGGATCCTGTTCGTCATGTCCATCGCGGCGCAGATTCCCAACGCTGCCCAGTCGAGTGTAAGACACCCGGGTCTCCTGAGTATGAATAATCAAGAGCTAATGCACGGCATTTAAATATATAGTTCGCCTCAATCATTTTGGAGACATTTGGTTTCGATGTACTCGAAACGCAGTACTTACAAATCCCGGGGAACGTGGTTCAAGTCAGCTCCCTCCTCGTTTCTGGCTGGATCAGCTCTCGTTTCCCCAACATGCGCTGTGCTGTCATGTTAGTGGGCAATCTGATCTGTGTTGGCTGCAGTGCGGCACTGGTCCGGTTACCCGTTGGTCCTGATGGGACTGATAATAGTTGGAGCCGACTTGTCGCGCTTTGGCTGTGCTCATTTCAATCAGTCGGCTTCAGTTTGAGCTTGACGATGGTGAGTAGTAACGTCGCCGGCTACACCAAAAAGCAGCTTACGGGGGCTTTCCTTTTCGTGGGCTATTGTATTGGGAACATCATAGGCCCGCAGACTTTCATCGAAACAGAAGCGCCGTTCTATACGTCAGCCTACATTGCGTGAGTATCCTGCAACTATACTTACCCCTATCTGCACTCAAGACTAATTCTGGTGGGGCCTCAGGATGCTCATTGGTTATTCTACGAAGACGGTTATGGTTATGGTGCTATACCTGTACATGTATGCTGCGAACAAGAAGAGGGATAGAGAAGCTGCTACAGCCGACTCGAGACTTTCGGAAGAGCAAGAGAAAGAAGCGATCGAACAAGGCATGCAAGACGTAACCGAGTTGGACAATAAGGGGTTCAGATATGTACTATGATGCTATGTTACACTGCAATCCGATACTAGATATCTCGCATTCAGAGACTATGGAGAATATAGAGTCTGCATACTTTAAATATTCTAACTAATTGGATTGTTGTTCTTGCTCTCAAATCATTGCGTTTCAGGTGCTACCTGTGTAGTTACCCCTTTGTTCTAGGAGAGACAAAAGACATTGTGATCCCGCAGGCTTTCTCATAGACCTGCATGAAAAGAAAAAGAGGGAATGAAAGAGAGTGCGCGTGGCCACCATAATAAACTAGATAAAATAAAACTATGTCGACCTCGTCCTGGACAGGTCCGCCATACAGATAATATCCCTCGTAACCTACCTAGAGTAAAAGCAAAAACATCCAAGAAAATGTTCGAAGGAATAACAGACGATACGGTTCTGCTTTTCATGCTCTATACCTACTCAACATTCGTGTTTCTGGCTCTTATCTCAGGTCTGGACGCATTTCAGGACATAGGAATCGGTCCTCTGATGCGAATGGCCTGTATCTTCTGCTGCGTCTTTATCGTCGTTTACCCGCTTCTTATGCCCTATTTACTCTCCCTGCTAGATTACTAGCAGTCTGGTTAGAAGAGATGTCACCATTTTTACTAATAATAGATATAGTAATATGATATGTTTTTGAAGTCTTGCTGTGTAGTTTCATTTAATGTTCGATGTAATTATGTCGTTAAGGATTCCCAAATCGCACATGTGGTCTTTGGCTTATACATACGTAAGGTATATATCTAATCTGCTACTTTGTGACGACCTACGTAACATATCGAAATCATCACCATCGGTACTGTGAATCGTTGGTTAGTAAACAAGTGAGTTGCGTATTAGCTGGTAGCTGTAGAGTAGCAATGACTTACTCGGAACTCCTTGTTCTCGCGATCCGTCAAGTCGAAGAACTCGCTGTTCTCCTTGTGTCCGACGCCAGAATACAGGCGGTCACGCCTCTTGTTCTCCCACACGTAGTATGCCATAAGCACACACGTCGCCAGGATTGCCAGACCCGTCGAGCCCACGATCACAGCCTTGGCAGGCAGGTACTGCGGCTTATCTGCTTCGCGGAAGGTAAGGGGACCGATGATATTGCCCAGACAGAAGGACATGAGCACTACCGCGTTCATGGTCACCTTCTTCGTGTGACCCGCGTAGTTGGCCGCCGAGTAAGAGTAGAGCAGCGGCAATGAAGCGCCGATGACGTTGGTCAGGTAGTTGCCTGTTAGTAGAGCGCCTTTGTTGCTTGTGTCTGAAAACGCTAGGAGACAGCCGCCAAGGATACCTCCGATGAGGAGGAGGATGCAGATGATGGGCCCGCGGGCGTTAAATTTGGAGGCGCAAATACCGCCCGAAACGACGGCTATACAAGCCACCACACCCGAAGGAATTGATAGGAGGGCGGTCTCCTTGGATGTATATCCGAACCCCTTGATTATTGTTGCTTGGAAGCTGCTGACGGCTCCGTTTGGTATGTTGCCCGTGATGGTGATGAAAGCGATGAGCCAAGTTTGAGGATCACAGAAACACTCCTTCATCTGGGAAAACTTAAAGTGCTTGTTTTCGATACCAGTCTGGTTCTCCCGTAGACGTTCGATAGCCCAGATCTTCTCCTCTCGGCTCAGACGAGACGACATCGGGTTGTCAGGCATGAAGATGACAACGAGGATACCGACCGCGATAGTAATGAGCCCGAATAGGAGAAACATGATCTGCCACGGCGTGAATACCTCCGACTCGTAGTGCTGAAACCCAAAGGATGCGAGGGCCCCGATGATGGTCCCCGTTCCCGTCCCGACATACCAAAATCCTACACGTGCAGGCTGTTCGGATTTCTTATACCACATGCTCGTTACCAGGATGAGCGCCGGTGCTATCGCGGACTCGAAGCAGCCCAGCAGAACTCGGAGGGTAGCGAGAGCTGCCCAGTTCTTAGCTGCCGAATTTAAAGCAACCACCAATCCCTAAATCAACCAGGTTAGTTAATATGGATGCATCATCTAATGAAGCTTGGAATATTGATGTTCTAGCAATGGAAATATTAAAAAATTCCCACGAAGAACGATGATGGGAGGCGATGTGTTTCCTTACCCAAAGAATTACGTTGGCTGCAAGATATTTTGCCGTAGGGAGCCTCTGCATGAGATAGCCTGTTGGAAGCTCAAACGCCAGATACGTAACGTAGAACAGCGTAGCTAGAAGAGAGAACTGATTCCCAGTGATGCCGGTATCCTCTTGAAGCCCCATGACGTTGGCATAGTTGACTACCTCATAATAAGCTGACTGATTCCCCAAGGGAAGCGGAAAGGGGTTGGCATACCTAATGTCTTATCCAGGTACTGAAGATTATAACAAGCCCCTTTTGAAATGTTAGATGACTGTTATAGGACTACGGTTTACTGTATAGACTAACACATAAGAGGAACAATTGTCAAATCCAGTTTTCTGACAAGCGCCTTCTCGTCGACCTCCGTCATGACACTGGTGCCTTCGTGGTTGAGGTATTCCAGTGCCGCATCGACATCGGCCGCTTGGGGTGCTGGCTCCCCTTTCTCCATCTTTTCGCCGTCCATAGTAAATATGGCCTCGTCTATGGCTCTCGTAAGGCGGAACACGAGTAAATAGAACAACCAGTACAACGCTTAGCTTGTTGAAAACACTTTGGCAGAAAAGATAGCGAACGAACGTGAAAGATCAATGATCTATCCGCTAGGATACGAAAGCTATTTCATATCTCTACGGGAAGATACCGGGGTTCTACTTATGGGAACCCCTCACAGCTGAAGGCATTGTGGCGGCGACTGGGGTCGAAACCGAATAGCTGCGCAACATGCATGGGCAGACGTGGGAATACCACCAAGGTACCCCATATTGTGACCGTCGAATCATCAGATACATATCTAGGTATGCAACGTACATGTATGTAACGATACGGGGGGTTGGTTTTCCAGACGGAAGTGACCGCGGAAATATATCGATCATCATAGGCGGAGCAAGATAAGGAAGCCTGTAAGATAAGCTGCTTGTTCGGGCTTCAGATGAAGTGCCGCAGGAAGCTATCTGAAAGTGGGCTTTGATAAGACGGGCGTGGGGATGCCTGACCACGTCGCATAACCGAATCAACGGGAATCTGGGCACATGCATTGCAGCTATCAATGTCTGATTTCTGCGGCATGGGCACGTTGTGTAGTATTGAATGGAAGAAGACTAAAGGTGACACGGGCGGTTGCGTACGAGGCTGAAAGGCTTCATTATCTAGCAACTTAGCATCGTGTCTCGGTGGGCTACAAAGGTAAGCGGTGGGAATTCCTGCCATTGATATAAAGGCCTCCTCATCCTGTCAAATAGCCCGTGGCCTTTTGCTCCGTTCCTGAGACTAGTCTCCAATTACCTGGTCAAAGGGAGGCCTACCTGTCGCCTGTCTGTCAACCTTCCATGCGCTAGGTCGAGTCTGCGTCGGTCCTATCAAATATGGGGATGAAGGGTTTGGCCAAGCTGGGCGTGTTGAATCTAGTGGACAAGACTCATGCAAGCGATGCTCATGATGAGGTCTGGGGCGAGACAAGGACAACACTATCGCCTAAGACGAGTATTAGAGAAAGATCCAAGACGAATAAGGAAAGTGATGGCAACGCACCTCGTACGAATAACATCTCGGATTTCTTAGTCGTTGTCTAGAGTAGTGAGTTAGTCATGGTGTCATGGTATCTGTGCTTTGTTGGACGTCTACTTACTCTGATCTCTTCGTCTTCGTCGTCTTCGTCCACCACATAAATTGTCTCAACCACATCGCCTAGAACCAAGTTCATATGGCTGTCATATGCCTTGAAACACGGTTAGTAAACGAAGTTTGCGTGTTGTTGCTTATTACATACATGAAGTCGACCTTTTAATTCCCTGTCGCCTCGTAACTTCACGAATACTACCTCATCAAGAAGTAGGCGCACAAGATCGAGGGGCTCAGACACCGAGCCAGCAGCTGGTCCCTCTTCGCCGGCCATTATGAAGTGCGTGCACCAAGTAGAATCTGATGAATACTTGTGCGTAGTTGAAGAATTCTTTTCCTTTCCTCGCTGATGTATGTCTGTTTGGTGTTGGATTGAGGCCGGAATATCTTGAGTGTTTGATAAATTGTATTGAGAAGCTAGAATTGCCAGTGGAGCACTGCCGTGTTTGGACTAGCCTACGTACGGCTATATGCATATGCATTACCTAAGAGAAGTATCTAGGTATATGAGCTTGAAGCTGGAGCTATGACCATTAAAAGAGGCTCATAGGACCAGTGCTGGCGGGACGGGTCCCGTCCCGTAGTGGACAATTTCCCCAGATCCACACTTGAACTTCAACTATCCCCGCAAGTTGTATATACCTACGGATTGCCTAGGGTATGTTTGTATGCTAATACCAATCGCAGTTTTTTACCTCTATTAGGTATTCAGTTGGTATCCCATCAATCATGGTATTTTGTAACTTCACCAATGCTTCCTATCAACTCAGGGCTTGGCCATCGAGCCCTTCTCCATGCGCGGGTGCCTCCTAGAGGAACATGTTCGAGGATACTTAGTCTCCGTCTACAACGTCGCTCTAGGTCTTGTATTTACGACGCGAGCTCCTCACTTCAGAATTTGCCCTGGTCGACCCGCGGTGTCACCACCACCACGTCTTCCGCCGATGCCATTTCAGATCACGAGTTCTTACTCTTCCGCGACCTTCTCACGCAAGTCCGTCCAAAATCTCGGATCGAAGATGGCCGTCGCGAAATCACACCCTCGTATACAAGTTTGAAGACGGCGGAGACTCGGATCGCGACATTATCCACTGATGATCTGGTTGGACGCTTCCCCAATCCGTTCCAGAGAGCCCTCAAGGCGTTGCAACAAAGAGACACTCGAAGATTGCTCATCCACTTGCGACAAATAGCGCGCCTGGGGGATATGGAACTACGGGAACTAGTTGCTGCGCTGCCTCGAACTACCTTCACGGAATTCTTTCGCTCGCTAGATCCTTTGTACGTTGCCAGGGACATCGATCCGACCGATCAAACGCTCATATCCGTTGGAGTATATCAGGTGCTGAGTATGGGATCTACCATCGACGATTGGGGAGTTCGACAATTATATTCGCGGCTGCTTCGACGCATGTTGATTCTTGTGGGAGCATTGAAAGCCTCGGGTCAGGGTTTACAGATAGAGGAGTACATCTATCTCCTCAGGTGTGCGGGTGCTGCTTCGGATCCTGCTGGTGCTAAGTTGATATGGGATGAGCTGCGTCAAGCACAAACCTCTGATTGGCGATATAGTGAAGCGTTTGCCGAATTTGTCTCTGCACGTTTCCTCACGAGGCCCCTATATACGGGATACGACAAGACGAAGAGAATGGTTATACCCCGAAACCTTCACAGGTCTCGGCTTCGCCTTTCTCGGCATCGTGTTTATAGGTTGGATCGGCTGAGATTTAACACACGGCTCAGGAAACTGCGTTTTGGACTTAATAAAGACCAGGACTACGCGGAAGATCTCATGCGGATGATGAGGAAAAAGGGTCCCGCGTCACGAATGATTGCTATATGTCTCGAAGATGGGTACCGGATGAACGAGCCTCTGCTCTGTGCTCTGATGGTTGCCTTTGGGCGGGTTGGATCCCTTCGGTTTGTCGGTTCTCGGATATTGAACGAATACTTCGGTATCCGGATGAGACGGTTGGTTTACAACGAGGCACATGGTGGTGACGCTGGTAAAACTGAAATCGACAACGTCCCCTTTCGCATACGGCCTTCAACACGTCTCATGGAAGCAGTTGTGGAGACGTATGGCTCTAATGGGGAGATAGCTATTGCCTTCCAACTAGTTGATCATATATCGAAAACGCACCGTATTGCGATCCCGTTACGCATCTGGCAAGATTTGTTGGAATGGACCTACGTTATGAGCTGTCCACCAGCATCCACAGCGTGGAAATGGGCCGGGATGTACTCCAAAATACCAAGCAGCTCGGCAATAGAGCTGATCTGGGACACGATGACGTCGGCGCCGTATCACATACAGCCCGGTTTTGATCAGTACAACATCATGATTCGAAGCTTGCTAGGGCGTCATCAGTTTCGCAAATCTCTTCCGCTCATGAGGGAAGCTGTGCACCTTTACAACGCCCACTGCCGGGAATACGAGGAAGTGGTATTCGAGTATGTCCAGATGATTCGCACCGGCACGTATATTGGCGAAGTCATGTCCAGATATGAACGGGCACGGTTCAGGAAGGCGAGGATGCATTATGATACCGAATGGTGGTGTCGTAAATTTCTCCTGAACGTGCGCAGTTTCGATCCCACGAATCCGCTGGCGATCATCGAGGTCCCGGATTTTTTCCGCGAATTCGGGTCCTTCATCCCGAATCCAGCTAGGTATCGAACAGCTACGGGCTACGTTTCCTTGCGCGATCGCGCGCGGGAAAGTCCTGTCAGAGTCAACGGCTATGTTCGCATGGACGTGCCGATGAAACACAGGCGGAACTGGATATTTCAAAGCGTAAAGGCCAAGAAGTTCCAACTCATATCTAGGAATTCTCTGGCGGACAACTCGTCGATATACAAACTGGACCTCTTGACCCTGCTCACGTCCACATCCCGAACAACGAAGCTGCCAGTTACAATGCTAGATCCGTCAAAAGAGAACATGAAGACGGAGAACTCTGAATCAGCGACGGGAAGTTCTTATGACGATGATGATGATGATGATTTTTAGGGCCAGCTGGCTTACGACTGTACATTGTATTTATAGCGTGTTTATCTCGTACATAGTTTGCTATAAATATGCCTTTAGAACGGCGGCAATAATAGTATATATGCCATTTCCCAACAGTCTGTTGCGTGACTTGTAATACATATGATTTCGATGTATATAGGTTTTGTAATATGTGACGGCGGCCGCTATGGTCCGTATTAGTTTTTTCCCGTTCTCCTACAGATAGTCACGACTTGACCCTCTCCAACTTCAAGTCGTTGATATACATGTACCGGCTCAGCGCGATCCAGCCCCACCGGAACCAGACCATCTGGCTCTTGTGCGCCTCGGTCATAGCCGCGCGGGCTGCGCCGTAGCTCTCGCGAGCGCCGACCAGGGCGTTCATGCTGACGATCGCGCCGGGATTGCCCTTGTCGCTCTTTTTCCTGGCCCCTACTAGCAGCCCGAAGACCGTAGCAAACATGTCGAGGAAGCCGGTGTACTTGCGCAGGAAGCCGACGCTCGTCAGGGTGTACAGGTCGACGGGGGAGGCCCAGCCGGGTTTGCCGCGGGTCAGGGCGCCGACGAAGGCGCGCGCGCCGTGGTACAGGGATATGTGGTTCGGGTGCGAGGACACGCCGCTCCCGTCGAAGGTTATGAGGGCGTCGATGGCGGCGGTGGGCGCGGTGGTGTTGGCCGCGGCTTTCTGGGCGGCGAGGTGCGGCGCGAAGGCGGAGCAGAGGAGCGAGGAGATCTTGGATGCGTCCCAGGTCGTCGTCATGGAGTCTGGGAAGTCACTGCGCAACCAGGCAAATACAATGTTAGTCAAGGACCTAGACTTGCCTGTAAGGCTGTGGAATAGAGTATACTCACGGGCTATCGTGAACGTATACATCGTCCTCGCGGGCCAGGCCTAGCAACAAGCCGCTCTTAGCCAGCTCCTTCTTGCGAGTCTCGCCAAGGCCATCCGCATTGCCGGAACTCAGGCACAGGATCTTAACAGTGTTTCCGTTCTCGGGGCGCGTAAGGGCTAAGACCGTGGGCGCGAAGAACATGGCCTCGTCGTCCGGGTGCGCAATCAGCAGACAGATGCGCTTGTTTCGTAGCGTGGGCATGCGGGTCTGCGCCATGGAAGCTGTGTAGATGTAGAGCAGTGGCAAGACGACAGCTAGGACGCCAAGGGTCGAGAGTGTGGGCATCTTTGCAGCTCGCTTGTGAGCGCGTATGAGGATGTGGCTGGTGTTGGTATCTCGAGTGAGCGTCAGGTCTCCCCTCCCCCTTTTCGCTTGCGAATCTGCACTTTACATCAACCACGGCAACGCACAAGCTTCGGGCTTCGATATTTAGCAGGTAGCTGGTGGCAGAATGAGGAGAGCTTCTAGCTCATCAATCGCAAAGCAGTGTGAAGAGAGTAACAAGTCCCACGATATAAGTATGAAACAGACGTCAAGGGCTCAAGTTAATGCCACCTTGCGATTATGAGCCGTGAGTTCCAGGATGATGCATGAAGACTGCTAGATTTGAATAATGAAATCCGGGGAAATGAGACTAGGTGGGCCTGCCTCCCGAGCATCGCCCGTCCCTGGTCGGTTCTATGTAAAGGGAGATAATGTGACGATGAAATTCGCGTTTGTTGAAATTGGAAAGTCGAGGAGGGGCTTAGGGGTGCCCCTCCTATCACATCTTTTATCGTATAACCGAGGGTTATGAGGTAATCCGAGAATTATGGCTTTTATGATGGACAATGAACATATTATATTTTATATTACAAGATATGCCGACACATTCTCTTTTCTTATTATTGTCACCATAGTAGAGAAGCTTATAAAATGAATCGCCTACATAAATCATATAAAAGCTTCGGTGCTAGAAATTCCAGAATTCAGTAAACAAGCTCGATACTTACAACCCATCAATTGTCACATATCGATAATTGTTATCGTTATCGCATAGACACGTCATGCATATAAACGCGGTTCGTGCTACGCGCTGTAAGATAAAACTTGCTAGGCTTAAGTTATCGAGGACACGCGATCATGATCATCCCCGACCTACTATCTACACCTGGGCAAGTTTATTCGCCTACCTACATATAGCCATATTTCTGCCCAGCTTGTCAACTATTCACCTCCAAGATGGTCCGAACTCGAAAAGAAAGAAAAGCGGCAGGCGATATCAAGCTAGCCCATCCCGACCGATCCGGAGTTCCAAGTGAAGACACATTGCTAAAGCTTGCGCAAGACCGCAATCTGTTTGAACAAGCCGAGCAACAAACAGGCAAAACTAAAGAGGATGAACCAGAGGACGATGCATTAATTTCACCGACGGCTGATAGAATCATGGAGGCCATCCTCTGGAGTGCCAGTTTGTCCATGCTACATTTCACACTTGACGTGCTTGTCCAGCATCAATATGCCATTTCCATTATATGGCCTCAGATTATAATAAGAACAATGCAGGCCTTTGCTGGTAAGCTTCCGCCATCTACCACAGCGACATAATGAATTCGATCAAAACGGAGTAAGCTAAGACCGCATATACAGTATTCCTCTTGCTCATTTACGTGCTTCACCCACATGCCTCGGTCCAGATACTCCTACCAGGATTACCAGCCAGATTCCAGTCTCCTCTTCGGCAAGCTATCTTCTTCATTGCGAGTATCTGTTCCGGCTGCTATTTGATCCACATCTCAAATAGATACGGGTATCTCGCTGTCATGAAGCAGTCCCCGTCACTGGGCTGTATCTGGGTCTGGTCTGTTATCGAGCTTAACCTAACCCCTGCTGTTCTCTCTCTAGCTATTGCTGGTGGATTCTTCTACCAGGGCGGGTATACAGTCAGGGCACCATATTAATCTATTCAATAAGATGGTGACATCGCCCAGCTACGTAACACTCAGTCGTCTCCTTCGGCATTTAGAGGACCAATCCTCTATGCGAAGTTTCGGGAGTGAGCCCTTCCTCGAACGCGGGCTCGTCGGTGAGCCATCTATATCCTGGCCCACCCGATTCCGATGCATATTCTACATACCAGATCTTCCACCCGATATATCTCAGACTTTTGATCTTCAATGATAGCTTCTAACCTTTGGAGACCCGCGTCAACTGTCATCTCTGGTCTTGCTTGTCTGTTGGATGTCTCGAATCGACGTCTTCACTTGGAAGTGTTCTTGGTCGCTGTTTCGCAAGTATATTATACGCACATATGCAGCCGCTAAGATGGCAACGACAAATGTGAGAATGCCGGCGATGTTGGCAGCAATAGATAGCGGCGAATCCTGCTGCGACGCATCCGCCATTGAAGCAGCAGTCTACCTGTCGGCCATCGAGAATAGCATACGGATACTTTGATTCAGCGAATGGCGGGACCCTCGCTTCTTTAGGGCACAGAGAAACAGATATCGATGGATCGTCGTTTGTGTCTGAGCAATACCCGACCACTTCGGGTAAGGGGTTAAAGGTGGCGATCCGCTCACGTGATACCCGCGACATGCAACAGCAGTCTACCTGTTCGTCAGGGTGGTCATTGGTATTGGTATATTGGAGAGCATGGTACTGTATAACTCCTCAAGATACGTACTCTGATTTTATTACAATTTAACCCGGAGGTAGTGGACTATGGTTTGACCCATCCCGACCCTTAAGGATTACGCAATAAAAAGTGAGCATAGCATTCATTTAATGTATGAAAATGAGTACGTGGCTTTGAGATAGTTCACCACTCGTGGCCTTTCTTGCTTCTCAATCCGAGACCGAGCAGGGCGGATCGTCTTTTCTCAAGAAACCTTGCAAAAACTTTATATTTACATGAGAGGAGCTCATGCTTTTCGGATATGATGAGACGTGCCGAAACTGAGACGGGAGAATGGGATGACATGTTTACTTTCCGTACTCAATGAATTACCTAGCCCGTAGTTTCAGCAGAAACTTACCTCCTAGTGATGATGGCGTGATAGCATGTGATCGTAGCTCACTAGCACAGTGGCTGTTGATCGTAGATGCCCATTACTATGGCCAAGAAGCCGTACGGTTTCAAATGGTGGGTAATACTTTTGCAGTTTTGCATTTCTTCTATTCCGTAAGTGGTAATGCATGTTCAGTGCAATCTGTATCTTGTAGTCACGCATATTGACACCATCTGCACTATTTCTATGTTCAAGGAGGTAGGTATATGGATGTGTCATTCTTTAGGAATTATAGGGCTAGTTAGAGAACGTATTTAGGATCATCCTAGCAGAGATCTTGAGCGATGAAGATGCTGTTCCGTTGAAGGTAGCCTCATCACCAATGCAACACTTCATGTCCAGCCTGGACCAAACTCTCGGGGCCCTTACGATCACCGACACCGTTCCAGTAGAATAGCCCACCGAGGCCGTTACTTCTGACGTAGTGAGCTTTCTGCCGGACTATATCCGGGGTGTCAAAGCTGACGAACCCCTTACCTCCCTTTGAGGAATCGACGTAGCTTGCAGCACCAACATTGAGGTTGACAGATGCCTCGTGGATCCAATTATGGGGCAATTCGCAGTATTCCATTTCTGCAGCGGATTTGAATGGTTCGCCAATATCGCAGGCGCCCGCAAATGACCTGGCGTACACGGGAACGCCGAGGGCAATCTTATGCCGCGGGAAGCCTCGGGATGTGAGGTAGTCGACAGCGCGATGGCACGAATTTTGTATGCCCGGATGGACATTCTTCTGTAGACCCGGATGCGGTAGCAGCTGAGCGTGGTGGCCCGACACCTCGGTCCACGGACCGTTGAAGTCGTAGCCCATGAGGTTCAAGCTATCGAGCAGCACCGCTGCGGCACCCATATCGATATTCTTTAGACAATACTCTCCGGTGGGGAGGGCGGTGGTGATGAGGTACTTTGACGACGGTAATGTTTCCCTCAGTGCACGGAGCAATTTGATATAGTTGGCACCGTCCTCGGGCGTCTCCGGGTGCTCCCAGTCGATATCAACGCCGTTGAACTGGTGCTTGTCCACAAACTTCCTGCATTCACTTGCGAACGTGGCGCGACAGTAAGAGTCTGCGGCCATAGTGGGGAACTCAGCGCTTCCGCTGCCGCCGCCGATGGAGACTAATGTCTTGAGGCCTGGCTTCTGCTGCTTCAGCTTGGCTAAGGCAGCGAGACAGCCTTTCTCGCCGTCGACCGCTTTGGTGTAGTCCGAATATTCGTCAAGCGATCTGAGCGTCCCGTCCTCGTTTACCCGGCTAAAGGCGTAGAAAACGCGGTTGATGCAGTCTAGCTGGAGAGAGGAAGGCGGGAAACCCTTGTAGACCCGCCAGGATGGGTAGTAGACGGCATTGATGAAGGGCTGGCTAGATGACATGTTGAAAGACGTTGGTCAAGATGGTAGATAGGTGCTGCTATGGAAGGACGTAGAATGCAATGTAACTCCGGTAATCTCCACAAGTACACGCAGTTGGTTGGCTGCTGTTTGCTAACCTGTATAGGTAGGATATACTGTACTGTAGCAATATGAAGTACAGCTTGAGGTATGTCTTAACGTCGATAGGGCGTGAGAGGTACTTGGGCATGTAAGTATGTAACATGTAGGTTCATGTTTGTCGTTAGATGGATCGCTAGGTACATGTATCAAATAGAGGCGTTGGTAACACAGTAAGTAGCACTTACTTATGTAGCACTTGGCACTTCAAATGACAAGACCTACCTCTGGGATGGGTTGGACGGTCTTCCCCGGGCCATGACATATGTCTCATGTCCCTACGTAAGCGCCTTCAGCTAGTTCATCGTTAGAGACTTCCATTTTCTGGGTCTCGCGGGGAGCATGAGTCTAATGCAGCCTGACCATTTGTCGTTTCTGACGCAGTCGAGACCTCAGTTTGACAGGTATCGTAGCTGGATATTCTGAAGTTCGACCTGAAGGGTAGGTACTTTATGTCTACTGCCCCCTTTTTCTGATGGGAGAGGAAGACACGAGGCACGGATGGATGCTTCCTTTGGATCCCGAACTCGCATGCCAGTTTTAATTAATACCTGAAAATAATCTGCGTGGTGTTCACATGGAAATAATGAAAATACATCTCAGCTGTGTGTCATTGTACATCATTTAAACTAAAAGAATTGATTCCATTAACGAATTATTAGGTAATAAAACCCTTGGATAGAAAAACCCTCCTCTTTTTCGCCCGCTTAGATACATATCTAGCTCTATCGAATTCCACCAATTCCACCAATTTCACCAATTCCACATCCCTGCAATTGCAATACATCCTCTGCGTAGCGATGAGTCTTCTGTTTCCTGGGTATTGTGCTTGTTGACGGTGAGTTCTTTCCCTTGTTGCGAAGATATATCCTCAAAGATGAAGAGCGTCGTAATACGAGTTCTGCGATGCTTCTCGAAGTAATTCTCAAGTCCAGACAGAACAAGACGTCAGAACGAGGCGTCGTTTAGGGGCACCACATCTCGATCTTGACATCCCGAACCTCGTCTAGCACACTGAAATCCATGTCCACTTGCTTGAACGCAACAATGATCATGTCAAACTCTTCGAGGTTCTCCCTGTTCCACTCATCCATCCCTAGACGAGGGATGTTGGGGATGGCGCATTGCTGCACCAAAGCATCGGCAAACATGACATCAACCCGGCCCGAGTCGGCAAGCGTTTGAATCAGTTTCAGCCCCGGAGAATTGCTGAGGTGGGATTGGCCAGTCTTGAAGCCAACCCCAACCACGAGCACTCTCGGTCGCACCAAGCTAGCTCTGCGCGGAATTGATACTTGGGACTGTGTGAGCTCGGGAGTTACATTGTTGCTGAAGTCTGCTAATGGAGCCCCGCTGATGGTAGGATGAAGGGCTGCGTGGCCTTCCTTAACGACAGGAGGTTGGACCAGACCGTCAATAACTGGCGTGTGCTCCCCGAAAAGAGCCTCTAGAGCCCTCTGCCCGATTCTCTCTGGTCTCTGCCACATGGTCTCGGTTGCCATCTTCAACAGAGGGAATGAGTTGTTGGCCATGAGATAGTAAGGGTTGACCGGGATGCAGTGGCCTCCAACCCCAAGGCCGGGGGTGAACGGCGTGTAGCCAAACGGCTTTGTCGCTGCCGCTTTGCATACTTCGTACGGGTCAATGCCGTGGCCAATGCAGGCATCGGCCATCTCGTTGGCGTACGTGATAGCTACCATCCTCTGGCAGTTCTCGTATAGTTTGGTCATCTCAGCCGTCTCCGGCGAGGAAACGGGCACGATCGTGTCAAATACACGCGAATACAAGCGGGTGATAGCATCGAGAGATCCCGGTACAACATCGTCCAGTCCGGACAGCACCTTTGGGATCGTTTTCATCGGTGGATCGGTCCGTCCAGGATCAACTCTCTGCACAACGGGTCAGTCGGATCTTCTATAGATTTGTTTTCGGATGTAGCAACGTACCTCTGGAGACATGCCCGCGAAAAATCCCCTCTCTTTGGCCAAGGGGCCGAGTAACTGTCTCGTCATCCCGATGGCCACGGAGCTCTCTATCACCACGGTTGAGCCAGCTCGAGCATATCTCCGAATGTTCATCAGAGCGCTCTTGATGTAGGAAGTGTCGATTGTTTTATCCGCCTTGAGGAGCGTCGGCACCGAGATTAGGAAATGGGTGGCCTTTGCAAGGTCTCGGGGATCGAGAGAGAAGAATGCTCGGCTTCCTTCGCCTCCATATTGTTCTTGCAACTTATGGAGTTGGTCTTTGGAGACATCGAAGCCCAGGATATCGTACCGGGTTGAAAAGCAGCTGATCAGCTGGGTTCCCACGTATCCGCACCCTATTATGGCTACGAGAGGCTCTTCATCCTCGTCGATATGACCGGTCTCGGTCAATTTGAAGTGTTGTATGCCAGCCCCTTCACTTGGGAAAGTGTCCACTTGAGGGGTTTGGGGAGGGGAAGTCTGTTGACTCGGCTTGCCGCCGTGGTTCAGTGTATCCATGGCTATGGTGAGCTCGTGAAGTGGGATAGAAGCCCGCACTTCACGTATGGTATCTTCTACAAAAGTTGGTGTCATGTTGCGAGAAAAACTGACAGGCTAATTGAGGGGACAGGTAAGGTAAAAAAGCGTCTGTGGTGAATTGACTTTCTGAAAACTCAAGAGAGACAAGGCTATTAGGTGAGAACTTAGAAACGAACGGGTGTTTCGATGGAATCTGAAATCTGGCTGGAAAAGTTGACGGCCAAGCCATGAATTATAAAGCATTGAGGATCTGGGAAGAGACATCACAGCTGACTCGAGCACAGGGCGAATACAGCTTCTTTGCCTATAGGTAATGAATTATCAACGGTCCGTTGGGATAAGTGACTTTGTCTGGCTCCGACCTAGCACAACGAAAATCGCTTGTCGTCGCCTTACTGAGATACGAAACCAACTTTGAGCAGTCTCAAGGCTTGTGCACGGTCGCCCCCTCTTCCGAGCAGGCTGGGAGGTTGACGTACATCGCTGTGAGCGTCCCAGTTCTCTGGTAAGTGGAGAAGTTTATTCGCGAGTCAGTGTATCATGGTTTGGTCTGCTGGACGCTCAGTTCGACACTGCTGATGCTATTTCTCAAGTCTATAATAGCTACACTACACTGGTAAGACAACCTAGGTAACAAGCTAACCGGCCTAATTGTGAAACTAAGGCGACTACATGGGCATGGCCTCCCGTCTCTTTGCAGATGATCGTCACGGGCTGCATACAACCAGTTTTATCTCTCTAGCCGTTCATTGGCCTCTGACGTCCTCAATATCCCGACTCGAATATTAAGCTCGCAGCCAGCCGTTTCCGTACCTGAGAAGGGTGACAAAGTTATGCAGGACCCTGGACACGACAGATACTCGGGTTCTGAGATCCGCCTACGTGCCCAAAAGTTTCCAACACGTAGGTTTCGTCAAACTGGGATACTCTGATCAAAAACGTGCTTTGAACTCAACCACGCTCCAAAACTCCACATACTTCGCCGAGACGCTGATCCGGGGACCGGTCTTCTCTCCGCTTACTGTATTTCGAATCAATGCGAATGGGCATGTAAGGTCGCGCTAGCATTATTCGCCTTTGTGGGTTATATCGTAGTATCGATACTTCTTCCTCCGTCTGCTCCATTCACATGGAGCTCTCTCGGCTCTTTAGGTAATGTGGATCTCTGGTACTTATCACTATTCAGTTGCATGACTCGGACGGATATGGAACGACGTATTTGCGGTTCGTCCTCTGAGTTTTCGTCTTGCTCTAGCATCATATTTTCGAGAGAGCTGCATGGATGAGGATGTGCCAAGTTATTTGTCTGAATCTTCAAGCTCTAGACCATTCTCGCCATTCCGAAACCATTGTCTTATCATGGAGTCAAGCTACGCACGCGTGCAAAACTTGCACTTTATATACGTCTACAAGGGTCTGTAGTGGACTTCCTAGAGTTCTTGGGATCCTTGCGAGACTCCTAAGAATACTATTTACGCAATGACTTCTTGGCGAGCAGTACGTCAGGCCTTATGTCTTTACCCAATGCTCCTTGCGACACAGCTAAGAAAGCTACGATAATAAATACACATCTTCTCGGGATCCAGTTTACCAGTCAGTTGAATCGTATCACCTCTGACTTGTGGAATAAAGTTATGTTCAGGCCATTCGCCAGTCTGCTTCCCTGCAATTATATCTTCTGTTCCTTGGCCTGGCCCCTTGCCACCACACAAGCGTCCGAGCACAGGGAGACACACAACTCTACCTACTTTTACGTTGCCATGGCTGTCTGACCTTCTCGCTAGAAGCTTCGTTAGTCATTCACTAGAGCCAAGGCAGAACGTCTATAGTCACTCGCTCTGGAGACCTTTTCTTTCTTCTTCCTTCTCCTCTTTAACATCCTCTTTCGAACTCTTGTCATTCACTCGTTCAAGAATCAAGCCCAGAACTCGCGATAGTAGTAGTAGGACCTGGGCTCTCACATCGACACGCTCCTATCCTCCAGAATGGATTCCTTGCCGGAGAAGCATCCTGACCGAACGAAGAGAGATAGCACCGTTCCTCGTGGTGAGGATAAAAGCGTACGTCAACTATTTGATATTATGAAAATTCTATCTAATCATAGCAAATAGACAGAAAGAGATTCAGCCGTCATCGATGAAAAGCTCGCATCTACGGAAACACCTTACCACAGCCCGTTTGAAAGTCCCTTCGACGACCCAGTTCAAGATGCTAGATCGGACTTCGGCTTCCCGCCAGTCCATAGCCCCACAACCGGGCTAGCTATAAGCAAGATTCTTTCAACAGAGGTGGCCCCAGATACCCCTAGACAGAGTATATATCGACGCCCAAATGTGTCGTCGTCGTCGTCGTCACGGTCCTTGTCGTCACCGCCATCAACTTCATCTAGAGATACGGTGTCAGATTACACGGACCTTCCTCCACTCACGGTCAACGAGACGACTTCGGTCTTAGCTGCCGAGGCTATAGACCCTAAGCTCATAGAGAAGGGCAAAAGAAAAGTGGCTAGGCACAAGTGGTGTGCGATAGCCTTCATATTCTCCTTAAAGTGAGTGGTGGATTTTCCCATGTCACGCGCGTGCAACTAACAGCGTACAGCTTCCTTTTCATCTTTGCTAGCTGGTACTGGCCGCAGCTTTATTACCTGTACCTACCATTCATCTCTTTGCCTCTCGTTCTCAATTGTATCATGATCTTCAACATCATCGTTTGGTCGCTAAAGAACTTGGCCTTTAAACCGAAGAAGATCATACCCGAGACACCGGAAGAGTTGGTCCTTCTTATGCCTTGCTATAATGAAACCTACGAGGAGTGCTGCAGGTCATTAGACTCGCTTGTCAACCAGATCAATGTCGAGCAACACAAAAAAGCAATCATGGTTATCTGCGACGGAAAGGTTCGAGGCCCTGGCATGGAGAAGACCACAGGCGAATATCTCAACCAAGATATCTTTGTCGACCGAATCGAACGAAAGATGATCCGTGCGGCATACGTTGCATGGGATGGTCAGTCGATGGATATCGAATGCACGAGAGGCATGTACAAGGGCATCCCGTACTTTTGCATCGTGAAGCAGCAGAACCAGGGCAAGCGAGACAGCTTGATAGTTATTCGTTCTTTTGTCCACAACTTCAACCTACGCCACCAACGCCCCAAGGTCATATTCAGACCCGAGTTCTTCAAGGCCATGACGGATTTTCTAGTCAACGACGCAGGGATGAACCACTGCGAATTTTTGGTTGGCATGGATGCCGATACCGTGTTTGCGAAAGACTGCATTAGCAATCTACTTAAGGAATCCCATTATCCCGGAATTGTTGGCGTCTGCGGCTATGTCGCGGTCGACTTTTCGACTAACAAATGGAATATCTGGTCCATCTATCAAAACGCCGAATACACCATCGCCCAAGGATTGCGTCGTCTTCACCAGAGTGTCGTCACTAAAAAGGTGTCGTGTCTCCCCGGATGCTGTCAGTTGCTTCGCGTCTGCGACGAGACGTGCGGCGACTTCATTCTCGTTCAGGAGTTCGGCTACCACCCCCGACCCACAGATGGAATCATCAAGCGTATTCGTGCTACGGCGTCCGAGGACCGCAATCACGTTTGCTTGATGCTCATGAAATTTCCCAAGGCCAAGACGCGTCAGGCGTTGAGAGCGTATGCTTATACTGACGTGCCGCATTCTCTTTCTGTCTTTCTCAGCCAGCGTCGCCGCTGGACACTCGGCGCTACGGGTAACGATCTAATGCTGCTTATGGAATCGAGTATTCGGTTTAATTGGTGGGAGCGACTTGTAGCGCTCTGTAATGTCCTCACTTGGTGCCTTAACTTCTTCGTCATCGCGAGTCTGGGATGCATGATCTATGCATTCATGCGTAAGTTGCCTCCTTTGTCTTTCATGATATTTCTCAGATATACTAACAGATGTTACCACAATAGACCAACCCTTCTGGATTATCATGATTTTCGCCTCTATCATGTTCCTACCACTGACCTATTATGTCTGCTTGGCTGTGTGGTTGTGCCGCACCTGGGTCGAGCGCGGCCAGTACCTTATTGGCCTCGCCTTTTTCACCACCTGCGGCCCTTTTATCAACATCGGCGTTACCCTGTATGCGTGCATCTATATGGACAATTTCGGTTGGGGAAAGACGCGCAAAGTGATCGCAGAGACGGCCGAAGCCGAGGAGGCGGATGTGGAAGCGCAGAAAGAGCGATTCGCAGACGCGGTCCATAACCGAGAGAAGATCATAGGTACCTTGGTTCCCGACGAGGAGAACCAGTTGGATCCTGCCGTCTACATGACGCCATTCACGGTGCCCGCGAGCAGACTGACGCTCCCCGGACTGGAAGGCCAACCGGACGAAGTGACTCGGAGGGCCGGTGACGCTAGTGTCCAGCCCCCCAACGGTGCTGAAACCGAAGCCATCCATCCCGCCTATAGATCCGAAAGCAACACGGCTCACACTCACGCCCGTCGTCGTCGGTCATCGGCCAAAGAGCCGTATTTCTCTGAACGCCGCCGCTCGTCGGCCAGAGAACCCTACATCACCGATCGCCGCGGATCTTGTTGCAACGCGCCCCATCCCCATCCCCATCCCCATCCTACCCATAATCCTCGCCCTCTTTCTTCGGCTAGCCATCCTTCTTCAGAGAGACGTCGTTCTTCCGCCGCACCCACCCATTCCCCCATTAATACGCAACCCCGCGATTTCGCCGACGAATGAGGCGTCATGGAGTATCGAAAGTTTTGACGATATAAAGCGATTTGCTGGAAAGATCGTGGGTTTCTAAACCTGCTGGGATCTTGATCATTTCTTACCCGCCCTAATCTTTTTTATTTATTTATAGACCTGGGTTGGTGAACTGGTCTTGGATGTAATAGATGATAGAAGAGGGCGGAGCGGTATAACGACGGGTAATTCGGGACGCTTGTGTGGGTATAATTTATTTGTGCGCGCAGCTTTCCTGCTGAGCTGTGATGAAGCGCTGGTAAAGTCACTTGGTGCGGATTAGCTTGGCGTATCAGCCGTATTTCCTAGGTAGATTTCTTATAAATAGGGTGCCTTCCTGTCCTCATGGCTAAGCCGTTTAATTTCATCATGGACACGGTTACTATAGTGTAGATGTAGAGCGATAATCCTAGTCCTTGTTTATATCCATGTGTTCTCCCAAAGAGGCGGCCACGATGGGCTGTTTAGTAGTGCTGATTTGGACAGTTATGATGATTGTTATACCACTCATAGAAGTGGCATGTTCTTGAACCTAATGGTAGACGCTGCCCTACTGTCTTCCTCGAGCGCACGATGACTTCCCTTCACAAGCACAGGGCCAGTAACTGCACCCCTTCAAGCTTATTTGCATATCATCTTCAAACCCTCCTAAATCCTTCCAGGCTAGACAACACTCTTCATGTCTTCTCCATCTTCTCCGTCTTCACTATTCACAGCGGTTGGCCTACCATATCCTACAGGTCTAACGAACCTCCAATATCGTTATATCAAGAAAATAATGAAGGCATATGCCAGTTCTTGCGGCCATGCCGGCTCTGCTGTTCTTAATTCTATTGGCGTATGGTCTAGCGGTAGGGTTGCGCGATATGCTTGATCAAACCGGCACCAGTCAAACACGCGAGAGTACTACATTTGCTGACTTTGGGGATGTCCTGTACGTACTATACCAAGGTGTCTATTATGTCGTAACATTCGACTGACATATCGAAGCGAAGAGCCGCGTGGCCCACCCCTCTTTGACATGCTGCGGGACCACGTCGGCGAAGTACAGTACGGCGGCACAGGGATCTTCAAGTGCACCAACCCCGGCCAGATTGCCCTGACGTTCGACGACGGGCCGTGGCAGTATACCGAGGACATCATAGAGCAGTTTGGCAAGTACGACTTCAAGGCCACCTTTTTCATCACGGGGAACAACCTATACCTCGGACGTCAGATCGACGACGAAAGAACGGAGTACCCGGCGCTGCTGAGGAAGATGCACCGTCGCGGCCACCAGCTAGCCTCGCATACATGGACGCACCAGCACCTCGACATAATCAACCACACGGAGCGAGTCAAGGAGATATTGTACAACGAGATGGCGCTGCGCAACGTGCTGGGCCTCGTGCCTACCTACATGCGGCTCCCGTACGGCGGACCCAGAAGGCCGGACGTGATGGAGGATCTCAACGACCTCGGCTACCACATCATCCAGTGGAACGTCGACACCAAGGACTACCTGCACAACTCGGAGGACAAGATGCGGGCGTCCATCGCCATCTTCGACGAAGCCATCGGACGGGACGGGGAGGGGTCGTACATCGTGCTGTGCCACGACATCCGCGAGTGGACCGCCAAGCTGCTCGTGCCGGCGATGCTGGAAATCATCGCGGACCGCGGGTACGAGGCCGTGACGGTGGGCGAGTGTCTGAACGACCCGAGCGAGTTCTGGTATAGAGATCCCGAAAATGAAGGATGAAGGATGAAGGAGGAGTCGTCCAGTATAGGTTAACGTGTATAATTCTTAGAAGGCATTCTTGTTTATTCGACAGTATAGCCTAGCAATAACATTCTTTTTCGGGGTCGAAAACAATTGGGACTCGTTTCTCCAAGTCCGTTATGAGTTAGGCCGGCTATGTCTTTTTGGCGTTCCCTTTGGCCGGTACCTCCAGCGCCGGCGACGGCGACGTTTAGCGGCTACTGAGCCGCAACCTAGTTAGGACGAGAACATGGGATCCTTACAAATAAGCTAGAGGGTTTCTGTTCGATTTGAACGCTGATTGGAGCGCATATAGGGGATGGGCATGGTCACCGTCTTAGCTCTAGCTCACCTTGCCACCGAATTAAACTAGCGCCGTCGAGGTCATGGCTAAAAGGAGAGATCGTAGTGAAAGAGACAAGTGATAATCGACATATGAAAGTTATATGAATGTATGTTAATAACTTACCTAAGATGTGAGTTTGTTCGTCTTTAAATGTAGAAGTATCTACCTACCTTCTTTCGAAATACCGTGTTCACATTATTTTGGAGGGAATTGTAAAAGTAGTTAAACCTGCTTGGCCAGACTTCGTTTTATTTCTTCAAGAGAAAGGCGGCGGGTAGACAGGTAGACAGACCAATCTAATCCCTGGCTTCCTCTAGCGGAGTGGCTTTGTGGAGGCTCCGTGGGGAAAGGAGATTGGGGTTAGAGGGAGGGGGTGGGGAAGTCAAAGAAAATGAGGTGGGGGGCGCGGAGAGCGGAGAGCGTCATCCCCTCATCTCTCCTTTTAGCTTTTAGTTTTTCGCCAACTTTTGGTGCGAGACTTATGTCACTAATCCTACCTTAGGCAAGTAAGACTTTATGTACACATGTATCTGGGGACAGTGGAGTCGGAACTCTCCAACAAAATGCATCGACAGGGCTATTGATCTCACTCCCCGTTCAAAACGTCGTGGGCATCTTCGGTTTGATGTCGGGCACGAGACACGGCGAGGACCGGGAACATGGAGCTCGTGACTGGTCAAGGAGACTATTGAGCTCCGATATGGCGGTATGGGTTGTGAGGTGCGTCTTACTTTATCAGGTATCACGGTTGGACATTCAAGACCATTCCAACTCCGGCATACCGGGTATAAAACAATGCAGATCCTTCTCTTCTCTCTCCTCTCCGGCCCTCACTCCTTAAAAACCTCTCAACTAGACTTCAGTCTATAGACAAGAAGGGTGGCGTTCTGTCTTACAACCAACACAAAGAAAGAAGAAAAGATGGAGAGGCTTCCCGGCTTCAATGTGGCCAACTTCCTAGAGAAGCGTCAGCTTCTCATTGCCATCAATTGTATCGCAGCCCTGGTGTGTTATGAGTTACTCCTAAACAGCTCTTGTTCTTTCACACTGAAACTAATCATCTCTATATCTAGTCCATCTTCTTTTTCGGCTATGATCAAGGTATGATGGGCGGCGTTAACAACGCCAAAGATTATATCGACTTGATGGGTTTCGGGTACGTCGACCCTGTCACCGAGGAACCCATCATCACCGACAGCTTGCTGCAAGGCGGGATCGTCTCCGTCTACTACCTGGGAACCTTGTTTGGTTGTCTAGGCGGCGGATGGGTTGGCGATAAGATCGGCAGAATCAAGACCATCGCCTTGGGAGCTGTCTGGGCTATAGTGGGAGCGAGCTTGCAGTGTTCGGCCATGAACCACAACTGGATGATCTGCGCTCGTGCTGTCAACGGCATCGGAACTGGCATACTTAATGCTATCGTCCCAGTCTGGTGAGTCATCACTACGCAAGTCTCTTTCAAATACAACTCGCATCTAACTTACATCTTCCCAAGGGCCACTGAAACGGCAGAGCACACTTCAAGGGGTCAATTCATCGCCATCGAGTTCACTCTAAACATTTTCGGTGTTGTCGTCGCTTACTGGCTGGAGTTTGGCCTGTCGTTCATTGACAACGGCAACTCTCCCATCCGATGGCGGTTCCCCATCGCTTTCCAGATCATTCCCCTTCTCGTGCTCCTCGGGTCAGTCTGGTTCTTCCCCGAGTCGCCTCGTTGGCTCGTTAAGGAAGGGCGCGTCGACGAGGCTCGGTTCATCCTTCATCGCCTGCGAGGATCAACTGGGGACGATGTCGTACGAGCCAACTCCGAATTGCACGACATCAGAAACATTGTTGAACTCGAATCGAAGGAATCCCAGAAGAACTCGTATCTGGACATGCTGTTTGGTATTGGATCAGGTGAGCTGCACACTGGACGCCGCGTCCAGCTTGTGATTTGGTTACAAATCATTCAGGAATGGGTGGGGATCGCCGGTGTCACCATTTACGCGCCCACCATTTTCCGCATGGCAGGCTTCGACACATATAAGAGCCAATGGATCAGCGGTCTCAACAACATCTTCTACATGTTCGCCACCCTCGTTTGCGTCTTCACCCTGGACCGAATCGGTCGTCGATGGACATTGTACTGGGGTGCTGTCGGCCAAGGCATCGCCATGTTTCTCGCGGGCGCCTTTTCTAAGCTGAGCCAGGATGCGACTGCTAACGGCGATATCAACAAGGCCAACTCTTATGGCGCGGCTGGTGCGGCTTTTGTCTTCATCTTCACATCTGTGTTCGGTGCAACGTGGTTGACGGTGCCGTGGCTATACCCCGCCGAAATCTTCCCTCTACAGGTGCGAGCCAAGGGAAATGCTTGGGGTGTCGTGGGTTGGAGTATCGGTAATGGTTGGTTAACGTTGCTGTGTCCTGTCATGTTCGCAGGTAAGCTACTTCTAATATCGCTATCGATCGTCTCACTAACATGGGATACAGCTATCGGCTCCTCTACCCTGCACATCTTTGGCGCGTGTAATATCGTAGCGATTCCTATCGTCTGGGCGCTATATCCGGAGAGTAATCAACGAACGCTAGAGGAGATGGATCTCTTGTTTGCGGCGCCTACGCCTTGGGTCTGGGATGCCGAGAAAGCATTTGCGCGGCTGAAGGCGGAACAGCCAGAGCTTGTCCAGGCCGTGAAAAGAGGCGAACACGTCGTGGACCCCGAAACTGGCATTCTAACCCACTCAGCAGGTCTAAAGCCGGAGGAACCGATTCACACGGAGAGCGAGGAAAACGCATATCCCTAGATACCCCTAGACAACTACTCGATATTAGGTATGGTTGGGCATGTCCCTTAAAAACACGAACATATAGATACATTTGTATGGCAAGTCACTACAATACAATATTAATTGGCAACTTAACAGACTCTTATGCGTTGAAGGAGTACCAAGATGAAGGCCAAGGCCAAAAGAGTAGCAAGGCGAGCGCTGAAACAGTCCGCTCACGATGATCTGCACAACTTGGCGGATATCTATTCTATTTTTGGATCGCTGTTTCCGACCTACGCGAAGAGGACAAGAAACAAGGTGAGACGGAGATGGTGATGTTGAAACGTGTGGTTTTAATATTAAAATTCTCGGCATCACTTGGCGTCAATGTCCAAGATGCAACAAGCCTCTCGTCCTTCCCGTCAGCAACTCCCGAGTCCTTCTCCGTCCTGGTCTGCCCTCTTGCTATCTCCAATTTCCCCAGTCTCCACCCCAAAGGAATCAATTCCGCAACTCCACAGCACTCCAGATGCCCGCTTTAACAAACAAGCTCTCTATTCTACATTAGGACCATGGATAGATAGCCGCAGGGCAGAAAGAGATCGCAAGGGGCCATCTCTCCATTCGCCTGGCGTTGTGTGTATTTGCCCCAGTATTACTAGCATCACCATATCCGTATAATTCTATTACGTATAAGGGGTATCAATCTAACGACCAGTTAGTGCATGGATCCCATAAACGGAATTTTCAAATTCACCTACCTCGGAGCTAGATGTTGCCTAGTTGAATATCTCAAAGACTTATGCCGAGGCGATGCCTGCACCTTGGAGGGCGGCAGCACCCTCAGTAGCAGCCTCGCCTTCTGCGCCGTTGAACCCGATGGCACCATCACCGACCACCAAGGCAGGCGAGTAGGCACCCAGGTTGATGTTAAGAGGGGCGGCCGCAGCGAGGGTCGCGAGGGCGGCGAAGATAACAGCGAATGCGGACTTCATCTTGTCGTTTTTTTAGGTATATGCTCGACTTGGGGAGTAGACAATTTTGAGGGTTTGTGAGTAGACCGGGAGGTAGGTATATAACGAGAGAAGACAGATGACCAGACCTGGAGTTGAAGAAATGAATATGGTGCACCTGTGCACTTCTGTCAAAGTTACAAACTAAAGATGTATAGAGAATGGAATATGAGATGAAGAGAGCCGGCTACTGAAGGAGGAAGAAGAGGGGGAAGATCGTGGAGATATTGGGACTCTTATCCTATTTCCAGCATCACATCTCGGATGAACGTACAGACGCACTGACTGCTTGCCACCCGAGTTCTCCAGGATATGAATCCCAAAATAGATCCATGGCCGTGTTTTTCTAGGTGTCAAGCAGCTTCTCTCGCAGCGAGGCCCGACTGCTGAATCCGCCAAGACGCGTCGCCAAGGGCCTCAGATCGGCCAAGGTGTGGGATCGCCAGGACGTCTGTCGCAACCTACCCCACGGGCAAACATGCGAATGATGATAAGAGAAAACGTAACTAGCGAAGGTATGAATTTAAAATAAAAATATAACAACGGCGAAGGCACCAATACCAGACAGACCCTAGTCCTGTTACACATACCGGCAAATTCCCCAGTAGGTAAGTCTGCGATGACTGCCGTGCCGCTAAACAGGGGATGATGTGTTTCGACCGTATCCAAAACCGTCGAATCAGATGGCCTAGACGCCGGTCAGTTGCAGGAGTCGCCCTCAGCCGCGTGGTGGTCCGACGCGGCCAAGAATGTTATGGCGTGCGCGGGTGCCTTATACATATGAATATAGCACTGTACCTCGTTTGCACAGAAGGTTGAAACATTATCATATCGTCCGCTAGCCTTAGTACCCCTTGAGCACTGGAAGATAGGGGTAGAAGGAGAAGAAGCGATACCGACAAAGCACGATTGCGTCTGATTCATCATAACGGTTTGCCGCTTTCTTTTGACCGAAACCGTTCAGGACCCGGGATATCTGCCTGCAATGCTCCGAGAGGAGCCTATGCTCGTTTTCTTCCTCCCTCATCTCTAATAATACTCCTGCGATCTACCTACAGTCCAGTCGCGGAAAGGAGGTGGGCTGCTGACTGGCCGGCCCGGCCCTAAAGATGGAAAGAAAATGGTTCAACATCCCGAAGGAAACGATACGAAACGAAACCATCTTCTGAGCTTCCTTTGTTGCCAAAAAACAAAAGACATATCGCAATCACCCGTCTCTAGCTGCAGCTCTTGTGACGATCCCACACAGCGGTCAGCACAGTATCAGGTATATATCAGATTTCAGTTTGTGCCACTACAGGTGCCTGGGTATGAATGTTGAGAGATGACCAGTCACCTCAGAATGGACATTAGACATCCTGTGGTTGGCTCGGGGCGGGCAGAGACAGTCCGAGCCACAAGAAAAGTACGAATTTTCGGAGACGTGCATGGCCTAATTGGCTTGACCACCAACATTCAGAGCGTACGACCTGGAGACAATATATTTCTTTACCGATTCATTGGAGCCACGAAGTGCCAACGACAGTCGTTTGCAGACTCTCAGACCAGGCAGCAACTTGATGAATGTTTGCACCCCCTTTTCTCTGATATATTTCTCTGATATATCTTCCAGTCTCTTTCTTTCCCATCATTTCAGAAATCGCAACCATACGTACTGAACTTACTCTCGTCCTTGCTGTACTCTTCGAGGCCTGCTCGGCGAGATTAGGAAAGCCAGGTTCACGATGGATACTAAAGACATTTCGAGCGATGAAAAATACCTCGCCTTGCTCAGCCAGATCAAACAAAATGTGGAGAGAGTAAGCCGTCGAAAGGGTGAGAGGCCTCGGCACCCTCCTCCTAGCTTCCTCGTAACCCAGTTCATGATGAACCGTTCCCATACTATAAATGCGAGGCGTAGCGGAATGAACTTCACGATTACCACGACGCAAGTACCACCCCATTACCCCCCCTGTGTCCGCCCTATTCAGGAACTCAAGCCTATGATGATATCACGCATGGGACTTGAAATCCACCACCGAGGGAACCAAGTCTTGGTCCACGTCCTGACACCGCCCGATCGAATAAACGCCATCACAGCTATTGTCGAAGACGAGGAGGGCACCGCGGTCTTGCTTCAGCTCTACAACCAGCCGGATGAATCTAAGGTCAGCAAAGAGAATGTCTTGCAGGCCGGAGATGTCTGCATCATCAAGGAGCCCTTTTTCAAGGTCTCCAGCAACTCAGAGTCGTATAATCTGCGAGTCGATCATGTCAGCGACATCATCTGGCTGGACGATACCGACTATCGCATCCCCCTGGCCTGGAGAAAGCGAATTTTGAGTCTTGATGAGAGTTCCCAGGACTTTCGGCTGCAGGGCAACGCAGCAGTTGGGAAGCAGAACTGGGGTGAAGCAGAAATCCTGTGAGTAATAACGCCCCGAACGTAAGGACTTGCTTAGGTACTAGCAAAGCTCGCAGGTATACCGACGCTATACGTACAGCTGAAACGCCTGAGGAGAAGCAACTAGCTCACCTCAACCGCTCTCTCGTTAACCTTCGTCTCGGCCGGCCAGAGAAAGCTTTGGATGATGCATGCAGGAGTAGTGCGAACGAGGATCCCCCGCGCGATAAAGCCCTATTCCGAGAGGCCAGGGCCCTCTATTCACTTGGGAAGTTTGGCCCCTCGCTGGAGAAGTTCAAAACTCTCGCGCGTTTCTATCCCGAGAACTCGGACGCATGGGCTGAGATCAGGCGGGTCAGGCAACGTCTCTACGAGGAGGAGACAGGATCGTACGAATTTGCCAGTATGTACGAGCAGGCCGAAGCTACTCCACCTTTGATAGACTGCGCAACATACGCCAGACCGGTTGCCGTCCGTGATTCACCCGGTCGAGGCAAAGGCCTCTTTACCACGAAGCCGGTCAAGGCTGGTGAGCTGTTGCTATGTGAGAAGGCTTTTGCGTACAGCTACGCTGGTGATGATAGCCCCGTCGGCCGGTTAAACACAACCATCCTAATGAACACAAACTCCGGGACTATGTGTGTGGGAGGACAAGCAAATCTCATCACCCAGGTGGTTCAGAAGATATACCACAACCCTGCCGAGTCGGAGGTATTTACCGATATGCATCACGGTGACTATGTCCCGGTTACTACATCTAAGGTGGACGGAGCTCCTGTGGTTGATACGTAAGTTGACCCCTGAAAAGAGGCTTCGAACCAAGGGGGAATCTAACGAGCAGAATGTAGGTTCCTCGTCGCCAGGATTATCGAGCTGAATTGCTTCGGTGCACCACGCAGCAGCTGCAAATCCACCATGGCTGTTCTGAACGACGAGAGAAAATGCGAGCCCGATGCTCACTCCACATGTGGCATCTGGCCCCTCGCGTCGCGCATCAACCACTCGTGTGTCACCAACTGCCGTCGCTCCTTCATCGGCGACATGATGATCGTGCGGGCAACCGAGGATATGAAGGCGGGCACGGAGCTGCGATTCCAGTACCAGCTGCCAGACCCGAACGAGACCTTCGAGGAGACCCAGAAGAAGCTCAAGGGCTGGGGGTTCCGCTGCGATTGCGCCATGTGTCTCGACAAGAAACGAACACCTCCAAGTACCCTCAGGGAGCGCCACAGTTTATACGAGAGCCGCAAGCCGGGGTTGAGGCCCGGTGGCCCCATGGCGCAGATCACACGAGCAGCCAAGGTAGCTGAAAACCTGGAGAAGACATACGCAGGCAGACAGGACACCTCGCCACCGCTGCCGCGCCTGGAGCTGTGGGACACATATCTTTCGTTAGGCGGAGCGCTGTGCGAGAAGGGCAGGCTAGCGGAGGGGCTGGAGATGCTCATCAAGGCGCTAGAGGCGCTCGGGTTCGTCGTCGTCGCCTGCCCCCCGAGGGACACGGGGAGCAGCAGCAAGAAGAAGAAGAAGAAGACGACGACGACGACGATGCTGGAGATAAAGCACTGGGGATCGGTAAACGACTACGTCGTGGACCTGCTCTCCGAGATCTTCCAGGTGTACAGCAGGCTCGCGCCCGAGCTCTGCGAGACCGTCAAGGAGTATGCCGGCGTTGCCTACAGCATCTGCGTCGGTGAGAAGGAGACTATCGGCAGGCGATATCCCGAGTTTGCGTAGGGGGCAAGGCAGACTTCGCATGGCTGGTAGTCAAGCAAGATGTACCTACTATTGCTCCTATCTTTTTTTAGCAGTCTGCTATAAGTGTACACGGACTGAATATCAACTTATTCATATATGAGACTCCAAGGGGTCAAGCATGTTTATGACGTTGATAAGTGCGTTCAATGAATTCTTATTAAATTACCTAAGGTATATATCATCTTATATTTATGTGTCATGGCGACCAATCTCATCGTCGTTGTAATCAAGTAGCATCCGATATCGCAACTACACCACCATAGTCAGTGTCCGTGTATACGACATGTACAGTAGCTTTGCTAATAGGCATCAAAAAGGAGTTAATCGACGCAGTTTTTCCCAACTTCGATTTCGGTATCTTTCGCGTTATCTCCGCAGCGGGCTAGGAAGTAGGTATAGTAAACCCGAGGAGTTAAAAGCAGTAGCTTTGTAATTCGCAACTCACTGCTATTTTGATCTAGAGCGAGATGACAAGACGACAAAACGATCGGTAACCCGTGATATATTAGCAATCTCTAAAGAACATACCAACCCCTTTCTACTATACTATGTAAAGAGATAAACATTTAGAAACGAACACATGTCACCCAGTAAGAGTAATAATAAAAGTAAATAGCATTAAAATACAAAAGTATAGTATTATTCACCAAATAAGAAAAGAGAACTCAACTAAGCTACCTTACCCGTCTGAGGAGGTACGTGTGTATCTTACCAGCCTTGAGCGAAACACAGAAAACAAAGCGGAAGACGTTATATGTAACACACACACACGCACCCAGTTTAATACAATCTCCATTCTGCCCGATCCAAGACTCACTCCCAAGCTCATTTCATCTTACCTCTGGCGAAGATTCGTCGGGCTCTGCCCTTCTAGTCCAAGACACGACCGGAAACACCCGCCGCACTCCTATCCTTCGTCTGCGTCTTCTTCAGTGACTTGCCCAGTTGAATCTCGCTCAAGAAGCCCGAGGGTCTACCCCCACCCGACGGGACAGCAGGCATGTCACCTGCTGGCGGTGGCGGCGGCGGTGGAGGGGGTGCCATGCCTGGGATTGGGGGTGGAGGAGGCGGAGGACCCCCAGGAGCTCCAAAGTCAGGCATAGGAGGCGGCGGTGGAGGACCTCCCGCCGGGCTTGCTTCTGGCATGGGTGGGGGCGGCGGAGGTGCAGCTGGGGATGCCGCAGCGTCTCCGCTCGGCGGGGGAGGACTAAACGGCGGTGAAGCCACCGCTGGTGAAGCTCCAGCAGACTTATCACCCGTAGCCGATAGCGGTCGTGGAGGACCCATGGATCCGAAAAGAAGTGATGCAAGCTGGGCGGCTCCAGCAGCGGGCCGATCGTCATCCGAGTCTTCGTCATCTTCCTCGTTTCCAGAGCCCCATTCGTCATCCGTATCGGGTCGTTTTCGGGAAGGCGGAGGCGCCGCCTTGGCCTCCTGCGTTATCCGGAAGAACGGATTCGTAGACACTTCTGGTTGAGGTGGAGGCGGCGGCGGCGGCGCGGGAGCAGGAGCTGCTGCTGCAGGGGCAGGAGGCGCTGCCGCCGAGTCAGAAGACTGAGACAACATCCGACGGTACGGGTTACGGCTCTCCGATTCGGACGGCGGGCTAGTGACAACCGAAGGGGGTGACATGACAGGCGGCGCGGGTGCCGGAGGCGGCGTGGTCTTCCGCTCGAGCTCTTGGCTACCTAGCTGGCTGCTACCAATAGTAGGGGTAGATGCCTGCGGCGTGATTTGCTGCGGTCCCTCGTCATCATCTGACGACGACTCATCCTCGTCCATGGCTGCAAGTTGCCGCTGGAGCTCGAGTTCTCGTTGGCGAGCGGCTTCGATCTCGGCGCGTTGGGCGGCTAACTTGGCTTCTTTCTCCTTCGCTTCAGCTACTGCAGCCTTCTTCCGTTTCTTTTCCTCTTCCTTCTTTAGTTTGCCTTGGCGCACTTGCTCTTCCAACGCTTTGAGTCGAGCAGATGCCGCGTCACGCTCCTTTGCGAGCTCTGCTTCCTGTTGCCTAGCCGCATCCCTATTTGGGGGTTAGTATCCAATGAATAGAGTAGAATAGCATATGTACTTACTCCATCTGCTGAGTAGCTCGCTGTTGCTCCTCGTGCTCTCTTGCCAGGCGCCCCTCCTCGGCTTTCCTGGCAGCCTCTTCCTCCTGGGCCTTTCTGGCGGCTTCTTCTTCTTCGGCTCTTCTTGCAGCGTCTTCATTCTTCGCACCCTTTCTTGAAGGTGGTGGAGGCGGTTTCTTAGTTTCCGCCTTCACTACGGGAGCAGGAGGAGGCACGCCTTGCTCCTCGGCGATCCTAGCTTGCCGCTCAGCCTCACGTCGCGCATCTTCCTCCTCTGCTTGTCGGAGCTTAGCAGCCCGCTCTGCTCTCTCGCGTTCCATCCGTTGAGTAGCAGTTTCTCCAGGTTTGGAAGGCGCCTTGATTCCGAGGGCCGCCAGACGCTCGGCCATACGCTGCTCTGCTTGCTGTTTGATGAAAGCGGCCCTCTCCTCTGGGGTCTTGTACGATGAGTACGATCCACCACCGGGCGCAGGAGACCGCGTAGTTGGAGGCGTGGCAGTGCGAGCCGTTACCGAGGGACTGTCAAGTCGTGTTGGTGGCGCTTCTGCCTTGACAGGATCAGCAGTGGCGACTCTTCCACCCTTGCGGTCTTGAGCTCTGACTCGGGCTGCGCGGCTTGAGCGCTGTAAATCAAAGATAAAATCTCGAACCTCATCTTCGACACCGAGCGCGTCTTCCCATCTCCTTTTCTCGTGCTCGTTGGCAGAACTTTGACCGCCTTCCTTGAGGTTATCCTCAATACCCCGCGAGAATTCGCGAACACTTTCCTCAACGTCACGGACCATGCGTTCGTTATTCTCCTTCTCAGTTCGAATATTGAGATTCTCCTCTTCCAGTCGTTTCTGTGCATCACCGTCATCACTAATGTCAACTTTCTTGCCGGTTAGGGCAGCGGTTCTTTGTTGCATCATAGCCTTAGCTCGGGCCTTGAGGCGGTCCGATTCGGTTATTGAACCGCCTGGCCCAGTGCCAATGATATTAGAGGCACTTCCGGGATGAGCCTTCGCGTCTCTGAGTCGGAAGAGCTCCAGTTTGGCATCAGCAATGGTCTTTTCGGTCTTTCTAACCTGAGAAGCCAGCTCAGGGATCTTATCGGTAAGGTTCTGTAGTTGGCGCTTTAGGGCTCTTCGTTCCGCTTCGGAGTCACCGCTTGCGAGAGCCACATCAGGGTGAGCGTCGATGTCATCTTGAATACGTCTGATGCGGCGATATAACTCCTCGGCCTCACGTCTATCGCGCCTGTCAAGAATATCATCCTCCTCGGCAGCTGTTTCGTCCTTGAAATCCATAGCGTCCAAAAGAACTTGCTTCTCCCGAATCTTTTTCCTGAGCTGATCAAGGGAGAGTTCGTCGTTGGATGTGACAGATGAGGGCGATTCGGGGCGAGGCGAATGGTTGCCAATCCTGCGCCGCGCACTCGATCTATACCCGACGTCGTCATCGTTGTTCTTGAATACTGTCGCATCTTTTCGTGCTGCGCCAAACCCTCCAGCATTTCCCTTGAACGAATGGCTCTTCAGATAACTAACACCTGTCTTTTGGGGGAGTAGAGCAGCTCCTGATGTCTTGCGTAAATCGGACTCCTGGCTTAACATAGACTTGATAGTCCCGAGAGACTCGGTGAAATTACGAGTGGATGGCGGGACCAGCTCGGGGGGTAAAACGTTAGGAACGGGATAACCGTTCAGTCTCCTGTAAATAAGATGCATGGCTACCGCAAATTCGTCGAGGTTAAGCTTGCCCTTGTTTCCATTGTCCGCAAGGGTCCAGACTCGCTCAAGGTCCGGCTTCTCGAGACCGCTCTGACCGAAAATCTCAATTGCTTGGTCTCCCCCAATAAACCCCTTACCCAACCCATCCCATGCCCGGAATAATTGATCATAACGGGTCTTCTCATCCTTGGTAATAGCCCAGGGAATTACTGCATTGCCAGATAGGCCAGCGGTAGTGTAGTTCTGCTGCTCACGGCCAGCCTGTGGCATCATTCGAGCTTGCAGCGCGTCGATATTGGGAAGCCCCGAAGCGGGGGCGTTAACTAGACCCCATTGGCCTGGCTTTCCAGTTGGCTGGGCATTGAGAGGAGCTGCGCTTGCCGGAGACAAGCCGCCAGGAAAGCCCATGGGCATAGGCGGCATGGGCGGCATGGGCGGTCTAGGCCCATTATATCCAGTCGGCTGTGGATTGTTCAAGCCTCCCGGAAACCCAGTCGCCTGAGGCTGCATTGCCTGCCCGGGGAATCCTGTTGGTTGACTTGGGAATCCCGTCATCTGTGTTGTAAGTAGCTGGGAATTCGAGGGCACGGGCTGAGGATGTTGTATGGTCGGCGGAGTTGAAGTGTTCTCTCTTGTAAAATCCGGAGCATTGGTGGCAGCCCCGGAGCTACTATCCTCTTCCGTGATACTAAAATTGATAATGTCCACCATACTTGACACTTCGTTCATGATGTTATCCGGCAGGCTACTAGGTATCGTTTTGCCTACAAGCTTCAAATTGCAGAGGTACATAGCTAATGCAAATTCTGGGAAGTGAAGCTCGCCCGATCGGGTAGTGTCCGCGAGAGTCCTATAGCGTAGAGGTTAGATACTTGCTTGCAGGATAGCAAAGTCGTGATACCATACCAAATATGCGACAAGGAATCTCCATCTAGCCTCGATCTCAACAATAGGTCTCGAGCCTTATCGCCAGACATTGTCATCTGGCCGTCGCCCACAGCTGACTTGAAAAGTGTCTCAAACTTGGCCTGGTCTTGGGCCGTGATGAAGGATAATCGAATATTCGGAATTTTGTTCGCGGGCTTCTGAGCGGCTCTTCGACCCCTCGGTTGTGGTTCAGGGGCACCTCCTGTCCTAAACGAAGCAGCCATTGCGCTGAAGCCCGTGGGTTGAGGTTTGATCGCTGGAGCTGGCGCTGGCGCGGAAGGAGGGGCTTGGGTCGTGGGCGACGAGAACGAGTTCTGGGGCTGTGGCTGTGGCTGTTGGTTGAACTGGCTTTGGAATTGTGAGGGAATCTGTGGCACTGGTGGAAGGCCTGTCTGATAGCTTTGCTGCTGAGGAGCTTGGCCGGGGAAGCCGGTATACTGAGGTTGCTGGAGATTTACGACCATAGGAGACTGCTGCGGCATTCCTGTGGACTGTGGTTGTATACCCTGCCCACCAGGGAAACCTGTATACTGCTGGTTCAAGGGGGCCTGGCCGTATCCAGTCGGTTGCGGAGCGAATGGACTCAGCTGCTGTCCAGGTTGTTGAGGTTGCTGCCCTTGGCTGCCAGCCCCCATGCCGAACGAGTTGCCATACTGTTGGGGACCTGGGCGTAGGGTGTTACCGCCCATAAACGAATTGGAATTGGAATACATGGTGAAAGAAAAACACGTCTCTGGATCTAAAAATGGACTGACTAAAAGGAGAGGTGGGTAGGTCCAAAGGACCGAAAGAAAGCTCCCTGATGATAAAATTTGGGGGAGGCAAGAGAAAGTGAAAGTGTTGCAAATGACGAAGCAGCTCTAGAAATCAAACGGGCGCAAGGAGAGTGGCTTGGCGAGTACGACCACTGCCACAGCCTGCCTAGGTAGGTACCTAGTCCCTGTTTCTTATCCAGTAAGGAGTAGGTCCGAGGCCCCGAGCTACAACAATATGCAACTAACGGTGTTGAAATGAGCCAATCCTCATCATAATAAAATTGAAATTTGAATTGCAGATGGCTGCTAGCTTTGCTTAGCTTTGCTTAGCTGCTTATTACATGCCGTATGCCGTATGCAGCATGTCGTATGCTGCGCATAGGTGCATCTCACGTCTCACACACCCCATGTTTGCAACCGACAGACTGATCACGACAATTACAATTACTGTATCAACCATCTCCACAACCCCAGCGACTTCTGTGCGTATTTATGCTATGGATTGCGCATTTATCGATTGACGATTACCTGATGGTATATATACGCTCACCACACTCCAGAGTTTGGTCTGAAGATATCACCACCTCCCGTCAACTAGTCGTATTGTTTGTTCTGTTTGCAATACCTCCAAATTACCACCTCAAGACTCACCCAACTCATATTACAGCCTCTCTATGGGCCCCTCTTTTACAACGGCAATACAATAGTACAAAGCCTGCCTAGGAACGGAACACTCTAGGATTCATTCCTCTAGACTACCATCTATCCGTTGGAAGCCTTTGGTAATAGGGGCCCTGCCCCTATCCTTTACTGGACCGTCGAGGTAGGGAATTGGTCGGCATTCTTCTTGGTCCATGCCTTGAAATCCACCTTGGCAGCAGCTTTCTTTAGAGCGCCGGCCAAGCCGAATTGGGTTGGTATACCCTCGATCCGGTGTGTCGAGTTGATATTCTTGACCAGCACAATCTGGTAGCAAGTGGCAGTACCCTGTCGGGAAGCGATGGTAGAAGCCGCGAGGAAGTATTCCCAGATCTATATGTTGTCAGCAACTCAGCCCCCATCCCCTTATTGCTAGTCATAGGTAACTTACGCGGAACCATCGCTTTCCATACTTGGCCTCGACCTTCTCACGGTTTGCCAACCAGTTCCTATACCACCGCCAAAGAGTTGCGGAATAGTGCACACCGATTGTGTCGATTCCCTTGATTTCCCATCCAGCCGATTCCAATCCGCTGACGAAGAAGTCGAGAGGAGTTGACGCGTCGGCACCAGGGAAGACGTATTTGTTCATGAATAGGCCCCAAATTAGATCCTCGTACTGCCAAGGCTTTCGAAGGCCGGCAATCTGCAGGAAGAACACACCATCGTCGTCGAGCATGTCGTACACCTGCTTCAAGAAGGTAGTATACTTGCGAACACCGACGTGCTCGGCCATCTCGAGACATGTAATCTTCTTGTATCCGCCCTTCGGCACCGGGATATCGCGATAATCCATGCAGAGAATCTTGCTCTGTTCCTCAGGGATGCCGACGTTGCGCAGAGCCTTATTACCCCAAGCAGTCTGGTTACGACCGAGAGTGACACCAGTGGCGTGAGCGCCGTAGTTGACGCTGGCAAATCGTGCAAGAGTACCCCAACCGCAGCCAATGTCAAGCAGTGACTCGCCTTCCTTTAGATCAATCTTTTCGCACACAATTGCCAGTTTGTTGTCCTGAAGCTGCTCAAGAGTTTCTTCTCTGTTGATATCCGAGATAACGCCAGAAGTGTAAATCATGCGAGGTCCCAAGAACCAGCCGTAGAAGTCATCGCCACGGTCATAGTGATCGCGGACCTGCTCCTCATCTTTTCCAAGTTAGTTAGGATGGTTCTAGGAGTGTTTGATTCTTATCTTACCCTGACTCCGCGAGTGCATGATGACTTCGGGCATCATGCCGAAGAGAAAGTATTTGCAGAGACCCCATGTAAACCGGAAGCTGGCCCAATCATGCCTATACTCCATAACTTCCAAGCAGTCGCCGTTGAAGTCGACGTCACCGTCGAAGTACATCTCGTAGAAAGTCTCCAAGGGGATTTTATTTCTGCCCTGGTACTTGAGCTTGTCCGACTGTTTCTTGAAGGTGAGGTAGTGCTCGACCGGTCGTCCTGGGTACTTGGCTTTCTCGTTCTTTCGGGGGCTTACGGCAGAGACAGTAAGCCAGAAGACAGCAAGAAGGGGAATGCTCGTGAACAAGGCGAAAAAGATGGCGGTCTTGAGACCACCGCCAACTTTCCATGATAGGTACAGAGGGACGCCTCCCATTAAGGAGAACAGAAGGATGTTAGAGAATGTTTCGGCACCGGCCGAATCCGCAGGTAGAGGGGCATTTTTTATAGAGGGATACTAGAAAATAGCTATTAGCAAAGAGGTCGAAGTTTGGTAGTTGCGAGAATGGCGGGAATGGCAAGAATGGCGAGAATGGCGAGAATGGCGAGAATGGCGAGAATGGCAAGAATGGCGAGACTTACCGAGGTGGTTCGCACACCGCACTCCTCAAACTTTTCGAAGGTAGGAGTGGGAGCTTTAGGAGTTTCGATAAACTCGAACTCAGACTCGCTCCCGTTAACACTATGAGGCTTGGACATGGTGAGGATGCAAAGCCCAATGAGAGCTGATAGACTTTGCGATGTTCCCTTCTTGTCGTGAAGAGGGAAAGAATTTGTGGGAAAACGAAACTTATTTGTTCGTCTCTGCCCTTGTCGAAAGCAAACTTTCCCACTTTCACAGACCGCCGCTCTATTTTTTGCTCTACTCCAAATTCGACAGCCTTTTCTTGAATTGGCGTCTCTGAGTGGCTGGGAAACCTTAAGCTAGGGCCACAATAGGTGCCGTTCCGTTGTAATCACAGTGGGGTCAACCACTACAATCACTGCCCGGGTTGCCCCGCGAGCTCCTTTTCTCGTTTCCAGTTTCCAACGGTGAGTAAGGTAACCCCACCTAATAACCCGAGCCTCTAGAAGTTTGCAGTTTGCACATCGAACGGAGAATAGGAGATATTCATGTATCTCGATAACATATACCTAACCACAAACAATATTCAAAGGTATTGTCGGTGCAAGCGAGAGAGGATTTAGGCAATGACTCCATTAATTGGATAGAATATTTAACATTCATAATAAGAAAACACATAGGCATAGTTCCATATTTTGTAATCATAGGTCTGCATAGGCCTGGTAGCAGATAACATATCCACGTTGTTAGTACCTTGGTAAGAGTATCATCTTAGTGGGGAGGACCCGGCAGCAATATAACGATCTCTATCGGCCAAGTCTACTATTCAAAGTAGTTTGAGTTGGTGATTTTGGGCGTCCACGGAATGCATCCGATCTAAGACCCAACCTTCAAGACATTAACCATCGAAATATTCAACAAACTCGGACTAACTTGAACCAACAGATAAAAGGCAAAGACAAAGCGTAAGAGACAGAACAAGGCCATAGTAATGGTGGAATGTAGTGCTCTAGTTACCTCGCAATATGGATATGCCCAGCGCATCGAGGAGCATCTAAAGCCCTCGCTACATTACTGCCCAGGCACAGAACATAGTGCATCGCTGAACATGTTGAATCAAGCGTGATCAAACACCACCAGGTAGTATGATAGATAAACTTGACTCAGTGCCCGAAAGCGAACTATGCGCCTCGTAAAGTCCCTGAATCATGACTAAGTGATTTGGGGGAGGATAGGTGATTCAACATGTGGGTGTCAGTGAAGTCGATACGATGCGATCTCAGGGCATTCTGAATGGTTTACAGGATTGGAAAACGAATACTTTAGGTAGTCCAACTGTTGCTAGTCCATGTTAGCATCATTTCAAGTGGCGTAGGTATATAAAAGTATAAAAGTGCATTAAAAAGCACTATATTCTCTAGTGATTTGGTTATGCAAGATAACTTACCCCTTTTTTCTTTTTTTTTGGCTAGGCCGTTACAACCCCTTTAATCAATTTGGTCGTTCTAGCAGTAGATATCCTACACTGACTTTTGCTTCCCTTCAAGTAGATGGCAATGCCGATTCTACCCCCTTTAGCTAATCCCATCTTCAACGCTCCAGGTAAACTGGTGATAAGAACTTGGATTATACGCTTGCGAATCTTAGGGTCCAAGGTCCTCTCTGGATAGACCATGTACGATATTTATGGCTAGAGGGTGACGATATAATTTTATCTAGTCGAGTTAATCGACCTACGAGCTGGGTTTCAGCGTCTGTAGTCTCGATCGTGATGCCCGCGGCCATTCCGGTTTTGGTCGCGGTCTCGGTCACGATGACTATGGCTGTTGCTATGGCTATGGCTATAATCTCGTCGTTCGCGCTCGCGCTCGCGTTCGGATTTGTAGCTGTCGCCGTGACGATTCTCGCGGTCTCGTCTCTCCTTTTCCTTGTCCCTTCGGTACTCGTCTAGGCGTGGCCTCCGCTCCTTATGCCCATGTTTTCGGGCCAATTCTCCCTTCTTGATTTCCTCGTCCTCCTTCGAGCCAAGCCCCATCAAATGAGCTCGCCTCTTAGCTTCTTTGGGTTTGGAGCCACGCTCTTCCCCGTTCCATCCCATACCGCGTAGCATGGCAGCCCCGAACTCCCCTTCGGGAATCTGATCATACTCTTCAATAGTCGAGACCTCTGCAGCTTCCTCCATTCTGCGACGATAGGACTCCTGCTCTGAAGGCGTCGTAGGGGTGCCATGCCTTGACGCATCTTGGATGACGAGGTCTTTCGCAGACTTTCGCTTCTTGCCGAGAAGAGCATCTATAGCGTCGCTGTCTTCTGTTTTGGAAATGGCGGGGCCATTATCCCGGGGTGTGGTGTCAGTATCAGTCGTAGCGGGTATCTGCTCTTCTGGTAGAGCGTCGTTCGACTCTCCAGCGTCGTCTTGTGTCGGTTTCTTGGTCACAGTTAAGCCCCATTTGATTTGCTTGTCCTGATCGGCCGGGTCGGTCTCTGCAGTCTCGTTGGCCTTGGCTGGCGAAACGCCTCTGGATCCTCTCTGAGCTTTCAATTCCGCCTTCCAGTCGCGATTTTTGTGGCCTGTAATCACGTATGGCGCATTCCCCCGAGACTTGTCCTTGCTCACATTCCGTCTCTTTGTCTCAGACTCTGCCCAGTCTCCACCGATGGTCACAACCTCATGTCGAGCACCATCTTCTTCGTCGCTTCCGGAATCAGAGTCATGACCAAGCGCATGAGGACGGTGACGTTTGCCTAACGCCGACGGTGGCTGTGGGCGGGTCTGTTTTCTTGCTCCGTTGGTTGATTTTGATGACGACGTGCCGAACTTGATAGCAATCCGCGGAGCCGGCTCAGGCATCCTCGCAACCTTAGGCTGGTGGTACTGGGGTTGGAAAAGGTCGTGATGTGATGTGGTCGATGGGCGCAAGATTCAGTGGCAGAAATTGGCGCCAAAGGAATAGATGTCGAAGAGCCAGACGGGATTGTGGCCGTGCATTTAGGTCCACAGAGCCAGTGTGGCTTGGGCAAAAGGTGGGTGTACCCTGGAATTATGCAAAACCGCGATACCCAGACTAAAGCGACTTCATCCAGTACAGTAAGAGATAAGGAAAAATTAAATGCTATCTCTCTGACGTTTTTGTGTTACTAAAGTTGGTATGTATTGAAGTATTTAACATCGTTGTTGACGGTCGACTCATTGCGCGGGCCTTACTAAAATTTAGGTGCATATCACGGTTAGCTGTCTGCCCAGGTCTAATCCCGCTTTCCTCAGCTCTAGCACCAAACTTCATACATACTGTACCTCTGTAGGTATGTACTTCTTGTAAGCTCTCATACTATTAAAAGATGCAATCCTTCCCCCGGAATGAACGAATAGCAGTTGGTGGTACATAGTATAGTATTCTTATCAGGATATAAGGCACGAGGGCGATGGCTCGGCAGAAGGAGGGGCAACTGCTGAGTAGGTACCTTCGTACATGCAAACTGCCCAGGTGCAGGCGTAAAAAACTTGGGGTTAGCAGGTTCTAATCCTTACCCGTAGCCAAGGTAGCAGCGATAGCAGCGATAGAAGCCATAGCAGGTCCTAGAACGCCGCTACGCACCCAATCGGGCCTGGCAAGCTCCCTGTTCACTGGAAGGCACCCGCGTTAGGTACTAGGTAGTGCTGTAGGCTTCATTTAACGGAAAAGAAAAAAAAAATCAATCGGACTCATCCTCGATCTTCAAGATAGAATTCAATTAAAGAACAACAACGCCATCGCTTTCATCTCGGAGGAACGTGATATTCATCTTTAACGCCCCCATTAAGCTTGGAGAAACATTCGTTTTCTCGCAAAACGGATGTCGCCATCGTCGATGCTATGACTGAGGTCGTGCCCGCCGACCGCACCAAGCTTCTGCAATCAAAGCGGGCAGAATGCAGGTCAGTATCGCTGTGCTTATATTCGTTAAATAGAGCGAATTGATCCGATACTAACGATATAATTTTTGGGGAGGTTCAGTGCACTTATACGATCGAGGAAGAGGAAGTTATGCGTCCTCTACGCTGTCGCTTCTACGCCGGAAACCCTACCGCAGCGCAGTTTCGCCGACCCTGACGCGAAATCAATCAACGCCGGCGAGTCGCAGTTCCTTGAAGGGTGTGACATCTTACTGTATGTCTACCCTATCTACTATTTAATTTTCACCAATCTCCGACCGCGTTACGGCTTAGGAAAGGTTATGGTCACTTATTAGCTAAATATTTCTTCTATTAGTGGTAGGAAGTTGAACGAGTCGAGCATCCCTACGCGACCGCGACCTCGATCCGACTACCCCCAAAATCCTAGGCCGGGTGGATCTTACATTCCGAACAGAAGCGCACCTCCCGCTGTTACTAAGAAGCAAGACGGTGATTCTAATAAGCGGCCAGTGATACCGTCACCCTCAGCATCGCGACCTGGACCAAGCGATGGTCAGACCAATGCTATCTTCAGCCCGCCCGTCCCTCAGCCTGGGCCGGTCTTAAAGCAACCCCAGCAGTCACCAGCGTGGTCTAATCAATCTGCCGATGCGTCTGCGACAAAGGACATCTCTCCTTTGATCAACGAGCAGCATAAACCTGGATTCCCGTCTAACGAAAAGGCAGAGACTTTACCTGGGACGAATAGACCTAATGGAACTTCGCCGATTGCAAATGGCCTGCCGACGGGCTCGTCCGACTTATCTCAATCGCACACCAACCAGATTTCGGCGAATGAACAGCGGCAGCTAGACCCTAGGCATACGGATGCACAGCAGCGAAACTTGGACCATGGCACGCCGATGGATATTGATGTGGCACCATCTAAAAAGTCCGACGACAAGCCTGCTACGGTCCACCTAGCTCCTCAAGCGGACACGGGTCATTCAGTTGATGCTGTATCTCCTAACCCGACTGCTTTAGGAGCAACTACTCCAGGGATACCCAATGCTTCGACCAATCCGAGTCCAGATCGTGACGGTGTGCCATTTGCGGGCAGCGCAGAAGCTAAGGCTGTGGGGATGAAAGACGAGAATGCTTTGAAACAAAGCTTGAATAGTCTAGCCCCCCCTAAACCATCTGTGGCTGGGATGTCTGAAAGCGTTCCGAGCCAGTCTAAACACCAGCCCGGATCAACGGAATCGCCCGGTAACGCTATTTTGGAAGCAACCACAACTGTAAATTCAGTACAGCCGCCGAAGTCTCCTCTGCCTGCAGCTAACGGCCTATTGAATGAGAAGCCGGTGCCTTTAGAGGTCGACATTCATCCTTTGCAGCAACTCTCTGAAGATGATTCCCATGGTCGTCCTATGGCAAGCGTACAAACCGATGAACAACAAACTGACTCGAACGCGACGAGCTTAGGCGCACCCGTGATCGAAGCTCTTGGGAATAGTGATGAGAACAGAACTACCACGAAGGAAAAGGTGGTGGCTTCTAATGCCTCCTCCCAAGTTGCACCCCAAATTCATTCCCAAGATGTTCGACAGCCGCCCACTCCCACGAATCCTCTGTCAGACCAAAACCGACCAAACAGCCCTACAGGAGTTGCTCGGCAGAAACCAGTATCTGAGATCCTCAGCGAGGCCCCCCAGCCCTCAAGAGACCATGAGCCTGAGCACACAGCGCTGATAACGCCCACGTCGCAATCCACGAAACATCAATCTCAAAATTTGTTGCACCAGGTTAAGCTCAAGGAGATGAGCAAGCGGGCTACCGTTGTCTTCGGAAAACTACCCAAGCCTCCCTCGGACGCCGACAGAACTCTTGTTCAGAACAGGTCGAAGGCTGGCCAGATGCTTGCCGATGACTATTTCACGCCGCTTTTTGTGCAGGCGTTTACTACGAACTCGAGATGGATGAAGCCTCTGGACCAAATCTTACATCAGGCCCACAAGACGTTGTCTACTCCAGATTCGTATACCCAGATACTTGAAAACCAGGCTTGCCGACTCCTCAAGAGGGTTTACCACTTGCAACATCACAACAAGTGGTCTCTGCGGCAGCCGAAGCGTTGTCCTGAGCCCCCGCGCCAAGCTAGCCACTGGGATGTTCTACTCAAAGAAATGAAATGGATGAGAACAGACTTTCGTGAAGAGCGGAAGTGGAAAATGGCAGCTGCTCAAAACCTTGCCTACGCATGTGCCGAATGGGTGTCCGCTTCCCCAGAAGATCGCAAGGCTTTACAAGTGAATGCCATTATTCCTCCTCTAACTTTGGTAGATGCTGGAGATGTCCCGATGACCGATGCACACCATCCCCAGAGTTCCGAGGATGACCCAACTCCAGAGCTTAGTCCCTCTGCAGAATTTGATTCGCCTTTGGAACCGGACGATGAGCCTCATCATACGATGATAGACACAGTGGCGCCTTCAGCTATATTTACTCTAGAAAGCAACGACGTGGTCTTTGCGCTTCACCAGTCAGCCGCCGCGGATAGCTTACTTAACGAATTACCATTGTATGGATCACCACTCGAAGTACCGAAGTCGGACCTTACAGCGCCAGAGTACGATCCGGACGCTTCGTGGCGACGACCCGCACTGCCGCTTAGCAAGTATGTAGAGGGTCGAATGAAGCTGACATCAAATGAGCCACCGAAAAAACGAAGTCGGTACCGATATGCACAAGAGGATGAAGAGGACGACGAAGTGATCTTCGGCGAGCACAGTGACAGCCAGCCTCGGCTTGAGCCACGAAATCCTGACGTGGCGTTATTCTGGCCGGAGAACAAAACTATTAGAGATAGATTACATGCCGGGCACCAATTCCGCCCTCCGAACGAGCATAATATGCCATTTCAATCGTTCTACGAATTCCGCAGTCCTTCTCAATGGGTCCAGTCCGAAGATGACGAGCTCAAGAGCCTTGTCCGCGAGTACTCGTATAATTGGTCTCTAATATCTAGCATTCTCTCCTCCAAGTCTATGTTTAGCTCTAGTGCGGAAAGGCGCACGCCTTGGGAATGCTTTGAACGTTGGGTTATGCTCGAAGGGCTCCCACACGATATGCAGAAGACGACCTACTTCAAGTTATGGCAAGGCCGAATTGACGCGTCCCAACAAGTCATCAGGAATCACCAAGACGCGATGCAACAGCAAGCGCAGCAGCAACAGCAATCTGGTGCTAATGGTCCGGTTACGCCTATTCCCAAACGGCGGTTTAATGTGCCACTGAATGTACCACGACGTCGTAACCAAAGACACCTCACGATGATAGATGCAATGAGAAAGCTAGCTAAGAAACGAGAGACTGCGATACAGAAGCAACAGCACGCTGCTTCTCTTGCAGCCATGAGAAAGACAAATGAAGCACCTCAGGCGCCGAGGGGGCCAACAAAAACGCCAAGGGAATACAGCATCATGCGATTCGAGCGAGACCAAGCTATGGCCGAGAGGCTAGCAGAGAGGATGGCACAACAACAGCGCCACGAGGCCCAGCGCAGAGTATGCACCCCATCCCCCCTTGAGTATCCACGTAATGCTAATGACCATACAGGCTGCCTTACAACAAAGGGCGCAGCAAGGACAAGTCGCACAGATGGCAGCAGCAGCGCAGAATACAAGTCAGCTCTCGCAAAGCAATCCTCCGATGGCAGCTTCTCATCCTCACGCGGCCATGGCTCGAGTTACTACTCCTAATCCGATGTCGATCAACGGCCAAGGACGTCCGCGAATGCCAATGCACGCCACTCCGAACGGGGCTTCAACCCCGAATCACATGGGAGGTGGACTCGTCCCCCCTATGCAAATGAATGGCGCCTCTCAGGTGCAGATGCCTGCTGTGAACGGCCAGTCGCGGATGGCGATGCCCACAGCTCAACCAGATATTCAATTGTTGATGCAAGCAGCGCAGATATCTGAGCAACAGCGCCGCTCAGTGCAAATGCGGCAACAGCAACAGCAACAGCAGCAGCAGCAGCAGCCGCTGCCGCCGCAAACGCATCATTCTCCTCAGGGAAGCATGCCTTTGCAGAGTTCTCCGCCAGCCATGCGAGCCGCTGCAATGAGCGGGCTAAACCAAAAGAGCTATCTCAACAATGCACAGGCCCAAGCGATGATAGCTTCGTTTAACAATGCGAACGGATCAGGAATGTCAACACCCCCAGCCCAAGGGCTAACAGTGACGCCTCAAGCTGGGTCGCCGCGGCCGAATTCTACAATGCCCACGTCAACCCACCAGACGTACGTCTCGCAACTCCAACACATCGAGAGCCAGATTAGACAGGCACACCCCAATACTCCGCAGGATATGGTCCGGGATATGGCGAGACAGCTGCTTAATACCCGGCATAACAACCACAACCTCGCACAGTCGGCGATGAACGCGGCAGCCGGGGGAACAGGGCATGCTGCTGCGGCTAACGGTCCGCACCAGTACGCTCAACTCCTGCGTGCTCAGCAACAGCAACAAGCCGCTGCGGCGGCCGCGGCACAGGCGCAGCAGGCACAACAAGGAGCGCAGCACCAGCGGAATTCGAGCGGAAGCGCAACACCAACACCGTCGGTGCCCAAATAGACATGTCACGATCCGGCAAATGCTGGCGTGATGTCTGTAAATAAAAACAATCTGGTGGAGCAAGTCTAGACCTAGTCCAAGATATGAAAGCTCGTCCTTTTTCTCGATTCTCGGGGGGGCAACAAAGTCCAGGCCAAGAAATACCCGGTTGATCACGTATTCGCCTGAAGGAGAAAGGTGTCGACTGGCTATAGAGGTGATTACCTCAGCGAGCTCATCGCTGTGTATCCCTCACAGATTGCCATGGTAGGCACTCTGGCCACAGAGAGAAAAGAGAGGAGAAGGCACTTGATCCTCGAAACGATAGAGGACGCAGTTGAGTGGGCTTTGATGATTTCAGCCCTCATCCAATGTAGGATACTTCGTGGCTTATAGCCTATAGCCTCGTGTCCCCAGGTAGATACCTTAAAGCTACTTTACCGAGTAGCGTTATTACCTACTAAGTAGAGTAGTATTTTACGCAAAAGGCTATTGCGTATGAGTATAATGAAAGAACAAAATTCGAAATACCCCGGTGCCGTGTGATGATGTTAGCAATTCCCTACGACTTGTGTACAGCTTTGTCAGTTGGCTAGTTCCACTATAGGCATCTATTCGAGTAAGAAGTATACACATGCAAGGTATCAATGGTACATGAAGTATACAGGTACGTGGTAACATCGGGGCCCGGAGGATAGAGTTAATAGAGTTAATAGACGGCCCCACTATACGTGTATCTCCACTTTATTTTTCCTGCAGCATCCATCGCTTTGGAAAGAAAAGAAAAAGATGGACGAAATTTTCGTGAGAGGCAACAACAGCTAGTCAACAGTCAACTCCAAAACACTACAAAATGGGCAAACGAAAGCGGACGAACGGCGCTTCTCATGAGGCCGCATTACAGATGTCAGCTAATGGAAAGAAACCCAAAACATCCGAGTTACCAAGCACAGAAGCTTCTCTCCCGTTGACGATACAAGTCGTTACAGGGTCTTATGATAGGATTCTTCATGGATTGACCGCGACGATATTGCCTGACGACCAAATCGAATTCGCCGACACTTTTCTTTTCAACGCCCACAACTCTGCCATTCGATGTCTAGCACTCTCGCCTCCTTCTGCCCCGGAGCCTGGCAAGCTGCAGAAAGTCATGCTGGCGTCAGGTAGCAGCGACGAGCGGATCAACGTCTACAATATTTCAGCACACCCCCCCGCCCATAAGGACCAAGACGCCCTATCTTCCGTCGCGCCTCGCAAGATCCTCGAGAACCCCAAGAATCGGGAGCTGGGTACCCTATTGCACCACTCGTCCACCATTACCAAGCTCGCCTTTCCTACCAAGTCGAAACTCATGTCTGCCTCTGAAGACTCTACGATTGCTGTCACAAGGACGAGGGATTGGTCGCTGCTGTCTACCATCAAGGCCCCCGTACCAAAACCCCTGGGTCGGCCCAGCGGAGATACGGCCGCCTTGGGTGGCACGCCCGCTGGTGTCAACGACTTCGCCGTCCATCCCAGCATGAAGCTTATGATTAGCGTGAGCAAAGGCGAGCGGTGCATGCGGCTATGGAATCTCATGACAGCCAAGAAGGCCGGCGTACTCAATTTCAGCCGAGATATGCTGCAAGAAGTGGGCGAAGGCAAACACTCATCCGGAGAAGGAAGGAGGGTAGTCTGGGGCAGTACCGAGGACGGCGACGAATTCTGTGTCGGGTTCGACAGGGACGCCCTGGTATTCGGTATGGACAGTACGCCAAAATGCAAGATCATGCCAGATCCCAAGAGGAAGATACACGAACTGTGCTACATCACGGTAGATGCGGCGAGCGACTCAGCACTACTAGCTATATCAACAGAGGACGGCAAGATTCTATTCTTCTCTACCAAGAATGAGGATCTAACTCAGGGCAGCTCTACGGCTGAGGAGGGAAAGGGGAAAACATCATTGCCGGTGGCCAAGCTGATGGCGCAAGTCGGTGGAAAGGAAGCCGGAGTTTCTGGACGTATAAAGGATTTCGGTGTAGTCAGGGTCTCTAGGAAGGACGGAGACGACTTGATTATTGCTGCCGGCAGTAGCGACGGCAAGCTCCGTATCTTCAAGTTTGCAGTGGCGGAGCTGAAGGGAGAAGGAAAATCAAACCCGACGAAGACGGCAGGCAAGTTACTCGGCACCTACGAAACTCAGAACAGGATCACATGTGTAGAGGCATTCGCGATGATACCCCGACCAGAAGGTGTAGAGGATAGTGAGGATGAACTGGAAGAGACCTCGGAAGATGACAAAGACGACGAGGATGAGGATTGATGGCGCTCCTCATAACGGCCTCTCATATCAAGTCAGATCGAGTGGACCAACCAAGCAAAAGGATAAACCCGGACTGACTAAGAATGAGAGTCATAGTTTGCATATTCGTTTCATGCGATACGAACCGATATGCGTATCGTATCAAAAATCTGCATTGTTGCGAAGTCGTTGCGTTCATATGTTACAACGGACAGCTAGAGCGTTTCGCGTTGATGATTGAAACCGAATTGCAAAATGATCTGGTGGGTTGTACAGCATAGAGTACAGCATAGATAGAATAAAACAAGCCATCGAGGCTAACCGGACTTCGCGATGAGCATGAGAGCTGCGAAATCCCGACCACTCAGGACCCCGTCTGTACGACGAGGTCTGCGAAGGTACGGCAGCGGGAAGGGCTTTTAGACGGACAACGACCTTTCTACTCGGGAAGGATTTACGCGTAAAAAATGCACGATGGTGTCACGGACTGGCAGACTGGCAGACTGGAGGTCGCATCCATGCGCCTGTGGGGTAGCGGCAGATCAGCCGGCCAACCAGGTACGGCTCAGCTTATTCTGTGGGTGACAAGCCAGCAAGCCCATTTCATGGCTCGCACAGTACACACATAGTACGAAGTAAAGGTCACAATGGACGGAGCATGTGATTCCTAGACGAGCCGGCCCTTGATCAGGGGCCTAATGGTGGTCCAGGGGACTATTATTATGTACCTAATGTATCAGTGTATGTAAAAAGCTTGAGCAAGCTGGCTGGCTGGCAGGCTCACAGGCTGGCAGGCTCGCAGGCTGGCAAGCTAGTCGATCAAGTCAAAGGACCTCTCCCCTGGAACCCGCTAGACCAAGACCAACCATTAGGAGGTCTGGAAGTTCTACGAGAGCAGCCATCATTTCCCAGGAAAAGACTAGGCCCAGGCAGCTTAGGTTTTCCCCAACGCAGCTTCGTGTCTGCGCGTCTGCGTGTCCACTAGAGCTGCTGCTGAAAGTCAGCAAACATCCGAAGCAGGGGTAGAGAGCAGCATTGCGGGCCACCTCTGCACATCACGAGGGGCGAGGAGGGGAAAAACAGCTGGTGGATGGCTAATATGAAAGACAACGGACTGACTTACATGGTACAGATTTACCTTACCACTGCATATTCGGAAACAGGAATTGGAGCTCTACCGATCTTATACCCTACATTTTACACCCTACACACCATACCCCATACGCAATACAATACCGACACCGACACAATGACCTAATTCAAAAGACAAAGAACCATGAGACAAGAAGAGTCAGTGTACTTACACATGTCGGCCTTGGCGGCGGAGCTTGAAGTAGACAGTGTGTAGGCAGGGAGCAGGGGAGCAGGAGACCAGGAGACCAGGGGAGCAAGCAGCCCAAGGTCGTAAGCGCGGAAGACCAATTTGCATGTGCCGTCTGTCTTTTACATGCCATTTGCATACGACACACACACATACGACACGACACATAGGTACATTCGACACATACTCCTACTCAACCTACTCGTACTCTTCTCCCGTCGACTATTCCGGTCATCATTTGTTACTCTAGCGACCAATTATATATACGTGCTCCTTCTTGATATATACTCGCTTATATATCCCACCATCCTTTAGCTACCCGGTACTTTGTTCGCTTACCTGCAGCATCTACCCTACACACCTCCTCTCGGTAGTCCAACAGAAGCAGGGCTTCGTGAAACTAGATCCAGTCGCAATCCTATTCGATACCGTTCCGATATCTCCTCGAGCGCAGCCGGCCAATTGGCCTCGTAGCACAGTTGGATCTTGGCCACCTGAAGAGCCACTTGGCTTTTCTCCTCTTGCGTGGCGGTAGAGGTTTTATAGACTACTTATAGATCTCGTACGGCTTGCAATCCTACATCCCGTCTCTTCTGTATTACCTGGATTGTTGGAATATTGCATCCTAAACAGCTTGGATTTGCTATCATACAGCTCCCAATGTCCGACTCCCAAGGTGACAGCGGTCCGCCCTTACTACGGCCCATCCCCCGCCGCCCCTTCGACTTACACCTCCGAGAACCCACGCCCCCAGAAGACGACACGCTTTACGATCCCCCCTTGCTCAATCTCGAATCTCTTAACTCGCGACTGCTCGATCCCAGAGACAATAATGGCCCGAATACTCCCAGCGAGTCCACATCCATCAGCCGCGCCAGCTCGGCCCTTAACTTGACGGGCTCGACGCTCATGGGCATATACTCGCCGTCGACGTACGGTAAAGACCGTTTCAGCGATATGACACCACCCACGCCCTGGAATAACGGCGCCGAGACGCCCGTCCAGGAGTTAGTACTAGACGACTACCTACGCATACACGAGATCCAAAAGGAGCGGGCCCAACCCTCGGAAGCGCGCAGGAGACGATCTTCCTTGCACCCGATTCTGAAGCCTCACCCCATGTCGGCTGCCCAGCGCGTGTTTCACTTTGGGTCCCGCGGTTTACTACTATTCGGACTAGGCATGCTCTACGGAATGATGGTCGCTCACCTACGCGACAAGGGTCGGGTTCAGATGGAAGACATGATCAAGACTGCTGATGGCGGCTACGATTGGCGTTATATGGCGTTCTGGGGCATCTCGGGGGTAGCAATGGGCTGCCTGCTTCCCTGGTTCGACGGCATATGGGAGCGAGCGTTCGGGTATGATGACGAGTCTATTGAAGAGCTGAGCGAGGCGGAAGAAAATGCGAAGAAGGACCCTGCTTCCTGCACGGACTGGGCCCTTGCGGTTAGGGGTATCGGGGCTCTCGTGGGCATCGCTTTTGCTATTGTGAGTGCTTGGTTCTCCTCGGCTCTGTTCCACTGTGCTTCGTCACACTTGCTAACAACCCCCGCCAGCGCAAGCTTCCATGGGACTCGACTCTCCAAGTCTCACTGACGCTAGCTCTCGTCAACCCCGTGCTATGGTTCCTGATCGACCGCTCCGTGCCCGGTTTTCTACTATCGGCGGTCGTCGGAATATTCGGGTCTGCGATCCTGATGGGGTTACAGCCAGAGATGGTGCCGACCCCCACAAACCCGTCCGGGTCTGGATTCCTCGGTTACGGATGGGAGTACGGTATCAATGCAACGGCTGGCGGGTCCGGCCTTGTACAGCCACAGAAGGAGTTCGTGTTGTTCGGCGGACATCTGACTGTCGGCCAGGAGACGGTAGCGACGGGCATCTGGATGATGAGCGTTCTGTTCTGCTGCTGCGTGTGCTTTGGAAATATCGGGCGTTGGCTGGCGTTGAACAGGAGCGCCGCGGCGAGGGGGCGGTGGGCGGAGAGGCGGTGATACGATAGGACTGTAATCTTACCGACCACAATGTGATTGGGACTTGGATGTGAGAGATACGGATATTTATTGATATCGTGCCGCAGTGAGATCTTAGTGAGATCTTGTGTTACCCATCTCAGTCATGATTACTAAGAAGGAGTATCTCAAAAAGGAGGATAGGAAAAACTGGGATAACCACATGTGAAAGACAGTAGCCGTTATCATGCTTGAAAAGGGGGACAGGATGGACTTGTGTATTGTCGCCGATGGTCTCTGAGTGCTCGGGCGATTCGTCCCAGTCCATAAGTACCTACCTCATAGGCGGATCTAAGTTGACATGGAGCACGGCTTGGAATTCAGGGTTTGCATTGGGACGGGACTATAGGATTGGATATGTATAGACTACGGCTATTATCATGTGTAGGACTACTGGACAGGGTACTACATATTTGGTGGAATCAACTTCGAATACCAATATGATACGGATCTGAAAGCTTTCCCGACCAATTATACCGCTTTTCACTGGTATTAAATTTTATATCCCCACTCCCTTTGGCCCCTTTGCTATCTATGTAGCTTGAATGTTGTTATAGGTACAGATCTATGTATGTAATTTGTAGTCTCGTGGGATCTGCTTGTGTTTACATGAATCCGTATAGAGCTAGTAAGGGGATAACGGGTGTAAGTTCGCGGAACCCCTGAACGCTCCTAAACTTTCCAAGGGACGTATAGAATCCCTTTATGTTAGCGTCATACATTTAATTTGCCTTATGTAAGCACATCATGTAGGTAACTTGATTTAGAGGCTGAATGAAGTTGCTGGCCGAGCCGTGGGTTAGGGGAGTCAGAGTGACTCTCGAGTAGTTCCGTCAAGGGTGTGTGCTTCCCAACCTTTTTTTTGTTTAACCTTGATGTTATCCATAGTTTTCTCTCTCTCTCTCTCTCTCTCTCTCTCTCTCTCTCTCTCCTTATCAGGCTCTCATCGGAGCACGTCCCGTCGAGGGAGACAATTAAGACAATTAGTGTACGAAGGGATAAAGAAGGACGTGTATGACCCGTGGACGGAGGTCGAAACAAAGAACGGAACTGCGAGCGGATGCAAAAAGGAAGTTATACATGACATCGAACCGTAGACAGGCAGACAGGCAGACAGGGCAGAAAGGGACTACTAAGCTTCGGTAGCGTCGATTTCCGGACCACGCCGCCTCGTGCCCGTTTTGTGTCACGATCGATCAGTGCGTGCGTGTTGTCATCGAAGTCCGGCTATCTTGCCCGTCCGTTTTTTTATTTTACCTGGTGGTTGTACACCAATGCTATGAGACGTTGGGGCTTTGACGAGATACGAATCCACTGTCTAGCTGTCTAACTACATAAGTTGGTGGTTAGCATAGACTACCCGTCTTGGTATTGGTAAATAGCTCAAGTGACCGTTCCATATTTTGCTGGCCGTATGCCATACGGATGCAAAGATCCTGAGATGAGATCGAGCACAACATGTAGCATCGTAGCATAGGTAAGTGTCCTTCGTATCAAGTCGCAGTCGATGGAAAGTACATAGTATAACCATGTACCTAGTATGCACTTAAACCAAAACTGATGGACGTATGTGGCACAGCAGTAAAGTCTGACAGCATCGACTCCGCATTTTGTCTTATTTACCAGGATAGCAACAACATAAAAGAGAGAGAGAGACTTGACGCTGTGGTAGCATTGCAACTCTTAGATGTATCATGTTCTTGCTCACAGGAGGAACTATATAATGCCCTGTAGCTACTGTTCATAGACAATATATAATAGCGATATAGGATGCCTCAAGACATCATGTAATGTAGGCAAACAAAGTACCAGAGAAACATTATGTTACCGGTACCTACCTTCTTATGTAGGTGGTAGGTAAGGATGTAGACAACCATAAGGGTCCTGCAAGGCACCCCACATAGCACGTAGCGTCTACAGGGGGGGTAGCAGGCTTAGGTAGCAGGCTTAGCAGGCTTAGCTACCGTATTTAGCGGTGCAGCTACCCAGACTGCCAGACTATGTACTTAGTGGCTCGAATTGTCTCATCGAGGTCATCAGCCCACGTTAGCTGTCCTCTGCACCAATCAAAACCTCGCATCTTGTCTTTGGCGACCGGTTGAGAGTATCCTACGACGTCAGGACTTTTTCTCCTTCCTAGACATTGGGACGGACACCTCGATATTCACACTTCTCGCTTCCTGCTTTCTGCTTTCTGCTGCTTTCTGCTTCCTGCTTTGCTTTCTGCTTCCTGCTTTGCTTTCTGCTTCCTGGCCCAGACGGGCTCCAGGTCTTCTCAAGTCGTCACGCGTCCTCGAATGTATGATGACTTCTACATCCTTTCACACACAACATGGTGCAGATCTATATACATACTAATCCATCTTCGCACGCTTTTAGGCGTCTCCCACCTGTTTCTATGCACTTGACTATCTGCCTGTATGAGACCCGAAAGAAACCTGCAATATCTACGCTTTACATACCAATCGATTTCGAGAGATATACTCACCTTTCTTATGTATGAGTAGAGAGAACGACAGCTATTATTCAGCTCCCCATGAAACTTTGTAAACAGTCCGCCGCTGTTCCGCTATCCCTTCATCCGCCGCAGGCCAGCACACGTTCGGTCTCGTTGGTTCGAATAGCCGCCCCCAACCTGGCTAGCTGAACACATATCGTGCATCTTACAATCTCAATTGTTTCTTCTATTCATCTCTTGCTGTGGCTGGGAGTAACCAGGGAACGCGAGAGAGAAAGAGCTGGAGTCGAAGGTTTTTCATACATCTCAAGACGGGACGCAATCTAATTACATCATTCATTACCTACTACAACATACAGATCTACTTCCAGTGAAGTCGAGATAAGCAAAACTTCCATGCCCTCAATACAGAACAATTCGACTTCGTCGAGCTTACCTCCCCCGTCGAATCCCCCCGATAGCGATAGCCCGGCCTCGGAGTCTCGTTCTGAGATAGACGGCGCTTTAGCTCCCGGTCCCGTGGGGACCGAGCAGCCCTCGGCTGCTTCCGAGCTGCTCCTTAATGCCGTCAAAGATGCCAGAAAAATAGTTAGGCTCGTCCAGTGCCAAATATGTTCCGGGATGCTGCGAGAACCAACGACTTTACCTTGCGGGCATAGCTTGTGCAAGCAGTGCGTACCTCAGACGCATATGCGGACCAACATCTCGTGGCCAGCGACCGCCAACCGACTTCAAGGATTCGAATGCCCCTTTGAAGATTGCAAAAAGGAGCACGCCCTTGGGGACTGTACGCTCGACGTCACATTGAACAAGGCGCTTGCTATCATCAAGACGGCGGTCGAATTGGATAGGGATATAACAAGACTTTCCAATATCTCTACCCAGATCACTGTACAAGATCAGTGGGAGGTTGCTGGGATTCCCTCGCTGGCAGAGAAGGGAACCGAGCCTAGAGTGCTAAAGGGAGGCCGCATCGTCGCAACGTATACGCTAGCAGAGCTCGGCCAACTAGGTTATGATCGTGAGGTGTCATATTCCTCTGTGGGCATGGGGGACGATGTAGTCGCGCAGATCGACATGGCCACGCTGACACGATTAAAGGAGTCAGCGCGGACGGAAATGGACTGCCAGGTTTGCTATGCGCTATTCCTGGACCCCCTAACGACAACTTGCGGTCATACCTTCTGTCGAAGTTGCCTTCATCGTATTTTGGACCACTCGGACCTTTGCCCAATCTGCAGACGTACTTTGTCCATACAGGCTCAGGTTAACCGGCAGTCATACCCTTCTAACGAGCGGCTCTGCAAGATCATTAACGGGCTCTGGGCGGACCTCGTGGCGCTTCGTTCGCAAGCCTATAGGCTCGAGCAGCAAGCTAACCTCGATGGTTTCGATATTCCCCTCTTTGTCTGTACCTTGTCGTTTCCTCGCATGCCAACGTTCCTCCATGTATTCGAACCACGATACCGCTTAATGATCCGGCGGGCCATGGAAGGGGACCGAACTTTTGGGATGGTGCTCCATACATCTTCCCACGCACCTGACGAGCCCGATTTCTTCGAGCTTGGAACGCTCCTCCGTATTGTAAATATCGAATTCTTTCCGGACGGGCGGAGCCTCTTGGAGACTGTTGGTGTTTCCCGCTTTCGGGTGACCCGACACGGGTGGCTTGACGGGTACGTCGTCGGCAATATCGAGAAAATTGATGACATCAGCGTCGCGGAGGAAGAGGCTATAGAGGCGTCGGAGACGATGCGCGCGCACGGTGTGCGCGACTTCTCTCCAGAGCCGCCGTCCCTGGATTCGGCACAGGACCAAGCCCAACCAACCGCCCCGGCCCGTCCAGGAGCGGCGCCCATATCCTTGGATGACTTAGAAACGATGTCAACCAGAGAGTTGGTTAACACGGGCGTTGACTTCGTCAGGAGGATGCGCGCTCAAAGTGTTGCTTGGTTAACAGCTAGGGTTTTAGCCATCTATGGCGAATGCCCAACGGACCCTACAATATTTCCTTGGTGGCTTGCGAGCATCTTGCCGGTCAAGGACAAGGAGAAATACAGACTATTGGGTACTTCGAGTGTGCGCGAACGCTTAAAGATGTGTTGTCGGTGGATTATAGAGTGGGAGTCAAGTAGATGGTCAGTATGAATCTTCGCTTGCCTCTCCCCCCCTTTTTTCCCGCTCCAGTTCCTTCATGACGCTAGTACGTTTTGTTCTATCGCACATGGCAGGCGCCCAAAAGCTAAATATACGACAGACTAGATTCCAGTTGCTGACGCATCCACCAATGCTTCCAGGTCTCTGTCCGACTGCCTTGTCTTATGACAGATAATGATGCTCGCATCGGGGATTGTCGCAATACTCGCCATATGTTTGATTGGACTATTATACTAGCAGGCATTCCAATCCGGTGTGAGGATGCCGTAGAGTTATGACGAGTTGTGGGAGCTGGTGTTTGAGAAGGTTGATTGGCCGGTTGCATTTCTAGCATCATTGCGTCTGATTGGGCATTACATCGTGATCATATTAGTGATACCATCGAAGCAACGGCATTGATATTGGTAGATTTGAGAAATTGTTTACGCGTTTACTACCCGCACTGTACTGCACTGTTTGGTGCATCATGGCTCGTTGAGAGTTATTACGAGATAACGACATCAGTACTGTATATAGCTTTTGCATTTAGACAGCAGTTGTGGACTCGTATTTACTCCCATTTATTCCTATTTCATCATAACGACTAGAATTGGTCCAAGTGTTTTGTTGTAAGAGTATGCAGATACATTACCTAAGAATGCATTTCATACATCTAGACTGCTAGGTATTTAGCGGGGTGATACATATTCTAAGTCGGGACTTTACATCATTAGCCCTCAACTCTATAGGAGCCTCATATATTTCTATATTCCAATCCTGCTTCCTCGACTATTGAACTGGGAATAATAAATATCTTCTCCATACTTTATCAGACTGGGGTCAAATTATACCTCGCATCCGCAATATCCCTCTCTCGGTCTAGCCAGGTTTCCGGGTCTCTTAGACCGTTGCAAATAGCCATGGAATATACACACATCGCGACGCCCGAACGGTGCTATGCCGACTTTTGCCTGATTCCGGTGAGTATAGTAGTCACTCCTATCTACCTTTCGTGACTCCTTTGTATATTCCTTACGCCTGACAAGCTGCGGACAAACTTACACGCCTGCAGGTCGGCACGGGCAGCACGTCGGTAGCGGAAGAAGTGGCCGCGGTGCAGAGGCTGCTCAAGGCCAGCGGGCTAACGTATACGATGCATTCGGCCGGGACCACCGTCGGTGAGTCTCCGTTTACTGTCTCGTCTCCCCTGCCCTGCTGAAGGCAGTTGATATGTTCTTGTTTCACTGTTGTGCCGCCTATATATATCTCCTATTTCGGTAGAAGGAGGGAAAGACGTGACCTGAGGAGCAAGCCTTGACTTAACCTAGACGGGGACTTCACTTCTCGACCGCCCTTCATATATATCTTCATTCGCTATTTATTCCAATTCCCACTTACCTAATTTGCTGTATAACTATCCCACTCGCTAACTTACACACCAAACTAGAGGGTTCATGGGACGATGTCATGAAAGTCATCGGGCAGGCACATAGCGTCGTACACTCCAAGGGCGTCGTCAGGGTTCAGTCGTCGATGCGAGTCGGTACTAGGTATGTTTGACCGACTCTATATATATCTTCATACTCTTCGCGCATCTGCCCCATATCAAATTCCTGCTGTTTTGCCTTGCGTCCTTGTCCCTATCTCCAATACGCCATGTCGGTCAAGGAGAACATCGACTAACACCGTACGCGCTCTTCTTACCAGAACGGACAAGAAGCAGACGGCACAGGACAAAGTCAAGCGTGTCGAGGACATCCTAGCTAAGGAGACTACCTCTTAAACTATTACTATTATGAGGCGAATGGTACCTGAATGTTTATGGCTGGAGATGAGCACGGTTGTCGAGGGAAAAGCTGGGAATTTGATGAAGCCCTAGGCTATACTGAAGTTTCGCGAGCACGTAGCGAGCAAAATAAAATGCGACGCGAACAAAACATATTTTATACAATATTTAAAACAGAGCCCATAGACGTACACTTTATGCATGCGTGTCCTGCCGGGTCCTTTTTTTCCCCTCGATACGTACTTATACATCCAAGTACTAACCTTTGCTCTTTATCCTCAACAATGATCTCTCGATCGACCCCAAGTAGACCCTAATTTTTCTTCAAGTATTCACCGTGAAAATATATATCGTACTCGGGCTCCAGCAGCTCATCGGGAAGCATCACCAATGACTATGCCCTGAGAGTCTGTTTCTTTGAAGACTTACGGAGCTCCTTTTCCCTTTCCTTCTCGAGATACTTCTTCTGGGCCTTGGCGTCGAGGGCGTTGAGTTCAGCGTCGCGCTTCGCCTTCTTAGCTCTGTCGCGCTCGGCTGCTCTCTCCTCGGCCTTCTCCTCCTCGGCAAGCTTCTGGATCTGCTTGACGTTCTCGTCTCGGATGGACTTGATCTTGCGCAGGACCTCCGGCCGGAAGTGGGCCGAGGATGCTAGATGGTCCGAGATTCGCACAAAGTAGGAAAAGAGCGGAACTAGGTCGTCGTAGTTGTTAGACGAAGGAAGTCGATACCGCAAGTAGAGGCGCTTGCGCGGGATAGTCTCGTCCATTCTGTGGCTTGTTTAGTAGCTATCTCCATTACTCCCTAGGACTCTTGGGGGTTGTATGTGAGTTTGCAGGCCTATAGGACACTTACGTCTTGGGCTTGTCAACAGGTTGGTCGCTAATGATCAGGTAGTCAAACAGATCACCAGCTTTCTTGATGGCCGAGGCGAGTTCGTTGGTCAGGAGAGTCTCGGTGACCTCAGCACTCTCGCTCATAACTGTGGTCCAGATAGGCAGTTTCGCATTATCCTTGGTGAAGGTGATAGACACATCATATCGCTCATCACGGAGCTGCTTCATCTTATCTTTATTGACGATGGCCCAGACGAACCCATCGAACGAACTTTTTGAGTCCTTGCTTCTCAGTTCGGTGCCACCGGGAAGAGCGGGCACTATCTGAGCCTCTTTCCCGTCGAATGGGTATATGACAGCTTCAATGTAGTCCTCGGGGGCCGAAAAGCTGTCAAGAAAGAAACTCATAGCAGTCTCTATGAAGGTCATAATAGGGTTGAAGCGCTTCATGAGAGATAACTTGACGTCCATAAATGCGATGTTCTGTCGGCCGGTCGCATATGTCGCATACTCGAACAAGCTCTTGGCCTTTAGCATCTTCTCAGGTTCTTGATCAGGTTGCGGTATTCCACCGAAACCGACAATGGCAAACTCGCCAGCTAGGATGGAGGCATGCGCCTTGATCCAAGCTCTCGACTTGGCCCGGTTAAGCTTGGTACCGATGAAATGCAGGGTGAAGATAACCGCAATAACAGCTAATATTATACCCTCGGCGCGGAAGTCACTAAGGCCATAACGCTCGTGGATGTTGTACCATTTCGTGTAGGGGCGGCCAGTCGGCGCAGCGCCGCCAAGGGTAGCGCCAGAGGCCGAGTCGAAAGCTACAGGTTCGGGCGAGGGCGCATTGGCAAAGTCAGCAAAGTCTAGAAGACGATAACGAGTTAGTTACAAAATCGACGAACGAGCAATTGAAAGTAAAGATCTATTCTTTTGCGATTCATTCCAGCAAAGGGAGAGAATTCGGTTGCTGTCGCGCCAATGGGGATATAGGAAAACTCACCGGAATCAGCAGACGCAACTGGAGTGTCAGAGGGCTTGCTGCCTCCAATGATATTTTTTAGAAAATCCGCCATGATTGCTCGGGACTCTCGCGCGGGCAGAGAGTTATGCGCGAGGTTGAAGGAACTGAGACGAGGAGACGAGGCGAGATAAATTGGAGCTTTGCAGTCTCCAATCGCTTAACCTTGTTAACCCCGGCCCAGACTGCCAGATCGTTGGGGTTTTCATTTCTATGCGTTGCATTGTGGCGTATCAGTGGATCGTGTGGCTGATACCTTGGACCCTTATGTAGATAGGTACCTAGGAGGTAGGTAGATAACGATAACCCCTTTACCGCTCGTTACCGGGCAACCAACCGGCCCAAAGTCAACAATCCCATACCGACATCACGACACAAGCGATGAAAACCAACAAGAAGTCAAAAGATAGAAAGCAAACGGCAACATGTCAAAGCAGACTTCTCTCCGGAAATATGGCAAACAATCCAGGAAACCTAAAGGCGATCGCTTGTTTGCCGAACTACCGCAGACGCCAGTGCGGATTCAAATTCAACCCCCGAGAGCGGTAAACGACGATGGCATTCTAGAAAAGGATGGCATCGACGAATTGACCAATAGAATCCTGGCCATAAATATAGACGATGAGAATTCCATACCAACGTCACTTAGACGCTCACCCAGACGAAAAACGCAGCATATCTTAGAATCGTCACGTGTCGAACCAGCTAAGCCCCAGACTCCTCAAGTCCCGAGTCCGCCTATATCAGAGCAATCAGGTGAAATTGAGGAGCCGGAGGCACTGGAAACAGTAGATTCTACCGTAGGATTACAAATACTTTCTTGGCCCGAGATATGTCCACCCGGCGACCGCATCGTAAAGATAGCCGAGGCGTCCTATGCAGAGGTGTATCGTGTATCGAACGAGCGTGGAACCAGCATCATCAAGGTCATCCGGATGGAATCACCCATAAAACCCCAGACCAAGGCTCAGCAGAAGTCCGGTCTCGTCGACGAGGAGCCGCACTCCGAGTCTGACTTGATGGGGGAGTTAAAGATATCGGAGTGGCTAGCAGACATACCCGGCTTCGTGGTTTACAAGGAGAGGTACATAGTCCAGGGGAAAACCTGCAGGGAGCTGCTCGAGACGCACCAGGCCTTTCACAAGAAGCTAAAGCGGCAAGATCCCGATCGGCTTCAGTTTTACCCTTCGCCAAGTCGGTATCTGGATGATACCAAGTTTTTGGTGGTTGAGCTAGGAGATGCAGGTACGGCGCTAGAAGACTTCGGACTCGAGTCTGTCGATCAACTCTGGGACATATTCTTCCACGTTGCCATCGCCCTGGCCCGTGCCGAAGCTCACATAGAATTCGAGGTGAGTCCATTGGTTGCTTCTACTAGGAACGGCTCGTGGCTGACTTGAGCAGCACCGAGACCTCCACGAGGGTAACTTGTGTATACGTCGAGCAGGACAGCCCATCCCGCCGGAAGATCGCGAGCGTTCTAGTCGCTTTGGATTCTCCGGCCTCGAAATAACCATTCTCGACTACGGCCTATCCCGGGCCCATGCCGACCACCAAGTCGAAGGCTCTCAACCGATAGCCTACGATCTAGAGCGAGACTTAAGCATCTTCACCAGCGAGCACGCGCCGCAGTGTGAGGTGTATCGGCGTATGAGGTCATTTTTACTAACAGGGGATCGAGTATGCCTCCCGCCGCAGAGCCACAAGAAGGCATACGAGGAGGGAGTCGATGGACCGATCACGTGGGCTCAGCACGAGCCGTATACGAATGTTCTGTGGCTCGCATACATCTACCAATGGATGATTACCCATTTCAAAGGCCTCAAAAAGGAGCTGAACGCTTTCAGGCGCCTCACCAAGGAGTTATGGGCATATCTTGACCCCGACGCCGACGACAGCGTGCCCAGCTTCGGCAGTGCCAGTGACGTCGTGAGGTTTGCGTTGGAGTCGGAATGGATCGAAGAGGATCAATTGATGGGGGTCAGGGAGGAAATCGAGAAGTCGATTTTGTCGATTTTGACGAATGACGATATGGGAAAGGCGCCAGAAGAAGAGGGTTACTTAGAAAGCTCCATTCGAAGGTCACCAAGAAGACGTCAGTGGAAGGCTATGTAAGGTTAGACGGATGGTATACAATGCCCGGCGGGCGCTGCGGATTGATTGGGTGCTTTGGAGTTTAGGTCATATACACGCTGTACATATTATAATGACTACCTAGATTGAAAGGAAAGTATACCACCTAGTAGGAGTAGTCTTAGCTGCAACAGAGCCGCATAAACTGACTTCACACTTGAGTCGAGTTGTGTCCCTTACGATAACGCCGATCCGCACATACGGGAATACTGTGCTCCTTGGCAAGGTATTACTTTCTTATGTCTTACTACCACCTATGGTTCTAAGTGTAAACGTAGTCTCATGGTCACGATAAATCTACTATAGAACTTAGACAGGACAAAACTAAGATACGAACCTCACGCAAACACAAAAAACAAGATACTAATCGAAGTCATACGCAAATACCCCAATCGAAGAAACGAGGGGCTTCGTAACTGGCATTTAGCAAAATCATCATCAGTCGTAACGCAGACCGAGTACGAAATCTTTTTTAATAGGGATTCTCCGGCGGTGTCACGTCCAATCCCTTTTCATGGGGATAGCCATGTGTACGGTAGAACCGACGAACTGCGGTGTGACCTAGGATGGCTGCCACCAGAACAAGTGGCTATCAGTAACATAGGACAGATTACATCTGGTCGGTGAAGCGCTCGATACGAAGGATATGGATAGCAAACATTTTCGCGCCAAGCAAAGATCTGCAACTGTGGGTTGATTGGTACCTGGTTAGATCCAGGTTCGGGTTCTGGCTTTACAGCCGCGCGCAACAGCAAAAGCGGGAAGAGCCTTTTTGGGGAGCAAGGCGAGGCGGCTTCAGCTCGCCCACTTTCACCCGAGAACTTTGTGGTCCTGTGTGCTAGGTGTGAAGGGATGACGAATGACGAATGACGAATCCAAGGAAACCCATCGGAATGGTAAAGTATTGCCGGTGTCACGTCCAGTCTATTCGTTGTTCTGGTTTGACTGGATGATAGGTAATGCCAACACAGAAACCATTCCGAGTGCTCGTATGTACTGTCTCGGGATTCGACGTAAATATTCATTAGCTGATTAGGTGGGAATGAAGCACGCCGCTAGCCACGGTCTGGCTTGCAGGCCTCTACTTTTCTTTTCGTTTCGTTTCTTTCAGCCCTCATTCCTTGCTGGGGGTGGTGGCTTGGACTTGAGCTTGACTGCAAATGAGAACACGGCACAGGAAGCCTTCATCAAGCCTCATCAAGCCCCCATCGGTATTCTCAGATTCTACTCTGCTCCGCAAACTCTACTCAAAGGGGAAGTTGATAAATATAAATCGCATTCGTGCCCTGTAAAGGGTGAAGGTTCCGAGAAGTATAGAAGTACATGCTTGGTGGGGGTACAATAGCGGCAGCATCCGGGACAGGGACCAATTAGAGGGCAGAATCCTGATTTTATAAACAACGTTAGCGTGTTTCAGGGCATACCCGAGCTTAATGGGAATAAACTATAGGTCCCGGGATACTTTTCGTACCTGGCAGGCCTGGCCCGTTTCTTTTATTAAAGGGGTAAAGGATCAGCTTTTCTTCTCTCATCCCAGCGGGCGGTCAACCCGGCCAAGTGGCTCAGCACTCAGGTGGCTCTGATAGCTTCTTGAAGTTCTGGCCCGCATGGATCGATGACAAGGTTAGCGGAAACGAAACGAAACGAACCAATTCCAGCCTTGCCACCTGCCCGGCCGAGTCCAAGAGTACCTAGCATCTCAAGAATCCGCTCGGTTGATCCTACATGCCACGCCTGAATCTATCTATCCATGACAAGTAGGAGCTGGCTCACACGACACATACGTGACTTTAAATGATGTTTATCATGAAAGTTATGTGTGCTCAGGAGGTGCTTACCTGCAGTACAGGTGCTCAGATATCCAAGGCAAGTTATGGCGACGGGAATATCGCGTACGACAAGTCTTACTGTATTCCTTTTGTCGTTTGGGCGTTTGATGGTCGGATTTACCGCTCGCGCTCTGCCATTCGTTCTCTGCCATTCCCCTGCATAATGATCCGGCGAATGGCTTCGCGCCAGCCCTTCTTCTCCTAGCGTAGCATACAAGTTCCACCTATCAGCCATCGCCAACCGACCCAGCGAGATCTGCCAAGATTCCAACCCCTTTCCCCATTCTCCACCACGAACATATTCTCACTACCCACCGCGACCGCCACCATTCTATTTTCACCTGCCATGTACTTGTGTCCCCGGGATCAATGGGCCTTTGTCTCGCTAGGCAGCCAGGTGGGTTGGTGGCCCGTCGCGCCATACCTGTGGGCGCATAGGGCCCTACGTACCATAGAACAGAGAAAAATGTTCCACTATAATTATTAATATACGAGCTCCTCGGTGGTCTGAGTGCTTCACCTGTTCTCTCTCTCTCTCTCCGCCTTCTTCACCTTCTGTCTGCTGTGTCGGGTTTTGACCGTTCATTCATTTCTTGTCATTCCACTCTTTTCACTCCGCCGGCTGAGTCGACCGTTCATTTTGCCAAACAACATTTGTTTGTCCCCTCTTTCTTCGACAGGTCATCTGTATCCAAGGCTCAAGAGTCGACATCCTGAGTCACTTGTACACAAACGCCACGTCAGACAGTCTTTTCCCACAAGGTGCTCCGGTATAAGCATTCTAACATAGACATAAATTACATTCTCTGAGACAAGAGCTCTATCACAATCGCTTGCTTTGACACACAGAATACGTACCCACGTAGTACGAGGAGAAACAGAAGCAGACATGAGAATCTCAACTGCTGGTACCCTGGCCTCTCTGGCCCCGATGGCTGCGGCCATCAAGACGGATATGACCTTCGCCGTCTTGCACTTCACCGGCAACCAGTTCCTGACCGAGGGACCTATGGATCCCGTCGTCAACCCCGGAACGGAAGCCACCCATTATCACAGTATCATGGGAGGGAGCAACTTCGGCATCAACACCCGAGGCGACGACTTATTGAGCTCTGACTGTACGACGACTACCGTCAAGAATGACAAGAGCAACTACTGGGTCCCCACGCTCTTCTTCCAGGACCCCAAGGATCAATCTAGCTTCGAGAAAGTGCCCCTATATTACATGAACGTGTACTACTTGTAGGTAACCCCGACTATTGATAGCAGCAGCACCTGACTAACCCGTTTATGCAGTTTCGAGCCCAGCAATAGCACCATCGAACCATTCCCCCCTGGCTTGAAGATGCTGAGTGGTGACTCTAAAACTAGAGATCCCCCAGCATTTGGAGGTGGAAGAAATCTTGACCCTACCAAGGGCCCGATTCAGCAGATTCAATGGACCTGCCCTCGACAAAGCTATGACCCGCCTTCTTACCCCGTAGGCTCGGATGGAACTATGGCTGGTATGCAGGATCCCAACGACAAGGGCGCGGGTGCAGGCTTCCCCCTTTACAACTGTGATGGCACCTACTCGCCTCTCCGGCAGGATATCCACTTCCCTTCGTGCTACAATCCCGAGGCAGGCATCGACGACTACGAACACAACATGGCATGGCCGACAACCGTAGATGGCCTCGAGACATGCCCGGCCGGCTGGGTCCACGTGCCTCACCTCTTCTACGAGGTCTACTGGGATACGCCCTCGTTCAAGGACAGGTGGACTCCCGACGGAAAGACGCAGCCTTTCGTCCTGTCCAACGGTGATGCCACTGGCTACGCCTCGCATGGCGATTTCATCTCAGGGTGGGACCAGGACACTCTTCAGACGATTATCGACACTTGCAATGTCGGCACGACCGGCATGGAGCACTGCCCCAACATCCCCGGTGGTGTCAACGACAACAAGGAATGCTCTATCGAGCCCGCTATCGGTACCATGGTGAAGCTATCGCAGGTGTTGAAGTCGCTTCCCCTTAATGTCCCCGTCACCGGCTGGGGCAAGGGTGGTGTTAGCAGTGGTTCTGGCTCGGATTCTGACTCGTCCGAGTCGTCGTCTTCAGAGCCTGCCAGTTCGACTTACCCTACCAGCACTGCCGCAGCGAAGGAGGCTTCTACTTCGCAGGGTACCGTGGCCAGCGAGGCAACTAGCAAGGCGACCACTGAGGCGACCAGCCAGGCGACCGAGAGTGTTTCTTCCCCGACCGGCAATGCCTACCTGGAGTTGCCCAACGAAGCCTCCAGCTCGTCAGTCGTGGCCGCAGCGCCCGCTGTCACCGCCGCCGCTGAAGACGCTCCTACGAACGACTCCGAGGCTGGGAATGCGAATGTGATGACGGTCTACGATTATGTCACCGTCACGTCCACTACCACCGTTCTTCCCGAGGCCACATCTACCCCTCTCCGCCGCCGCCGTGCTCCCCTTCACACCCACGGCCACCTGAACCGCCACGTCCACGGTGACTTTGCGGGCCGCCGGTAGACGCGACGAGTAAGCCAGTCAGATCTAAAACGAAACTTCGATTCTTTATGTGTACATACACAACTTTCTAGGGAAAATGCGCGGCGTAGCTATGGGTTGGTCGCATGGTGAAAAGATTTTACGTGGGAGGGCGTGACTGGATATTTTTCGAGGGTGTTCTTTTTGTGATATCTGAGAAACGGCAGCAGAAGTCTGGGAAGATTTGAACGATGGGATCACTTCACTGCCGATGATACCTTCTTCATATGGTGTGTCTCGGATATGAGACGCCATCAAAAATTTGGGGTGATGGATGTCTTATCTATCACCTCCCTTCGATTCGACATGTAGAATATTTGCATACATTTTACTGAACATGAAGTTCAATTCTACCCATCGTGGGGAATACACTCTACTGCGTTCTATCTTAAATGTGAATATTAAATGTGAATAACTCCTATTGCCCCCTTTTCTCCACACATTCACTCTTATTTTATCCCCTACTTTTAAGAACTACCACAATCAGTGCTAGCCATCATCGAGAGCGTACAGTGTTTGAGGGTCACTTATTATACTTGTATAGGCCATTTATTCTGACCTGCTAGCCCCCCGACTATGAAAATAGCACGTATGCTTATACATCATGCGACTGGGATCGTACGTCAAGTTTAAGGGGCGAGGGCGAGGGCGAGGACCCAAAACAGCTCCCTGAACTAAGTCTGAGAAGCATGTGAGGAGATTTAATCATCTAGTAGAATAGGATTCTCATTGCATTTAGTAGGCGCCATTCTCGTAAGAAAACCTTGGGTATATCCACCTCAATTTCGCCACGAATTCAATCGCCGAACCCATTCCATTCACCTTCGCCACTATTGCTCGCATCGCTGTCGCGACTCAAGTCACTCGCGTCGTCCGAATCAGTACCATCATCTTCCACATCTTCAAGATCTCCGTGATCGTCCTCTTGCGCAATTCGACTAGAGTCCAGAGCTTTGGAAAGTTCAGGTCTCGTTCCCGGTTTCAGAGTCGGCATGCCCATAGGATCCCTAATTATATGACCATCCTCATCGCGCAGGTAAGGACCATCGCCATTCTCCGAGTCGGATTGCACGTCGCGAACAAAACCGGCGACGAAGAAACCCATGACCCCTCGGCCGTCGTCTTTATAAGACCGAATGCATGCCTCCGAGACCTCGGAATCTCCGTTGCTCGCGTCAACCGATCCCCTAACAGGCCAGTCACGTAAGCCGCGGACCTGCTGCTCTCGCGGCAATACGCGCCAACCCCTTTCTTTAGCGATATCGGATTGCAAGGCTTTCAGGACCACCTGCTCGTTTTCTTTGGCGTGGATCGAGCACGTCGAGTACGTGATCTTCCTAGCGGCGGGGAATTTAAAGGCGTGGAGAAGTAGCGTCAGCTGGAATGAAGATAATGCTTCTAGGCGCGCTTTCAACTCCATTTCGGAAGAGACCAAGGTCTCCTTTCCGTCATCGTCGACTAGAATAGGCTGTGGCTTTTCTGCTGCGGCGTCGGGACCTTCCCGCTTACGTTTCCGATTTGGATTGGCCGGCTGCTTGGATGCACCTGGAGCCTCCGGCAGGTATAGCGTCGGCATGTCATCTCTGCCGACTATCCCGCTGCCCGAACAGCTTGGATCCAGAAGCAAACACCCAACGCTCTTAAACATTTCGGAATTTGGATCGATCTTCAGAAAGTCCTGACTAAAGCCCATCCGCGTGATCTCCTTGGCACCGGCAAGCTTGACCATCTTCTCTAGCGTGCGGGAACGTTTCGGATCTTTCTCGAACGCATACACGGTCTGTGAACGCTCCTCGTTCTCCGGAACACGGGAATGCACAATGGCGGCGAGGTGGGTTGTTTTGTTCCCAGGTGCTGAGCACGAATCGATGATATCGCCATCCTCAGACCGAGGATCTAGCAGGTAGGCAGGAAAGCAGGAGGCCTTATCCTGGAGGATTAGGGCTCCGGAGGTATAGGCTTCTGTCTTGGTGATCTGGAAGGTCGGGGACACGGCCAAGAGGTTCGGTATGTGGTCGTCGACGTGTAGAAACCTGCCCGGAGAGGCAGTCACCTCCCTGACGCTAAGGACCCTAGCGAAGTCGACAAACGTAGTTGCCAACTGGTCCTCCACGGTTGTCTTTAGAGCATTCACACGTACCCAGCGTGGATAACCGGCTGCCTCGCCCAAGAACTCGGCAGTTATTTGCTGCCTCAATGCTTCCACGGACCCGGCCTTTCTCCGAAGCCGCGCCCTAGTGAACTCGGCGTTTAAGCGCGCCTTATGGCGGTCGATGGATACTCTTAGGCCATGGGTAGCCGGAAGCGCAATGCCCTTCTTGGAGAGTAGGAAGTCGTGGACCAGCAGTAGAGCGAGCAAGGGACTCAACTTGCGCTCGTGTCGTAAGAGCTCCGAGTGGTCGACGACTTCCTTGAGCACGGGGCTCCATTTACAAGTCTCTAATGCTAAGGCGTAGACCTGCTGCTGGGGGGATTTCAAATCTTTCTTGCCAAAGATGCGAGTTTTCAGGTTGCCGCCGGCAGTAGCCGACAAGATGTCGGCGGTCTCATGGTATAGAGACATCCTTGCGAGCCCTGGAGTGCATGTTCAAGGGTTTATACTCGGACCTTGCCCTATGATCTACCCGGGTATGATGCAAAATCCAGCTGTTCGTGCTTAGGTACCTCTTAGAGACCTGAAGTACCAAGTATACCTACCTCCTAAGACCTCTTAAGACCCAAGACCCAAGACCCAGAACCCAGAACAGAAAACTCAACGTCTGTTATCGATAAGCTGGGATGGCAAGGTGGGTACCACAATCTCCGGTGGCCGGATATAAGCAATCCCAGCATTGAGGAAGCAATCCCAGCATGAGGTAACACTGCGGCGTGTCCCGCTTCATACCTTCTGGAACGTGTCGAAGAAGGGATTGTACACGTTCGACACGATGGCCGGGGCACGATCAGATGTTGGTCTCGAAGTCTTTATTTAATGCATTCTGCAGCACACTAGCCCCTGAGCCCTGAAGGATTGGGGTCTGCTCACTTGACAGGTCGATTGAGGGTATTTTCTTATCTCACCTATGTATGTACATATGTACACGTTTAGATATGCTCCGAATATTCTCGCATTCGGTCCACCTCCCTTATGCGGCAACATCGCATACATAGTACCTAGTTCGGGCCAGCTAATTTGATGACTTGGCAGCGGGCTAAATATTAGCAGGAGGATTGGTTTGTTACAGAGCATCATGTTTGGAGCACGGATACGCCAAACCTCTCCCGGACCCGAGTCTATTTGTTCAGCTTCAGCTTCAGCTAATGCTAATGGTCTAGGGTCTCCTACTGCGGTACCGAGGCTGCAATATTAGGCAGGTAAGTAGTGCGCCAAGAACTGGTTCTTCAAGCAAATAGTGCAAACCTCAGTAGCAGCCAAGACTAGCAGTCAAGATGGATAATCGTACAGGGCCGACTAGTACCGGCACCCAGCACCGAGGCCCAAGTCGAATGTTATTAGGGACGGAGCATATATACGACCGTGTTGACAAATCCGCCTGCAAGCGATATGGACCTTGGTACTGTAACAAGTTTTTTAGGTTGACTGGTCCAAGTCGTTGTGTGCTAGCCTCCTAATACGGCTATATACTCCGACGCACACGATGAGTGCTTCCACCAATCGTATATACCTTACAAGGGATCCTATGTTAGGGGTAGGTATGCAAGAGATAAGATGGACGCGGAGATCGAAGCTTAAATCCGTCCGCCGTCAGCACTTAAACTTAGGTACATAGCACCCTAGCACCCTAGCACCCTAGCACCCTATCACCCTGTTGCTCCCATCCTACGAGAAAAACTTTGCTTTGACTACGAACCCTCTGTCGAGCGTGTCAGAACGACACCGACCTGGTGACATTGCAAACCCCTATAAGCTGTTCGAACTATTTCGTAAGCGTGAACCACGCAACTCGAGAGCAAGCACGTCATCGCATATCTGACTCGGCCCCTTCCTTCTCGGCCCCGGCCTCGCCGTATCATGTTTCTATCTTTCAGCCTTAAGGGTCGGCGTATATACGGCGCGCACATACCATTAGCGTCCCAACACTCAGCTCTATTATTAATAGTGGAAATCCATCTTATGAGAATCATCCGAGTCAGACAGCCGGAGGTGGCCAGGTCTTATGAACAAGTTACAACTGATTTGAGTACTCGTCAGCCCACGCTTATGGCATAGGGAAAATATAGGTTTACGAAGCAAGAATGAGCCGGTATTATATGCTATGACGTATACTCGGAATCTTCTATAAGCTATGACTCAAACCAATGCGAACCCTGACGTTACGTTTCACAATGAGCCGCAAAAAATCACATGTTGATCAAAATGCCAAACCCTCTCTTTCGTTACTGACCCTCAAGCCTACTCTAAGACTAACGGACTCGGCACGGCTTTGGAACGAATCCCGGAAGACTACACCATGTCACATCGACTAAGCTGCTAAGAGACCACGTCCCATCGGGCTGGGACTCCTTTTAGAGACTACGACAACGCTAATTCATGCAAGCTAGCCGCATCTTTGGACCCGGCCAGTCGATCCAACCGATGTTGGACGGGTTTATCAGTTGGAGCGCACATGTAACCATCTTGCCCAAACCCGGGAGCTTATCATAGAGATTGCATATTCTACTACCGTCACCTTGCCACTTACATAGTAAACAGAGACACACCCCCGACACTATATGTACGTAGTGTGCGCCGGACTTAAACGGTCGCGGTAGGCATGTCAACCGAAGACGGATAAGTATAGCCTACATCACATTGCATAACCCTGCACTAGGGTTACCGAATCCCGGTGGTGTTACATCGATCAGCACTTATGAAGGAGGATAGGAACAGTAAAGTGCCGAATGTGCGATTAGTACACACTATTTACTTATGTCTAGGCCTAAATGGAGCGCGACAAAATATAAATATATATGAGAGGGGCCCCGTTTCAGACTCGACCAGGTCTGCTTATATGTATATAGATAGCTACAGCAAGTCGCCCCTCACCGTAAAGCCTACCTACCTGGTATACATATAAGGCACCACTGGTGGGAGCTGGGTATTAAACATCACTAGGTAGTCAACACATCCCGATCATGTCGCCGGTGGAGTCTTCGGATTCGTCTGTCACGGCGACAGAGCCTGACCGTGATGTCGAATCGCAGAAATCTGGTGAGGGATTACCATACTTCAGGCGCCAGTTCGATCAGACCGGAATCTCCCCCGCCGTCTTAGAATGGAAGTACAGAGGAAGCGGGACGAGCGAGGACCCCTTTGTAGTCGACTTCCTCCCCAATGACCCGAAGAATCCCATGAAGTTCTCGGAACGGAAAAAATGGGGGATCACCGTTCTACAAGCATTCGCTGTCCTCGCTGTCGCATTCGTCTCCACGGCCTACTCGGGGGGTATTAGTGAGGTTATCCGGGAATTCCGCATCAGCACCGAAATCGCAATCCTGGGTATCTCCCTCTTTGTTGTCGGGTTTGCTTTGGGGTAGGTGCTCGCCTCCTTTCCAACTCCTATCACGATGCTTCCTACTAACGTATTCCCAAGACCGTTGATGTGGGCACCACTGTCTGAGATGTTTGGTAGACAGAAATTATTCTTTCTTACGGTAAGTCAACGAGCAAACCCCATATTTTCCTTGGGGTCGTTTCTGAACAGCCACTGATCACATACGACCACAGTATATGGCACTGACAGCGTTTAATGCTGGCGCGGCGGCCGCACCGAATATTAAAGCGCTCATCGTCCTCCGCTTCTTTGCCGGAACCTTTGGAAGTTCCCCTCTGACAAATTCTGGCGGAGTCATCGCCGACATGTTCTCAGCTAAGGAGAGAGGCTTGGCTACTGCTATATTTGCTACCGTATGCATTACCCCAAGTCCATAGGCAGTCACATCAGATATCGCAGACTACGTAACGTATGACTCGTCTATTCATAAACTAACCTCCGTTGTTCTAGGCCCCCTTCTTAGGACCATCCATCGGTCCCATCGCGGGTGGCTTCCTCGGCGTAGGGGGAGGATGGCGGTGGATCGAGGGCCTAATGGCAGCCTTCACCGGTCTTCTCTGGATTATTTGCTCGTTGCTTGTCCCCGAGACATACGCTCCCATCCTTCTCCGCAAGCGGGCAGCGAAGCTGTCCGAGCTTACCGGGGAAGTGTACGTATCCAAGCTCGACGCCGGTCGACCGAAGAAGACCGTGAGCCAGGAGTTTAAGGTCGCGCTATCTCGGCCCTGGGTACTTCTTTTCCGCGAACCTATCGTCCTTCTTACTTCTCTCTACATGGCTATCATATAGTACGTAATACCCATCTCTCTCCAACTTGACGAGAATGGTCGGTACTAACACGTGTCGTTCTTAGCGGCACCCTATACATGATGTTCGCCGCCTTCCCCATCGTCTTCCAGCAGCAGCGCGGATGGTCCCCAGGGATCGGCGGATTGGCGTTCCTAGGCGTTGCGGTAGGAATGATGTCTGCAGTCCTATTTTCCATCTACGACAACACCCGCTATGCGAAGGTATCGGAAGCCCACGGGGGCCATGCGCCTCCCGAAGCACGGCTTCCGCCTGCCCTTATCGGCTCCATTCTTCTGCCAATCGGGCTGTTCTGGTTTGCGTGGACAAACGGTCCTGATGTCCACTGGGTCGTCTGTATTATCGCGTCGGGATTCTTCGCCGCAGGCTTGGTTCTCGTTTTCCTGAGCTTGATGAACTATCTCATTGATTCATGTAAGCCATCCTCTTTCCGAGCGTGCGAATACAGGTCTATGGCTAACTTCAAAAACTAGATGTTATTTACGCAGCCTCGGTGCTTGCAGCGAACTCGGTCCTGCGATCTCTCTTCGGTGCGGCGTTCCCTCTCTTCACGACCGCAATGTTCGAAAACCTCGGCATCCATTGGGCTAGCTCGATACCCGCGTTCCTGGCTCTCGCGTGCCTACCCTTCCCGTTCCTGTTTTACAAATATGGCCACGCCATCCGCATGAAGTGCAAGTTTGCCGCCGAAGCCGCCGAGGTCCTTATTAGGATGCGAACAAGGACCGATAACCCATCCCCGGTCCTTGCGAGCGAATCTAGGGAGGATCCGGAGAAAGATTCGTCAGATGATGAGTAAAGTCGAAAAGAGCTTCAACGGGTTTCATTACGATTGTTACAAGGTGGGATATAGAAATGGGTTACAAAAATTAATACGTATTTTTTGGTTTAGACAGCATGGCGACATCTGGGTGCATTTGCATACATAGCGGTTGCTGGATGCTTCCACGGGATTTGGGTAGAGAGCATGGTAGCCCTATGGGAAGAGGCATTGGATTAGATAGATACCACTCAATATTTACGAGATAATTTCTATAATTCCCCGCGGTAGTTAAATCGTAATACATTTATTTGCAGATTCCCCGTTTGCCTCTGTGTCCCCCTTATAGTTCGTCTCGACCGCCTACCCTGATCTTGACGCCTGGAATGTTGTTTCGTATCGACACCCTCTGCGTGGCCTTGATACGCCCGCCTAGGTCATTATACGTAGTCGTCACGCCAGGAGGCGTCCATGGCTTGATGCGCCCCTGCCACACATCCAGCCCCCAGCTTTGGAGCTCGCTCGATGTCCAACCTCGACCTTTTGGGTAAGGGTAGATCCTGTCTTTGGAGAGCTGGTGAACAGCACCAGCAGGGAGACTGGCCGGGTCAAGACCGAGCTTTGCAGGTAGCGAGGGAAACTCGAGGGGGTCGACCGTAACCATAGTCAGACTCTCATAGTAACTACGCGCGACCTTGTTCAGCTCCTTGCGGATCTCAGAGCGCTCGGATTCCGTGGTTGCGAATACATAGACCATCGACCAACCACGCTATATTTATCCCGTCCATGTCAGTCCAGATAAGATGATGATTCATAGAACTACTAGCTATCCAACCAGATGACGCAGCGGGAAGAGTTTCGGGACAACTTACGTCGAGGAATCGTTGGTGATTGTGTGGGAGTAGCTCCCCTATCAAGGGCCGAGATGCCTCCTTGACGAATTTCTCTAGAGCACCTATGTCCGTAGGGTTCGTAAACTCGTGAGTGTCGCCGTCGAGTGGCTTATAGCATTTAACACTCGGCGCCGTGACTCCTTCTGCCGTGTGAACGTCGAGGTCAGTGGTTATACCAAAACTAAATTCCTCGTGGTAGCGTCCTGCCACGTCGGCGAAGGTGGATTTGGAAGTTTCATCGTCTGCGTCGAGATAAGCTAAAAATATGGTTTCATCCGCTTTCTTGAAGTCTTCCAGCTCCGTAAAGCTGACTTCGGAAACAACAGGACGCTCCACGCGACTAGCCCAGGAGATAATACTACGAAGGTGTTAGTAGAGTCTTGGTTTACGGAGAATGGACACATCTCCCTGGGTGTTTCACGAACGCCGATGCCCTTCGAGGACCATTATACGTTGCGATAACCTCGCCCTGCTTGAATAGTCTTACAGTCGAGGTTGAATCTACCCCGTAAGTAGCGCAGACTGCAGGATTTGCCTCGCAATCGACACTAACAAATGGCAGCTGTGCCTCGGGATTTGCTAACGACCATTCTGTTTCTAGATGTTCTGACTTCTTACTGTAATCATATATTTAGTTGTTTGGCCTGTAACGAGGGATGAATGGGGTGCCAACTCCAAAGACTTCGAGACATTCCCACGTTAGAATCTAACCAACAACCGCTTATTAAGACTCACGTTTACAACTACGTAGATGTTAGCACCCATCCACGCTGCGAGACGATGGTAAATGTGGCGACGATTTCCTTACAAGCCACTACAATGGCCCCATCACCCTCGTTAAGCATGGATCTGAACTCGGATTCGGAGAGATGACTCCATGCCTTCGCAACTGTGAGTAGGGCATGAAAGGCGAGCGCAATTGTCGCAACACGAAACATCGTGGGGATGAGACTTGTTAAGCTTAGGAATCAGTCGGTTCTACTGATTTCGTATTCATTTGTGGAAAAGCGCTACATCAAGAAGAAAGCTGCATTTTAGAAGAGAAATTGAATATTCTTATGCAATGGTTTAAGGAGATGAGTGCATTCATGCCGTTCGAGGTTGTATTAGACTAACCGCTGCAGGAACTTGACGGATGTCTGACAACTGCCTGGCACTGCAAATGTTGAACCACCTTGGCATGTATTATTCAGGGGCTCTTATCGGGTAACTCTTCTTCAAGACGACACAGGGACATTGTAATTTGTAGCGATAGCTTCATCCTATCAGTAACACCATTATATTCCTCCTTCTCCGTATCACGGCCTCCCGCCACGTGCTAGCAACACATCAGCCCGCCATTCATTCGCCCTGAAGCATAATCCCGTCCTCCTCGCTAGATTTCTTAGATATCTTCAACCCATTCTCAGATGGCAAAAACACGAAGCCGGGATGACCGATGCACAACGCCCCGACAGCGAGGGTTATTAAGACACCCTCGAGTCCGATAAATAGAGGCTCGTCATGGATCAGATCGCCTTGGTACCCGTTACTCAACTCGGCTACCCGATATGCGCAGCGCGCCAGGATAAGCAAGATAGCGAGGACGAGGAAGGTTATGAAGAGCTTCAGTCGGAGGCTAGCAGGCGCCCTTCCACCGGCTTTGGAATATCGAATCATGTAGTCGGCAATAAGTCCGCAGAACAATACCATGGAGAAGACTTGGAGGCTTAGCCCAGCAAGGCTTAGGTCGACCGCCCACTTGCTCTGTCCATTGGTCGATGTCGAGTTTCCACTATGGAGCGAGGTCAGAGTTAGCAAGCGGAATGGATGATTTGTAAATATGTCAACTGCTGGTGAAAAGGCAAGTTGAGCCAAGGGAGGAGACATGGGAAAAGAAAGTGTGGTATTTACCCTCCAACACCTTGAAGCACGAGGGAGAATACGTCCGAGGAGAGGAAGATGACATAGTAAAACTTTGGTTTGATTCGGGATAGAGACGGGTTGAGATTCTCGACAATCCTGGCCATCGTCACGTAAATTGCAGCCGAGTAGAAAACGGGAGCGCAGCCGATACAAACTAGCGATGAAATTGTTAACTATCAGGCCCATCGCTCACAGTCCATATTTGATGGAGGGAAAGGGGAGGGGAGAGAGAGAGAGGTCGTACTGATCTGGATCATGAATCCGGCAAAACTGAATGGGTTGTAGAAGAGCATCACGCGTCCTCCGTAGCCGAGTATTTCAGTTATACAGCCGATCCCTATACAATTCATAAACCACCAACTCTTCCACCGGGTTCCAATAAAGGTGTGGACGAATAGGAGCCCGGTGAACACGCAGATGAAAGCAATGCTGGCACCGAGGGATGGGCGATATTGCAATACGGACCATTCGATAGGACACAAGTCGAGGGTGCAGTTAGCATTAGGGCCAAACGGTATCAACCGTAGACCATCCATCGTCAAGTCTGGCCTTTAAAAGAACAGATCAACGAAATAAGACAGTAGTCAATATCCTCGAGATCTAGCAGCAGCTTATGGTGTCGTACCAGAAAATGTCAGTTTTCGAGCAGGCGGACGGAAGCCACTTATAAGACTCCCAGACATGATACAGTATAGAAACACTTTGGTCTCTCGCAAGCTTACTACGTGGTTTTATACCGAGAGGGCTGTGGTCGAACCATGCAGTCAACTACGGGCCATAGACTCGTCATCATGGCCCATCCAGGATCAAATTTAGCGTACTAATGCGACTCCGTATCGACTGATCCAGGGCAACTCTTGCACAGGATAGACAGCAATTACCATTGACAACATGCCTGGCAATATCGAGATACGTAGGCAACGGTCCGGGAGTGAAGCTGACTTACAAGATCTAACCAATCACATGGAGATTTCGCATTCGCTTAGCAACCCGACCGTCGTGGGTCGTCGATGCGAGCGAGCCAAGGAGCCTCGGCCGCAACGGACTACCTAGGATCTGATATGCGAATGCAATGAAGATTTGTGCCACCTATCTTAGATATATATTATGTTGGTGACTACGTTATATCTGGATCCTCCGGGCTATGTGATTGCGAATTCACGTTGAAACGATTCGGATCGAAGGGCTAGGCTACCTAACAATACTTAGCAGATATTTTATGACGCATTTGATGATACTGTTACTGTTAGACCGAATGATCATGTAGAGCTCCAGAGGGATAGCGTATTAGCTTAGCATGACTCGAGATGGCTCTGGTGCAAACCGTAGCTGATACGGGAAGCTAGAACGCCTACTTGGTAAGAAACACTAGAAGATACTAACTGGAGCGAGTGTTCAGGATGAAGGGTTCATACGAGAGGATTATGGTAGATGTAGTGAGGTTGAGAGCAACGTATAGTGTGGAGTCTTATCCGTGATAAATCGGTATCAATACCAACTTGTACTATACTATATCAGCCTTCAAGTCCAGAAGACTACGGTAAGAACAAAATCGATATTTCAGGCCAAGGATGCAAACCGAAGGAGCCTCTTGTTGTAAGCAGTCAAAGCCACTCATTCTTAGAGCTGAAAGATGCGGCGCCGGGCGGGCGTCGATGTGACGTTACATTCCTCAGACACTAAGTACTACCAGGTAGGTAAGTAACACAAAACCTCGTAGGTAACAAGGACAAGTCACAACCGCGTGCTAATTTCCCGGCCAGGCATAGATCAAACATAGTAGTTCCTTATTGGATGGGCATAATGGACCCCATAAAAATAGGAAATTACCAACTATGAGAAAAGTTACGATCGACAACTAAGCCCCAAACAAGCCCACAACTAAAAGCTACCAACAGTTCCCATTAGAATACCCAAGGCATAGTTCACATTGATAGAAGTTACGCATGTGGCACAAGTATAATGCTTCGAATCAGGTGTTTGTCATAGGCATTCGAAGGCCGTAGTTACAATTAGAGATTAAGTACACATGCAACCGAACCATGCAATCCAAGTCTCATGTGGCCGCTCGCCATTCTGGCTTTAAGTTATTTAACAGAGAAAACCAAGAGTGATGTGCTTAAGCAGCGAAGAGAAGAGCGGCGACACCGGCGGCAGCGGCGAGGAGACCAGAGCCGGCCATGGTAGAGGCACCGGCGGTGGGGATGGGGCTGCCGGTGGGGTAGCCAGGAGAGACAGGGTTGCTGGGTCACGATGTTAGCCACTGATACTAGTTAGATGGACATAACAAGTTACTTACGAAGCAGTGAACGAGCCGGTGGCGCCGGGAGAACCAGGGCCGACGGGGTAACCGGTGCCGGAAGGGGCGGTGGTGCTGACGGTAATAGTCGAGTAGCTGACAATGGTGGTCGGCACGCAGGTAGAGTAGGTGATGGGGATCACCGAGGTAGGGTAGCTGGGCTGCTCAGGGACCTTGGTGCTGACAGTGGTGGGGTAGGGAGCAGTCTCGGAAGTGGCCGAGGTAGGGTAACCAGTAGGAGAAGACATGGAAGCAGAGCCGGTAGGGTAGCTGGGAACGGTGCTGTTGGCGTAGGCCGAGGAAGACACCGACATGCCGCTAGAGACCGGGTAGACGGTGGAAGAGGTGACGGTCGAAGAGGCCGGGCAGTTGGTGACAGTAGGACCGCACGAGGTGATGGTCACGTAGTCGGTAGAGTAGATGGTGCTTCCGGCCATGGCGGCACCAGCGAAGAAGATAGCTCCAGTGAAACGCATCTTGAAGGTATTGGATTGGATATTGGACGTTAAAAACGAACAAGTAGTATATTGGTTAAGTGGGAAAAAGAGTGTTGTAAAGCTGAAAGCTTAAGGCGTTGTTTTGAAAGAATGGACGACCGAAGTCAGAGTTGAGTCAAGAGACTAGAATTGTGGTATTGGCTGTTTGGCTGGAGAGGGAAAAGGAAGTTGGACAGACATGATGGAAGCGGTCGAGTATTAATAGGTTGATCAAGCACAAAGGATTCCGAATAGGGGACGATCCTCGCTGGTTGGGAAATTAAACTGAAGAGGAACATCCATGGGCCTTTGAACTAGTGTGTCCAGGGGCATCCTCGAGAAGCACATCGGCGGTGGAGGTTGTGGATAAAAAGCCAACTGGACAGACTGGACCAACTGGGGGGCAGCTGGGGTTTGTCGAACTGCAATAGAACTAGATCCACTCAGCTTTAAGGCTACTTCCGTTTCCTTGTCGTTGCAAAGACTCTTTGTGAGAGACAAAAACTCGTCGCAAAGGGCGTGACTTGGAAAGCCCCTAAATGGTTCCTTTTTTTTTTTTGGAGGGTGTTGGCACATCATCTACCTACTTGGCTCGTGGCTGGCTCAGCTCTAACGTCGTACAACGGCGCCGTACCGTACTATGCAAGGCGGCATCGTTTCAGCGGCTGCAAGCCGTAGAACTACTTTACTCCCTACGGCAGCTAAAAGGTGACGGATGCTGGTAGGCTGACAGGGGCACATACTCCGCAAAAACCGACAATCTTCGCCACTTTCTATGCACGACCAGGATCTTAAATACAACGGAGCTAGGTGCCACCGAGGAAGTGGTTTGGAGGACGAGATTGGCTCTTTCGGAAGCTCACCAGCAAGTCAGCATTGATTGTGCGAGATGGTGACATCCTATTGACTTATTAGTACCTCATAAAGAAATTAGTGTAAATGATTATAGCAACTTATGAAAAAGGAGAGTAAAAATAGCCCTTAACCAATAGGTCATAGCCAAAAAGGAGAGACATTAAGGGTCCTGTATCACTCGTGGTATTTTGACCACGTGAAAGAACTACGTGCTGATACTAGTATAGTGCTTCGGCCCAACCATGGGAATTTGCAAATCACCTACTACATTTGTAGCAACGTAAAAGAGAGGCGGATCGCAACAAGGTTGGTGGCTCTCTTTGTTCGTCTGATGTTTGTTGCTTCAGGGATGTCTTCAGTGCTCGGTGGCGGTAAATGCATGCCAATGCCAATGCAGCCAGTGTTGCAAAAACTACGCTAATGCAGGAACACACATGTTCTTTTCTCCCTTGACTCAGATTCGGATTTGGATCTTACCGCAAGCACCGCAAGATCTAATAGGATTTTAAGAACAGCCGCTGAAGTGGCAGCTAAACGCCCGTCTTGTTACCACCTGATATTCGCCTCTGGTCCGCCATCTAAGTTATCGCTGGGCATTGGCTCAAGGGTTTTAATGAGTGCGAAACCCTGGTTGACTGGTTTAGGCAGCTAGGCGAGGCTGGCGACGGAGAAATGGCGCAGCAAACAGTCTTCCCTCCCTGACGATCCCTCCGTGGTGGGTGATCGCTAAAGCCTAGAGGGTCCTAGTCGAGATTTTTAATCTTTTACTCACCGATATAAGACGAAATAGAAAACGGGTCAAGTATTATTGCCAAGCAAGTAAGTATGCCTCTCATTTCTGCGGAGCCGTTTATCACCGCTTCTCGCGTATGAGGCAACGTAGTATCTTGAGGAAACCTGTGTGCGAGTCTCGTCTTCTTGTCTGCATGTATCCTACTGCAGCTGGAGGGCAAACACGGTGGTACTTATAGAATCGTCCTTATTGCAGTAGAGGTTGGTAGGATAACGCCAATACCTTAGGTATCCAAGACTCTGTATGTAAGGTGTCGTCATGGAGCGCCAAAGTTTCCGATCTGCAACCGTTGTAATCAATCCTTCGGTTGGTGCCAGCAAACCAGATGGTACATTTTTCTTAAAACGCGCCGCAAAAGAGATGGCGCCTTGTAAAAACGTGAACTAGCCGACGCTCAGACTTGGATCGCCCACTCTCCCCGGTTCTTGGGAGAGCTTGGTTTACTTAGGCGTGACGAAAACGGGAACGGATCTAGGTAATCAAAAACTCGAGAATCAAATCTCGGAGAAATTCCACTCATAACATTTTCTGGGTCTTCTCCTGTCTGATAATCTGACCGCAATCAATGCTTTTCCTTGAGCCGCTTATCTTCATTAATATCGTGTAGGTAATCCCCATTGTCTAATGGATATGCCAAGCTTCGTGTCGTGTCGAAATAATCTCTCTCTCTCAGTTCTCGAAGCTTTGACGAATTCGCAAGGCTTGCTTCCCCGAAAACCAGAGTAAAGAGTCTGTCGACAAATTCCATGTATTAGTGTCCCCAAGACAGTGGGAAATACGCCTTTGAAATATGTTATATATCGGAGATCAATATAACATCACAGAATATCTGAACGAAACATGTTCGCTGACCTGCGGATATACCGAGATGCCTAGCTTTTCCAAGGCATCAAGGCTCAACGACTCGGTCATGATCTGGCGTGACAAGCAGCGAGGACCCAACGATTTGACCGTTTCGACTTGGATATCTACCTGACCACTGGATATCGCATGGACATGTTAGCTTCTGGTGCTCAGAGAGTTTTATGTTTGGGACTGCCGCTGTCATGATCCCGTCCTGGACATGGTTAACCTACAGGAAAGCTCCCATGGTATTCCAATATTGTTTCATGTCGACTTCCAGTGCTCCGGTAGTAAATCAGCGACGAATAGCCAATTGTGACGGTTCATACCTATCCTTATTAGTCGACAACACCTATACCCGAACCAACGATTCAGTACCCGTTCGTGAGTCAAGTTTATTCCGGTCTATCCTACAACTTGAAAGGTGTTGAAACCCAGGCTGACGGAGAACGTATCGAATCTGCAAAGGCGCCACGGTGCTGGAAGAGTCCAACTCAGCATCTTGATTATGGGCAACTTTTAGTGTCCTAGATCAGAGTCTGAATAGAGATGCGATGTCTAACACTATTGCATCTAAGTAACACGACGGCGTCTAGTTGGCACTGGATCTAGGATAGCAAATTAGAAATGGGCTTTCAGTACAGCACTCCTTTATGTCGTTGATTAGTATGTAGAATATAGAATCTGTGCATTGGGTGGTTTCCTATTAGACGTATGTGATATCGTAAGGCTACGATTCTTTCGTGAACCGAGGCAGGGAGAGCTCTCGTCTATTGTAAATCCATATCCTGTTCAATAGTGTTTATTAGCCTTGAATACGAATGCGAGGAATTTGTCCAGTAGAAGAAAGGTATTATAGAAAAAGCCGATATTTGCTTGGAATATAAGAACTTGCTTATTATCTAGTACATACATAGTTGCATACCTTAGGTAGCTAGGAGGTATGTAGCTAAAGAACATGCGGGGGAATTATGTGTACAATACAGCACACATAGGTTAATACCTTAGGAGGTAGGTACTCATTCACCGCCTGCCTGTTGTGTGCAAAAATTGACGTGTAGAATGATTTTCACGCTAATCGAGTAAGTGGGGAGGGTGAGCAGTTGGGCAGGTGCTAGAAGGAAGAAATGGGCAAGTGGGATGCCAGACAATGAAATATCATTTTATGACTGCAATACCGAATCCGAATAACTACCAAAGACCAAGAACCAAGAACCATAAAATACCACCAACTCAAACAGATCGTCTTCTTTTTGTCAGGAAATCCGACTCTCTTCACGTATCGATAGTTATCAAACGAAGGTTCTCTAGGACTAGGACTCGCTCTTGGCCCCCCGCCACCCTTAGCTGCCTCCATCTCGATCATGGGAAAGCAGCATGCTGCATGAATCTGTCACCACGATTGCTTTCTTACGTGCCGACACCTAATAGTACTTGGGCATAGTTGAAGGGTTCGGGTCCAGCATCTTGGAAAAATGGAATCCCAGGTAGATAAAACACCCTTGCCCCTAGCCTCTACCCTTCACCTCTTGTACCCTTCCTAACCATAGTCGTCTGCAGATTGAGAATGCCATTGAGATTGCATGGAATCCTACCTCCGACCAAGCCCTGAAAAGTCAAGCCTTTGATTACCTACATCAGCTACGCTCCGACCCCCATGCCTGGCAGGTTTGTGCGAGCCTCTTCACGAGAATACCGAAGACCTCCGAAGTCGTACGACTAGTCAGCCTCGAGATAGTTAACAATGCTATCCATGTACAATCTCTCGATACCCAAAGTCTGCTCGCCCTGAAGGATGTCCTGCTGGACTATGTGCGAACCACCTACGGCAATAACCAGCAAGCTCAGATAGATTCATCTAGCTTACAGAACAAGCTTACCCAGACCTTGACCCTCCTCTTTGTAACTCTTTATAAACAGGGCTGGGAGACCTTTATCGATGATGTTCTGGCCCTGACGGTCCTGCCCGGGAGCAACCGGTGCGACAACGTCGCCGGCGTAGTGCTCTACCTGCGTATACTCGGCTCCATCCATGACGAGATCGCTGACGTCCTGCTTGTACGCCAGGACGCTCAGGCCCGCAGCCATACCGAGCTCAAGGATCTGATGCGCGCGCGCGATGTTGGAAAGGTAGCTCAGTCCTGGCACGATCTCCTTGCTCAGTACGGTAGCCAAAATGACGCCATCGTAGAAATGACTCTCAAGGTTATTGGTAAATGGGTGAGCTGGATTGACATCTCTCTCATCATCAATGATGGTATGCTGGGTTTGATCCTCCCCTTAGTCGGCCGTGCCAACGACTCGGGGGGCGAAGACAAAGTTCGAGATGCCGCCGTCGAGGCCTTTACCGAGATTGTTGGCAAGAAGATGCGTCCGGCTGACAAGACGGAGATGATATCGTTCCTCAATCTACGAGACATCATATCTCAGCTCATTGCCAGTCCTCCATTAAACGAGTTCCAGGGCACTCCTCAGTATGACACGGATCTGGCCGAGGCTGTCGCCAAGTTAGTTAACACTGTCATGGCCGACATCGTTCGTGTCTTGGAGGACCGATCTACCGATGATGCCACTCGAGCCAAATCGAATCAGCTGTTGCATGATTTTATACCCCTATTGCTACGATTTTTCTCGGACGAATATGACGAGATTTGCTCCACTGTTATTCCTTCCCTTACCGACGTCTTGGCCTATTTCCGCAAACTCCCTGAGATGCCAGCTTCTTTCTCCGAAACGCTCCCCCCGATCTTGAATGCTATCATTATGAAGATGCGCTACGACGAGACATCTTCTTGGGGGCACGAGGATGAGCAGACAGACGAGGCCGAATTTCAAGAGCTGAGGAAAAGACTACAAGTGCTCCAGAAAACCGTAGCAGTTGTAGATCAGAACCTCTACGTCGAGGTTCTGAGTAACCTCGTGGCGAATACGTTTCAGAGGCTGGACGAGCGAGGGACCCAGATGGATTGGAGAGACGTCGACTTGGCTCTACACGAGATGTACCTGTTCGGCGAGCTGGCGATGCCCAACCAGGGACTAGGTGCCAAGAATCAGGCGTCGCCAGTCGCATCGGAGAGGCTCGTGGCAATGATGACCAAGATGGTGCAGTCAGGTATGTCAAAGTCAATTTCAACTTGCAGCCAAGACTAACCATATGAACAGAAATCGCAAATTTCCCGCATCCTGCAATTCTATTGCATTATATGGAGATCTGTGTCCGTTACTGCGCCTTCTTTGAGAGCCAGCCCACCTTCATCGGGCAAGTTCTGGAAAACTTCGTGCGCCTGGTGCATCATGACCACGTCCGCATCCGTACACGTTCGTGGTATCTGTTCCATCGCTTCGTGAAGCACTTGAGGGCGCAGGTGGGAAATGTAGCCGAAACCGTCATCCAGTCTATCGGGGATCTTCTTCCCATCAAGGCCGAAGTTCCAGGAGAAGATGCAGACGACGATATGTCGTCGGACCAAACTGATAACTCTGCAGATGCTGTTTTTGCCAGCCAACTGTACCTGTTCGAAGCAATTGGCTGTATTTCATCTACCGCTTCGACTCCCGTCGAGAAGCAAGCACTCTACGCTCGTTCGGTTATGGATCCCTTATTCACAGATATGGAGCAGCACCTCCCAAGAGCCAAAGCTGGTGATGCTCAGGCTATACTGCAAATACATCACATTATCATGGCGCTCGGTACGCTAGCACACGGGTTTTCGGATTGGACCCCTGGTGCAAACAATTCGAACCAGCGACCACCGCCAGCAAAGGCACTATCGGACGAATTCGCACGCGCTGCCGAGGCCATCTTAATCGCACTTAGCGAACTCAATACTTCGTCCGAGATTCGCACTGCTTGCAGGTCGGCCTTCTCACGCCTCCTCGGCGTGCTGGGATCGGCCGTGCTTCCGCAACTTCCTCAGTGGATTGATGGCCTCCTATCTCGAAGCTCGTCAAAGGATGAGATGGCCATGTTTCTCCGTCTTCTGGACCAAGTTGTCTATGGCTTCAAGACCGAAATATATGAAGTCCTCAACCAACTTTTGACTCCCCTGTTACAGAGAGTATTCGGTGGTCTGGTGGAGCCAATCAGCGGCACCGATGACGAGATACAGCTTGCCGAGCTCCGTCGCGAATATTTGACATTTGTCGGGGTCATCCTCAATAATGATCTAGCGGGAGTTCTCGTCTCGGAAGCGAATCAAGGTTTCTTTGATTCACTAACCAACTCGATCCTGAACATGGCTAGAGATATTGGACCCAATTCGGGAAACCTGGCCGCTAGCCGGCTATCATTTGGGTTGTTATCCAAGATGGCCAATATCTGGGGCGGCTCTGATGTAGCGAATATTTCGGCAAACCCGTCAGCCCCTACTGGATCTCCGTCGCCCGTTATCCCAGGTTTCGACAAATTTTTGATGGACAGTTTTCACCCTGTATGCTGGACGGTCCTGCGCGACCCGCAGTTCAACCCATCGTCGGATGCCCAGGCTAAGCAGGTATTGAACGAAATTGCCGGGCTGGAGCAGGCGATCTACCTCAAGACTGGAGAGCTGTTCTTACAAAACCTACAATCCGAGCTGTTCCCAGGGCTTGGCATAAATGGAAATGACTTCCTGCGGGCTATGACTACTGCAACAGACAAGAAATCTTTCTCGAACTACCTACAGGGTTTGTTGAAGCGTTCGAGATAACCTCGGCGGGACCATCGGGAGCTAGAAAGGGATGGCATGGAAGATGATATTCTGCAATTGCATACAAGGGAGTTCGGCTCACTATACCAAACGTAATTTCGTTGCCTATAGATGAACGCGGGGGTCGGTGCTAGCAATAGCGATCTATCGTTAGCGAGTGAATAAATAAAAACGAGTATAAGAAGGGATATGACCCATCACTGTGTTGATGGCGAGGCTACATTTATCTGGAGTGAATCGTGAAATCCATGCTTAAACGGTTGACGTCGTTGTTCAAGGGAACCACTGGTCCCTTAATGATAATATCATCCATCATAAGCAGATCTAAACAAGATGACATCAGCTTCTGCCGTGCCAACAGTTATTGGCTTGTTTAATATTGTTCGGTCCTTCACATTCGTAATAATCTGAACGATGCAATAACATCTACATGTACAGTGAATTTCATTGGCCCGTCATCAAACACCCACTCTGTCCGCGTTTCCTAATGATTCGACCATCTCCCGAACCGTTCCACGTCATGAGCAGCTGCTTCGGCGGCATGGGGTTATGGGGAATTACTAAATCAAACTCTCAGGACCCATCCAAAGCCGGTTCAAGGCCACAAACAAGAAATTTGGTAGAAAGTAAAGGGGTATCTCCCGGACACCGCTGGGTCAACCCTGGTGTATCTATATCCCCTTCCACTCCAAACTCTACAAGGCAGGACAGAAGATTATCCCCCTAGTACGGCCAACGCGCGGATAGTTCGATTTAGGAGATGAGCTTGGTTTACCGCCTTTTCACCGAGGAACGCGGTGGTGGTGGTCCAGTATTGGATGACATGAAGAATACACCGAATCCCATGACACCTCGGATGTGACGGGGCGTGGTGCTACCGGACCTTGCGGATCGTCTCTGCCGATCTCTGGCTCCGGTAGTCCCGGACCACCTATAGTCCTCGGTACGGATTTTCGATTCACACATCGCATACTATATGATCTATTTTTGTATTTATCATAGCTACCTATTTACACCACGACTTCCAAACTGCAGCACTAAACAGGACATGCATCCTCCCATTTTCTTGGCGATATGACAGCGAAGAGTCCATGGTCCGAGCCAGTGGACATGGACCAGCTTAGTCAATAAATATTCTGGCCTCGAGGTCCGAATAATGAGAAAAGTAGGCATCGAATAGCTTGATGGCATGTTCTACGTCATAAGTTCCTCCCGTCTCCCGAATGCTGTGCATACTCAGCTGCGGGTTACCTAAATCCAGGGTGCGCACGCCAAGTTTTGCAGACAGCATGGGTCCGATCGTACTGCCGCAGGACGAGTCGTTCCTAACAACGAATAGTTGCAAGGGAACGCCGGCGCGCTTTGCCGTCTCCTGTATCAGGACGATACCGGGCGAGTTGGTAGCGTAGCGTTGATTGGCGTTGATTTTGATGACAGTGCCTTCACAACGGTGTAAGATTACATGTAGCCAAGCTTCCAGCTCATGGAGCACTTACCTTTATTCATCTCGGGTTGATGGTTTGACTCATACTTGCCAGCATAGTTGGGATGAACCGAGTGCGCCATGTCGGCAGAGACGAGAAATGACGCCGCCATCGTCTGTTCAAAGGCAGTGGACAGGTCGATGTCAGGGTCTGAGCTGATATGCTCCCAGGACTTATCGGACCCCGTCTCCCCGTGACGGCCACCGGCAAGAATACACAGCCTGCGAGCAACTGCAGGCAGGAGATCCGAGTTGGCGCCTTGGGCCGACGTCGAACCGACCTCCTCGTGATCAAAGCACGTGATCAAGCGGATGCTAGTCTCGTCATCCAGGCTGCTGGACGTGACGGACTCTATGAGTCCCATGACGCTGCAATAGGTCATGCCGAGGTTGTCGAGCCTGGCCGAGTAGATAAACTCCTCGTTTAGCCCGCCGAGGCAAGACTTCTGCACGTCGTAGAGGACCATCTCGAAATCGACCACGTCGGACACCTCTACTTCCGCGTGCTCGGCAATAAGCTCGATGATGTAGGGATGGTGGCGCTCAGTCATCTCCTTGAGTGGTTGGAATGCTTCCTCACCCACCTCCGCATCCGAGGTCTTCGGCGTGTCACCCTTCCCGGTTCTGTTCAGTTCGGCAGCCACCATGCCAGCGATAGGGAACAGCTCGGTTTCCACGTTGGGATTGAACGTGGACGACCTGTCGAGGTGTATAGCGAGGGTAGGGATGCGGATGATGGGACGGTCGACCTTGACGAGCTTCTGTGTAAAGTTTCCCTCCCCATCTCTAACCAAGACGCGGCCCGCAATGGACAAGTCCCTGTCGAACCAGCTATGCCAGATTCCGCCGCCGTACGTCTCAACGCCGACCTGCATGAACCCGACGCCGCTCTTCTTGCTGACAGGCTTGATGCGCAAACAGGGCGAGTCAGTGTGCGCTCCCAGCATGGCAATGGGGTTGCCAGGCTTCCATTTGGCGCCAATTGCAAAGGCAACTATGGTGGAAGCATTTCTGGTCATGTAGTATTTACCTCCGGGTCGGAGGGAGGACCAATTGTCTCGCTCCTTGATAGGCTCGAAGCCGGCCTTGGTTAGTCGTTGTATGGAGGATTGAACGGCATGGTAAGCTAAGAGGATGCGCTGTCAGTCGAGAGGAATTCCATGGCTGCAAGGTTCTAGGGAGAGCGTCGTACGGGTGGGAGAGGCATTGACAAAGTCTAGAAAGTCGAGAGCGGACTTGGGCGGCGCCATTCTGTAAGGGTGGAAGCTGAAACGGCGCCGAGTGGTTGGTTGAACGTTGTAGATGGATATGGATCTGGGGCTAGCGCGCAATGACGATCTAGCATTCATTTACAGCTTCGTAAGCTGTAGAAAATGGAAAAGGTTGACGGCCTGGGCTATAAGAATCAAACAGTTGACCGAGAAAAGTTGCGATGCAAACCTCAATGATGTCGTTGTTCACTTTACTACATACCTAGGTACCTAATGTAGATATGGAATTACCTAAGGTAGATATGGAATTACCGAGGTAGGGTATCACTCCGTATCTTAGGTACCTAGTAGTTTATCTTATCCGCACGGGTAACACGGGTCATACCGTGTGATCAGCTTCAGTATTTGACCAACTCTAGGAGGTACCTAAGCTTCTTGATTTTATCTCTACGAGCAAAAGACGTTAATGCTCGCGACCCTCATACAAATCAACCCGGCCACATCGTCAGACCACCCGCTCATCATCATATTGGGAGCCTGATATAGCAAGCCACATAAACAAGTAGCCAACGTGTTTGACCAATTAAGACAATGCATTGATTACCGGTACCTACATAGCAGCTCTCACCCGTACCGGCATCCGGGACATCTGGGTCCTATTCTTACAAAGCTCTAGCAGCATTCGTGACATCTGTGTGTGAGAGGGTGTGCGAGGCATGGCTTCTAGGCCGTCTAGAATGGACGAAGGAGTGTTCCTTTCTTGGATGTATTGGGTACGCTTCTGTGCGTGCTACACATACACATACATACCAGGTAGGCACTAGGCCAGCTGGTCCGCAAACTGAACTAGGCGGAAGGCAAACTGACACATTGGGGCGGCCCTGGCGCTCGCCACACATTCTGCAGGATGAGGTGGCGTCTGGATTGTCGTCAAGGATACCTATGTATCTCGTGGTCAGAATCTCACACGCACACGCGTATGATACGCACCTACGAACTCACGAGCATGTACATCACAGAGAAATATTTCAGCGACAGAATCAAGATGCCACAACGACGTAGATAGCATCACTCAGCAACGGACAGGCAAGCTGCGATAGTAGGGCGACAGGACGACAGGACGACAGGACGACAGGACGACAGGACGACAGGGCTCCTGGTCTTCGACAATTCTTCCATTGGACACGGCAAGCGAAGACTTGCGGAGTAAGAATTCTAAAGACTAAAATAAAATGAACCGCTGTCAGGGCACCCCTTCGCCACCCTAGACTCTAAATACTTACATACCTCCTAGCCAGCTAGCTTGATCTGGGATGCTGGTCCCTGGCAGCCTGGGAGCTGTCAATCTCCAAGGGTCCTTGGTCTGATCTCTTCGCCCACATCTTCGGGAAGCTCATCTTACCTGCTCATCTCGTATTTCGAAAGAGAATATATATAACACCCATGATGGAGATTACAATGCTATGCAAGTGTCTCTACTGACTGTCTCTGTCGCATATGGCATGGCCCTGTCGACCGCGGGGTCGTCCGACCGTTCTCTGGGCGCCTCGGAAGATATCTTTCCAAGTTTGGGCTCCCTCCCCTGGTAGGTAAGCCCTCGGTTTGAACCAGACATTGAGCATCTTACTGTCTGCCCACCTTTCCCTTTTCCTCCAGCCTTCGCAATAGCCGAATTGGCCGCGCCAGGATAATTGCTAATCAAGTCCACATTGCAAATACATACTCTTGTTCTTCTCTGCCTTTCTACCTGGGTTTACGTAGGCGATGGTCTAAGAGGGTATATGTAGTTCTGGTTGGTGCAAGAACATAGCACAAGTCATACTTATACTCGCCAATCCTGCTGGGGGCAATTCCTGAGCTCGTATGCGAATGAAGGAGAAAGTAAAATACATAGAGTGAACGGAGGACTTGGCGTATAGTTCGTACGCACGTAAGTAGGAAGATGTATTGTAATAGGTAAGAACTTGAAGGTTAGATCTACGTATACAGTGCGCATTCGATCACGATACTAGTAATGTGATGTACATGCTGCAGTACTATACACAGAATTTCGGTACTGCCAGATACACCTTGTCCATCCTCCCGAAAGGCGGCCAATAACAACCTGGAACCTGTCTATCGAGTACCCACTCTGGAAAATCAGGGGTCCCTCTAAGGCAAGGGGGGGTCGAGTACTATGTAGAAGCAATCGCCTCGCACATCGTCGTGATGGTGGAAGATTACGAATGTGTACCCAACCAATGCTCGACATTCGGAAGCTCAACACACAGACATTGGCACGGCCGAGTTACCCAAGCCTACGTTCGACTCCGAAGTAGCCAATTCATTCCAGTAATGACGAGACTCAATCTGTAGGCCTGGGACTTTGCAACTTATACTCGTGCATGGTGGGTGGCGCGAAATTGATTGGCTTGCCACGCTACGGTATTAGCTCGCCATCGGCCAGATTCGAAAGCGGTAGGCTACCTAATCCAGAATCCAGACGTCGATGGCGTTTCCTTGACCTTGATACAGCAGCTTAGCTACCGTGGGGGAGGCCGTCGATCACACAAACGCCCCATTGTGTGGAAGGAATCTGCCTTAGGTATGTAAGGTACAGATGTCTATTCTGTTTGCTGGCCGTCTTGCGATGGGCATGGTACATATTATGACGGCTTATCTTTTAGGCACGAAGACGGGATTGGGAATAGTGAAGTATCTTGCTACGGGCATGTCACATGTAGCTCCCGCTGATCTATCATCTAACCTACCTAGGTACTTGTGCTAGTCGACATGAACTCTTGCGGGTCCTGCAGACTGTACCGAATCGAGTAACCCAGCCTGACTAAGTCGAGTGGAAATCCATACTTAACTACCTCCCATGCATACAACATGTTTGACTACCTACTTAGCAGCTTAGGTATGCATTCCATCAACACCGGCAGGAATTATTGCGAAGTAGACATGGGCTCCTTGCCATATGTTGGCGAGTCTCTATGTCTACCTAAAGGAACAACGGAAACGCAGCTCGTTTTAAGCAACAATGCGGACATGTGTTGTAACGAGAAAATGACTTCGACCTTTATATATGCGGCAGATTCGAGGCCTGGAAATCTTGATATTATTTCATTCTCTTCACACTTCTAATGACCTCAGGCTAGGACAGGTGATAGGTACATGACCCTCTGTGTTGCAAATGTAGTAAACGGCCGTAGTGTCGTCCAAGATCTGCCACGGGGTGACCAGGCCAGCCTTGACACTGTTTATATCCCTACTACGTGCACGTTACGAATTGAGGATGGATAATGCACCAACTCGAGTGCTAGAAGAAGAAAAGAGAAAACGAAAAGAAGAAGAAAAAAAAACGCAATCGCCTGGGATGCTTGTGCTTGCTAGGCGACACGAAAGTGCTATGGCACCAATGAGTCTACATACTAAAACGGGAGGCGGAGGGATGGTTTATCGGTTGGTCCATCAAGTCTGACACTTCCTGAAACAACGACGAAAGCCAAGCAAGCTGAATCTATTTTCGACTCAAGTGCTTCCTTCACCTCCGTCTGCATCCGCATCCACAATCCGCTTGGATGTCAAACCATCTACCTGGAATAGAATACATCTCTCCCAGGAAGGGGAACGACAGCCACGGGGTAATGCAACAGTTTCGCCTTTTCATGGAGCAATCTCGTTTCATGCGACTCTATGCCCTACCCCGCCTCCGTTTCCAACTCTGGGAACCGGCGCAAGATAGCTGGTCTTTGCCCGGCTTCATGAATCGTGAGCTGGAGGTGGTAAATTCCCGTCCGGCACCGAGTAGGGAATACTATACAAGTGTAAGGCATGATGCTACGCATGTATATATTATATACATTATACATATAGGTAAGAGACCTAACATGTAATCCCGAATAGAAATCGCTCCTTTCACTGTAATTGAAGGGGGTGGGGGGCCAAGTAAAATGAATAAATAAATACCTACGCAGAGGTACGTAACTCATCCGCACGCACGTACTCGCATCCTGGTAGACAGCGCGAATGGCATCGCTAAGTGACCTGTCTACCCAAGGCTAGCCGTGGGTGATTACCTCTCGAGCGAGGTAGCCTTATGGTAGAGGTAAATTGACCGAGCTGACGGAAGTATAAGGCTGACTCGACGCATTACGCATGGAGGAGTCACCGTGCCTGTGATGTGGCACTGCACATATGGAGCTTTGCCTACCCACGAGCTTTGCCTACCTACATTACTCATGTCATTGTCATATGTGTACATGCCCACCGCCCGCTTCATGTACGAGACATCTCGTCTTCGTAAAGCAACCTGGCAGCCCGGCCACCGAAGATATCCAACTGGGCCACAGAGTACTAGACAGGTCTTCCAGAAAAGATGGAAGATAGTAGCTTACCTACATATTCTAATCCGAAGGCGTCTCGTTTGGTCGTCGGCTGTATTTTTGTGCACGAGTTAGTAAGAGCAACGTAGAATCATCAACATAGAACATATCAATACTATACGGCGTGAAAAACCGCAATGCTGCTAGCAGAGAATATTTATGATTTGACGACAATGAGGCTATCCAATGCGAGGAACAGTACCTAGACCCGAGCCTCAATTGCTCGGGTCTGGCCAACGTTGGTGGTATTAAAGCTGGACATGGGGCGGACTTGGACATAGGTGAGAGAGCATTCAAGCTCGGGGAGCAGTGATTTGTTAATACATAGCTGGAGGGCTATTGGGAAGCTGGCGTGACACAATACAAGGTCATGCTGCTAGATATTTTGCCATCACGAGGTTAGCATGTCCACTATTCGTCATACCCACCTCCGCACAGCTGTTTGCTCTTAAAAGGATACTTGGCGATGAAGGATGCAGACACCGAACCTATTTTGTCTTGTAGGCAGACCAAATACACTGCAAAGCACCCCCTAAACGTTAGTATTCGTGGTGACACCGATGAACCGGCTGGTGACACTTTCTACTCGGGATATATTCTCACGAAAATATAAGAATTGGTAGCGTGGAGACAGCCACCGAACCTCTGGAGTGTATTCGTTATGTGGACTTAAGAACGATGAACAGATGAGAGGAATGCTTGTCCTCGTCTCGCCTCGTTGTGAAGGTACGGAGCAATGTAGAATAAGTCAATACCGTATACAACAGACTAACATACCCAGGTACAGTACATACATGCATGCGAATGCGTACGTGTACATTGGGTAAAGTACCTACATATACACAAACGGGGGAGGGCGAAAAAACTAAGGTTGTCTGATGACTTTAACTCTAGAGTGTGCCGAAACGACGGAGGAGACGCAACTATTCTTTGAGATTTGATATTTTATTTGTAAGACAAGGGAAAAAAAGGAATAGGAAAGATTAGGTAGGGAAAATGGGAAAATGGGAAAATAGGAAAAAAAAAAGGAGGACGCAGAAAAATACTGAGTTGGAATTGGAATTGCAGAATTGCAGAATTGGAATTCAATTCATACAAAAACCTTACGCTAATAACAGCACTAATAACAGCATCCCCAACCCAGCAAACGTCTTCCAACCCAGGCCATCCTGCGGAGCCTAAGCTTTCGCATATGTAGATAATCCTTGCACCGTGCCCCCAGTTTCTTCCAGTCCATCTTCCAACAAACCCACTTCATTTCGTCAGATTAATTGAAGATGTTCAACTGCTCAACACCATTTTCCTACATCTGAACATCTGAACATCTGCACACCTGAACATCTGCACACCTGCACACCTGAACATTTGCTCAAGGCAGTGGTCTATCAATTCATTGACACGCATAATTACACTTGTCTGCTTTCCCCCCATTCCAGCTCCGTCACAACTACAACTCGACGAGGCCTCAAGGGTGTTCGTGTGTGGGTGCCAGGGTATGCCAGGCGTGCAGGTATGTCCTCAAACCCCCAGACCCCCCCGTCCCTCTTCTAGGTAGCCAGCCAGTCAGCCAGCTAGCTAACGTCAAAATGCCCACAAGGTCTACTTGGATGCAACGCTTCCGAGATCGAAAGAAGCAAAACAAAACCAAGCCCGAATAGGGCATTTCTATATTTCCTCATCCATATTTTCAGGTAAGATAACCTCTCAACATCTTCTTCTGCCAAGTCTCTGCGACAGCGACGCTGCAATCGTTTGACCGCTCCATCGTGCCACGATCTTGGCCCGTTGGAAACCCTTCCCGTCGTCTTTGCTCTTCCAAAGCACTACGAGAGACATCAGCAACCTATTTGGTAAGTTCATCTTTTCTATCTATCTATCTATCTACATGCATGTACCACCCATCAGAGCATCGTCGTCTCTACCTAGTATCTTTCCGACACCTCTCTCCCGTTTAATCACCCATGAGTTCCTTGTACTTCGGGCGCAGCGCATACGTACACTTTTTCTATGTACCTACTGGAACGTGGCATGAACTTCGAACTTTGGGCATGGCCAGGAATCTGCCAATCTGGAGGTCAGGCTGCTTTGGTACCTTACTTCTGGTGTCGCAGCGTCAGAGTCATGTACAGCGCATGTATTCCTAGACCGGACGACCCTGCTTCCGCTACCTTTGCGCTACATCTGCCTGCCAACCCTGCTCAAGCTGGACACGCTGAACGCTAGACTGGACGTCGCTGCTGGGGTCCCTCCCCGGCTAGAACCAATCATATTACGCCATACGGTACAGTACGGTGCGGTACTGTCAAAGTACCTATCATGGTGCAATACAACGGGCTCATCTGAGTCGCTGGTGCAGACTACGGGTTTAGTCAGTGGGAGATCCTCAAGCGGCCAGCCCACTTTTGCCAATATTTGGATGCCCACTATTGGTGATCGATCATTCATCTCTTGCACGCGGCAACCTTGGAAGTGTGTCCCAGTCCCAAAATCCCAGCCGCCAGCCAGGCCCTGGAACCTTGCCTGCTTGCTGTACATGCTCCATCACTCTCACTCTATTCCCTCTCCCACTACCGCTGCCGCCTTTCCTCTTCTCTACCCATACCATAACCGCACCTCGACCCTTACTGTTACTCTTCTCGTCTTCCCCTACCTCTTTTTTGAATCCGGCGGCATTTTTTCTTTACGACTGCCTCAAATACACAGTGGTCGTGACAGTGGGACTCCTTATTCGGAAGGGCTCTCACTTTATACTTTCGCTGTTAATTTCGATACGTGGTTTACGACGCTAACCTTCTTCCTCGAAGTCGTCTTTCGTATCTCGTTTCAGCTACGACCCTAGGTCCACCGTCCACCGCCTGTCTACCATAGTCGCGCGGATAACTGTCTATACCTGACTTCCGGTTTTTCTCATCTACCGAATTTATCTCTGTCGGTCCCGTCTAACCACCACGACCGCGAGATTCCGCTGCCAGTTAATATCGCAATCTTGTCATATATCATCGCATGACGAGCCGCATCTGCTATTCGACTCTCGATCCTTCATTGGCCTATAGAATCTACGGTCTCTTCGACATAAACACCGAGGATCCTTTGTGGAATCAACGAGTACGCCCACGGATGCGCGGACTTATTTCAAAACTAGTCACCATACCGAAATGAGGTGACCCAGATTCTCGAGAGACTTCAATTTCGACTACGAATACAACATCGCAAGAGGACCCAAGTGTCAAACTTCCGCACCATATACAAGAGCCGATCTGTGTTAGAAACCCTGATAATCTTTGCTCTCTAATCGCTCAACCTTTACGACCTGTTTAACCTTTACTGTTCGAGGTCTGCTCGGACGCATTATTTGCGGCTAGTGCCCAGTTGTATTCTCTTCCAAGCTCTTTCCTACGATCTCGAAACGGTATCCGGACATCTCAGCTCTACATGGACGTTGGTGGCACACGTTAGGCCGCTTTATACCCTACGACGGTAACTTGGACGATTCTTTCTCGGCAAGCTGTGCCTTTCTGCCTGGGGTAGAAACGACGGATCCTAAAAGTTCGATCCCTTGGTGGATATAAGCTACGCTGCTTAGGAGTCAGGACAGTTGGAAAGTTGGCAGGATTTACGATTTGATCGACTCTAGCCTTTCCCGCGGCCATGGCCGCCAATATGGCTAATATGCCACAAATGGGTGGTGGCGGCGCTGTGCGGCCGCGACCGCCCCACCAGCAGCTGTCGCAGCTTGTTTATACGCAGATGATGAACCAGGTATCTCAGACTAATGGTTGGCAGGATCAGGTGCAAGCTAATCTACGCGTGAGCAACGCTATGAACCTGTAAGTTGAAGCAAACATCAAATTTTTGCATTCACGTCTTTTTATTTATTTTTTTAGGTGTAGCTGGGGGATTAAAGTGACTGGGCTAACCTGAGGTACCCCAGAATTTCCAACTCATTCCTTGCTATGCCCAACGTCGACTCTCAACAACTTATAACGCATGGCTTGCAATTTGAACGTGAAGCTTTCATGACCTCACCTGATAAGGTAATCTCATTCAACCTTCGTAAAACCACCTCTTTGTACTCACGCTTGCCTAGGTTACTTACGAACAAAAGATCAACGGCCGAGTCCAAGATCTCTTCAAGCGGCGGCAGGCGAACGAACAAAACATCAAAAACACACTGAATACCCAGTCGCAGGCGCAGGCACAGGCGCAGGCCCAAGCCCAAATGATGATGAACCAAAATATGATGGCTAGGGGCCAAGGTCAACCGCCCCAACCGGGGTTCCAGCACCTTCAGCAGCCGATGCAGGCGTCGCCGATCCCCCAGCAACCTCACCAGCCCGGCATGGCGGGCCACGGAGGCTTTCCTATGAATCCTAACCAACAAGCAATGATGGGCGGGGCGCACATGCGTCCGCAGATGCAAATTGCATCTACCATGAACAACTTATCGCCCTCGGATCGAGCCAAAGTCGCGCAATTGGCCCTCTCGAGACTGAACCAGACCCCGGAGCCTCAACGAAACCAACTTCGGGCCATGCTCCAGCAGAAGATGACCCCGCAACAGTTGGCCCAGATACAGAATGAGAACTCAGATCCTCTGTTGTACTTCTTTCAAAACGATATTCTGCGAAGGGGACACGCGAGTGCCGGTATTGGCAACAACCAAGCAGCTATGCAGGCCCAGGCCCAGGCCCAAGCTCAAGCTCAGGCCCAAGCTCAGGCCCAGGCTCAGGCTCAGGCTCAGGCTCAGGCTCAGGCTCAGGCTCAGGCTCAGGCACAGGCACAGGCACAGGCACAGGCACAGGCACAGGCTCAGGCACAGGCTCAGGCTCAGGCACAGGCCCAGGCCCAGGCGCAACGTCAGATGAATGCGTCGTCACAGCAGCTCCCCGGTGCGTCAAATGGCGAGTTCGGTCCGTTCTCTAACGTAGAGAGTATTATGAATCAACAAAAGGCAGGTTTGCTTGCCCAGGAAGCAGGGCAAATGGTGGTGCCGGCGAGCAACGGGCCTGGACGAAATGCTACGCCGCAACCGATTGGCGGAATGCAAGGCCCTAATACTGGTAGTCATCTAGGTCCCAACCAGGCCGGCATCCCACACGGACTACAACAACCATTCAACCTCCCACAGGCGACGCAGCTGAAGATGGATCAGAGAGCCGCACAATCCCAAGCGCAGATAAGAGCACAGGCCCAAGCCAAACAAATGCAGAGCCAGCCTGGTGTCTTGAACGGTGCCGGTGGTATGTCGCAAAGCCCCGGCATGAACACTCTAAACACACCAGTGCGTCGAACGCCTGTCGGTATGGGCCAGGGTGAGGGACAACCACAGATGGGTCAGCCTAACGGTCCGTTTGGACAAGGACTAGATCCTCGTTTCAACCAGGGCAACCCACGACCTCAGATGGGTGGAAATCCAGTCAACCCGCAAATGTTCAATCCACAGATGATGAACCCACAGATGATGAATCCACAAATGCTCAGCGCTCTTATGGCTCAGATGCCACCGGAAACGCGAGGGGTCCTCATGTCGCTTCCGCCGGACAAGAGGAGTGAGATGCTCATGAAATTTTCCGCTAGTAGAGCCAATCAGATGGCTGGACGTGGTCAGCCTCAGCCTGGTCAATTTGGGCAGCTCAGCCCCGTGCCTGGATTCAACCCAACGAATCCTGCTAATGTCGGCCAATCGCCGAATCCTGGCATGCAAATGAACCGGAATCATGCAGCGCTTCAGCACCGACTATCCGGGATGCCGGTTCAGAACCGCCAACAAATCCCCCCGGACCATAATGCTTTCATGGATACCATGGAGGTACCCCCCAAGCTCATAGACCAAATACGAACGCACCAAAATCCACCACCCCCTCCGGAGATCAAGAAATGGGCTCAGCTCAAGCAGTGGCTCATTCAGAAATCGGTGCCGCCAAATTACCAGAACAATCTTCTGCATATGCAAATGCAACAATATCAGAACCTACTGAAGCAGCGCAATGCCGCAGGAGGCAACCAGATGCCTCAGGCCGGCATGCCGCAGCAGGGACCCCAGCCTCCAAATGCACCGATGCCTGCGCAGCCCGTCACACACATGCCCAATGGCATGCCCAACGGCATGAATATTATGATTACACCGCAGGAATTACAGCAGGCTAGGAATCACGAGAGATTCAAGGGCTGGCCAGATGAGAAAATTAGACATGCCCTGCAACAGATAAAGATGGGAAGTATTTTAAGGCAAAGAAATGCACAAATGGCAGGTGGTCAAATGCAGACACCGCAGGCCTCCCAACCGGCTAATAACATGACTACACCGGTCCAAGCACCGAACACGCCTGGAGTATTGCAGCAACGCCAGCAGAATACGGGACACGACACAAATACTATGGGTACGGCGGGGGCTGCGAGGAACAATAGACAAACTCAAGCCAACCGCCCACCGCAGAACGCTCCTCCGGCTGCCTCGCAGCAGAAGAACAGTCTGAAGCGTGCAAGTACGGACGATGTCGTGGAAGTGCCGAACCCTTCTACGACGCCGGTTCAACGTCCTCCATCTCAGCAGGCCTCAGCTTCGGGGCCCGGACCACAGGCCACCCAATGGAATGCTTCGCAACTTGCTAACCTCCCGCCGGAACAGAGGAGCAAGCTCGAGGCTCTGAGAAACCGACAGGCAGCGGGGTCGGGGGCGGTAGGAGGTGCCAACCCGCAGCAGCCTCAAATGTCGGAAGAGATGCAGCGTCTCAAAGCTATCGGTCAGGACGAGCATAATATCGCGATGAAGGAGCCATTCCAGGAGATCTCGATGACGCCGGAAGAATACCATGAGATGGCCCAAAAGATCCAATCTATGGTCCAGGAGATGGGCAAGCTTAGTAAGATCCTGGGCCGATGGTATACTCTGACGCGGGACGACACTCGGGCCAGAATGTTTTTCAAAATGGTACGTGTTCGCTTGTCCCTGTAGTAACACGTGTAACTGACGTTGAGCTAGCGACTTCGCCTGATTAAACAATTCGCGGATGGCGATAAGATGTCGACTCTGAAGAGTGGATTTTCTCTTATGCCGAAGGACTTGGAGGGTGTGAGGGGAATGTTAGAGGGCATGGCCAGGGACGTGGCATCACAATATCCGCAAGGCCTAAAGAGGAACCCCGCGGCACAGCAAGCTGCTCCGGAACAGGGGCTGCATGCCGCTGGCGAGATGACTGCAGCGCCGTCCACCAGCCAACCGGCACCGCTTAACGCGGCTAACCTCGAGAAGCAGGCACAGGTTCTCAGCAAGATGCACCAGAGGAGTACTAGCAAGGGCGGACAACCACCGGCTGCGCCGACTACCTCGCAACCGCCGTTTTCATTCGGCGCACAGTCACCCAACGGCCAGCCTACATACATTGGGAAGCCTGCTGTGACGCAGGAAGACCTTCATCTACCTGCTCGGAAGAAGGTGAAGACGGGGGCGCAGTCGGGCCTCGGTTCTCGCGGACCTAGTGCCAACTCGTCTCCCCAAGTACAGAAAGCACCTTCTCCTGAGATGGTGAAGCGATCTTCGTCGACGGATGCAAAGCCGGCGGCCAAGTTGCAATTCCGGTGCCCCGACATGCACTGCGAGGCGCACGGCATCGGCTTCGCCACCGACGAAGCTCTGCGTGCTCATCACGAAGAAGCGCACGTAAAGCCCTACGAAGACCCTGTCGGGTTTGTGCTATCGCGTACCCGGGATGCTCTTGGACTGGACGAGAACGGTAAAAGTGTTGGGCCGCCCAAGGTTGCGTATCGGCCTCGAGAATCATCATCGATGCAAAGACAGGCTAGCGCGCCTGGGTCTAAGCCTACAGAGCCTGGCAAGGCGAATGGCGGGAAGAGTGGCGCATCGAAGCCCGAATCTGCTGCTAGGAATGGAAACGGCGCGGCAGGACCTGCACAGCCAGTCGCACCCGAGACGGATTGGGCGCAGATGACGGTGGACCCGCAGGACTTGTTCGGGAATATTCTAGGAGGTGGTGGAAATGGTGCGATTTCGGACATGAACGTATACCGGGCCATATCGCCAAACGACACTCCGGAATCGACGGGCAAGGACAGCTCGTCTTCGGAACCGAACAGCGACGTCTCGGAAGGCGTTTCGCTCAACCTCACGCTCGACATGGGATTTGACACATGGCAGCCATTCGAGGGCAACCGGTACACGAATATAGACACGGGCACAAGCGAGAACGCGATGCCGGTATTCAGCTGGGACGATGTGAACATCGATTTCGACCAGCCGTGGCCGGGGCTAGATACGTCGCTCTACTCACTGGATGTGTCGTGAAGAGTTGGATAGATTCCCAGGGAAGTTTAATGTGGTCAATTGGTTGCATCTAGTTTTTCTTTTTTTACTATCCGCAAGGGATAACGAGGCGTTGGCATGGATCAGCGAAGACATAGGAGCGAGGCCGCGGCCGGTACAGGATATCTCGAGTGGTCCGGAGGATATGGACCTCGGACGGGTGGCGTTAGGGAAAAAGGCGCGGCGCTATGCCTCTGGATGCCTCTGGTTTCTTTGACGGCTTGTCCCTCTGTTTTTCTTTTCTTCGTTCACTGGACGGGATCAGCGGAATGAGGCGTGGGTGAAGAAAATTACTCGGGATGTGTTTAGGGGGGTAAAATCAGGGGATAAACGTAAAAATCGTCCATTTTATTATTAGTAAGGATTGCAGCTATATAGAGCTGGACAGCGTCACGATACCCCCCCAAGAAAAAGGATAGTTAAACAGCGTATAATTTATGATGACCAATACTTGTGTTCGTATGCGTGTCTAGGTACGTGTCTAGGTACGTGCCTACGTGCCTACGTGCTTATGTGCCTACGTACCTACCTAACGTGCTTACGTGCCTATTTCTACAGCCGTTGTCCATAACTAACCGCTTAGGTAATTTCGAGTTGATGATCTCTGCATTGTACCTGCGTCAGTGACTAGCAGACAAGGCCAGTGCCGAGCCGTCGTGGGTTCGGCGGGCTGGCGGGCTGGCGGGGTAAATATCCCCTGTATTACAAGATTAGGCAGTGTGTTCAATGCTATGATCGTCAGTGCCGTACAGATTAGCGCGTTCGGTAGCGGGGTACACCGCTACAGTGCTAAACTAGCAAGCTGAGGATACCTGTCGATTAGATAGGGTTGCATTGGATCGCATACAGTCACATTCGGTCACAACGAGTCTATCCTGGCCTGACTAGTCCTAAAATAGAAATAAGTCAATATGGGATAACTGTGCACAAAAAGATACATCTTCATAAAACAAGACGCGGGCTGGGAACGCGGCACGCGCATTCCACTCTTTATAAACCAAGTCATTCCAGTTCCAGTTCCATATCCAGTCCCAGTCTCCTTGAACACAACAACCATCATCCCAATTTTCCAAGAGAGCAACTATTGTCTCTCCAATTCTAGTATCGCTCTTCCAATCTAAGCTCACTTCTACCAACTGGTTCTCTCTCCTATAACCAACATATAAAGAACAGAGTCAAGACCCAGACAAACTGACGGCATGGATACCTCACCGAGCAAGCGACGCGCCTTGGCCTCGGTCGATGTCAACTCCAGAACCCCAGGTGCTATTTCGAAGCTTCAGATGTCCAAGTCTCAAGTGGCGCCAGTTCCGACTCGAGGCGACTTTGCTGCGAAGCGGCCCCTCGACGAGGATCCTATGCGTCAGTCTCAACCGCAACTGCTGGACCAACCGATCAAGAGGCGTCGTGTCTCGGTTGACGATGACGATGCTCGACCGGATGCCGTGGATACCGTGGATGAGGATCGTGGTGACGGAAGGGTGAGTACCAGTACCAGGGCATGTTGGGACTCCAGGTGGTTTGTATGTAGCGATTTGCTTGGCTAATGTGGCGGTCGTTGTCTAGAACTCGGGCTATGGCGAAGGTATCAACAATGGCGATGGCGACGACCAACAGCCAGACTCTCCCGACGATTCGTCAATGTTCGACAACTCAGCCATTGACACGTCACAAGCCACGATGATAACAGAGCCAGACGCGGACATGCCTATGCCTATGCCTTTACCACCAGTACTGTCACCACCGCGCCGGCAACCATCCATGACACGAGAGGAAGCGCGTCGGGTAAGTGCCGCAAAATGTCGTGGGAGCGCGCATAGCTAATGACAACTATAGAAAGCGGAGAAGTTGCGTTTACGACTAGGCCTCGCGAGCTACAAGGTCCGGACGGGGCAGACGGATGTACCCCTCGATCGACTCAAGATCAAGCCACTATTAGGTAGCGGTAGCAGTATCAGTAGCAGCAGCAATCTCGGGCAAAAGCGACCTTCGCTACCCCCTTTGCCACAAACCAAGCCTACATCAAGAGATTCCGAGGTCGATAACGAAGTCGGGGAAAGGAATGAGGATGAGGGCGAGGATGAGAGCCAACGGCGAAATAGGCTGGCGGTGCTGGCTCGAAAGGCATTGCCTTCCGCGCCGCTTCGCCAAGGGGATAGCTTCAGTGCTACAGGTACAGGTACAGGTACAGGTACAGGTACAGGTACAGGGAGGAAGTTGTTGTCAGGCTTGCCAGGTGTGCCGCAGCGGGCGCAGTGAGGATGGTGACTGACTATATGGAGGGAACCAGATAGGTAGGTAGGTTGCCCATCCATATTAGGCCGATGGCGATGGAATGGCAGGAGGTATCCTTGAATAAGGACTAGGAGAGTGCCTTCCCAGGCAACATAGGCAACATATGCTTTTAACCTTCGTCTTTAACTTGGAAGTCAAGGAAGTCAAGGAAGTCAAGACCCTATACACTATACCCAAACACTTCCATTAACCAATAACCTCTCCCCTCTCCCTGTTTATCACCTCGACCGTCCACCGTCCACCGTGTCAGCCAGTTCAATGTTCATCATGTGTTCCACCGTCTGGTTCATCTACCGCTGCGGTTGCGTCGAGGCTGCCATGTTCCAGTGTCCAGACAACATCCGCCCTCGCGGCAACACGTGCTACGAGGGCCGAATCCAACCCATGCTCACAAACCTCGACGAGGAATGCCATGACTGCTCCCGCCGCCTCTGCCTGCTCTCTCCCTCTCCGCCCCCCGCCGACGTACTGAAGGAGCGCGACGTCAACCTGCCGACCAACCGCGCACCCAGTCCAGGCGTGGACTTGCCGGTGGCGCAGGTGGAGTCGCTGCGTGGCTTCTGAGCCCTCCCGAGTAGGTCCCAGTATGTAGTAAGGAACTCGGAGCAAGATTGCTCGGCTAATAGCTGTAGGTTTGACTTCTCTCCGGTGTAGTCTTGGTTCTTCGCCGTGTGCAAGGTGGACAGGTCGGCAGAGAAATATATATATTTCTGATGTCGGAACTGCTATACATACCTAACGAGGCCTTGGAGGCACACATGTAATGACGCGCTGGCCCTGATGGTTTTTACGATGTTAGGTGGCTTCGCAGATAGGCTCACAGTACGTATGTCATGTAGTCGGATGTGAGACAGCATTGCTACGACAGCAGAGAGTCGTTGTAGTTGGTAAATCTACGTCGACAAACACAGCTACACCATGAAATCAAACACTGTATTCAACCATTTTTTTTTTCTTTTCTTTGTATAATCTATATAAATAACCCAATGTGCTAGACCGTGCCCCAAGGGCGACAACAGCCTACGATGTACCCCCTTGCCTACGCTCGTATCGGCTATACCAGCTACCTTTGGTACATACATACCTATATAAGGAGCATGTAAAGTGACGCTTCAACATCTGCTATAGAGATGATGGGGGCAGATATCGCAGAAAGCGACGCCATTCGCTTGTGTGTACATGTTCATAATCTCAGGCCTATCCAAATCCTGCAATCCGCTTCGTGCCTTAGCCGCCAAAGTTCATCTTCAACGCGATGCTCGGCTGGCCAGCAGTATCACTACCTTTCTCCGGGCTGCCCGTCTGCCGACCAGACCGGATAACTTCCTCCATGAAAGCCTTCTGCCCCTCGCTCATGGCCGCTACGACGCCCCTGAAGCCTGCCTGGTCCGCCGAGGCCAGCTCCAACAGCCTTGCGCTGGTCTCATGGTACACCTCGGCACCCTCGCTGGCGGCACGGGAGAGCAGCGCCGGCGCTACTATAGACATTGCTATCTGAGTGTGTCCGCCGTCTAACGTGGTCGCATACTGTGTTAGAGTATGTGCTACCAGCTTGCGGGCGCCTTCGGGGTCCTCCGACTCCGTATCCACCACGAAGGAGATGAGACGTGGAAGAAGATAGCGAGCGATGGATTGATCAGCAAGCGTAGGCGAGTGCTGCCGTAAGAGAGACCGAATGCAGTTTGCTGCGATCTTCGCAGTCTACGACAATATGTATTAGAGACAGCACGGCGCACAACTAGAGGACAACGGAGATAACTTACCATACGGTCTGTTAGACAATCCACTACTTCGTCTAGATATTTCGAAACGAGACGATCGCTGGCAGCAAGCCGATTGCTTCCACCCGTAAAGAGAATTGTAATCGCGAGGAGACAATTCTTGACGCACTGGAGCGAAGCCGGTGCCTCGCGCTTCTGCGCGTTTAGATATATCGATAGGTACCGACGTAGGCAGCCCTCTACCTGCATGTCAGTGGTAGACCTCCCATCCGTCGAGCCACGGGAGCCCGACATGCTCGCCATGAACCTCTTGAATATAGGGAGAGACTGCGGAACGATGACGTCCTGGCAGGAAGGCGTCGCAAGTATCGTGGCGAAGATGTGGATTATGCATGCGTGGAGATCCGTTTTGATAATCGCCGGGAACACTTCGGCCGCGTCTACGATAGCGCTCAGCGCCGTCCGTATGAGAAGAACGGCTTCCTCGGTCAGATGATGGCGCACCGGCTGGTTTGCCTCCGTCAGGTTAGGCAGTAGCCCCGAGAGCACCAGCACGATGATCCTCGTAAGCTCAAACAATTGCTCGATATCCTCTGTCAGGTCGCCGTCCTCGGGCTGCTCCTTTTTCCTCGCCGAGGGGTGAGCGACACACAGGGCACGAGCAATCTCGACGATGACCCCCTGCACGTCGAGACCTTCTGTCAGGACGAGGCGATCTAACAAGTCCATCGTCTCGGAGAAGATAGCCTCTCGGTAGATGGCATGGCCCGAAACACTCGGGTGTAGGATCTTCTTAAGAGCCTGGAGTATTTCGAGTGTCTGTTCTTGGGTCGCCAACGAGTCGGTCTGGCTCGACCTCGTCGCAAGCGCCTCAAAAGCAATGCCAAAAAGGACGAAGAAGAAAGCCACCGGTTCGTCACGGTAGTTGATATCGGCACTCTTGGAATGCCCGTTGGTCGCTGACGCGTCGGTTTCCTTGCCGTCCAAAGCATCGAATACGAATTCACTGTCCTGCTCAATAAGACTCGCAATGGCATCGACGAGCTTCAACCAAGACTCCTGATAGAATTTCAGAAGCGTCTCCCGGTTGAGTGCGGCGTAGATGGTATCTAGGCTACCCGACATAGATGGCGGGCCCAGCGTCATCGAGATATCCGGCTCGAACCTCAACCGCGCGAACTCCCGCAACGAAGCCAGCCACAGCGGCGTCAGCGTGCCGATGTGGGGTTTCAACACATCGAGCAAATACTTCTGTTCCGAGCTAGCTACCTGAAGGTCTGCCCAGGCCGAGTAAACTGACATTCGAACCATCACTTGGGCGTTGGAGCTAAGCCCTTTGAGATCACCGATTCCAGCATTCTCCGTCTCGGTCGAGAAGTTCTCGAGCGCCGTGACGAGCGTCTTCAAGATACGACCCATACGATCAACGTCCGTAACGATGCCGGTAGAGATGAATGCGGCGCACACGTTGACGGCCTCCGCGGCCAGTTCGGGGGACGAATCTGCAGCAAAAGCCGGCGTCAACGCCGAGCTGATTTGGGCTTGGTATTGTTCTAGAAGCATTGCCTCGTCAAAATCGGGATCTGGCGTTTTACCAAACATCCTCAAGACGGCACCGATGATCTTTAATCCCCATACTCTTAATTCTAATACGCTGGATGTCGATGCCGAAAATGCCATCCGGATCACATCGGCGATTCTAGCCTGGAGGGCTGACTGCGCAGGGGACTCGCCGTTTACAGCAACGTCTTTTGCGATCAGTATGAACATGTCGCTGAGACAATTCATCGCAAATGTCCTGACCTGCCAGCGTAGAGGTTCCATATCGGAGCTTGAGCCCGAGTCTTTGTCGTCTTTGGCCGTGCCGGCGGCTACGGCAAAGCCGGCAACTTCCTCATCCTGCAGATCGACAGCAGCGCTTGATTTTTTCACGTTGTTGCGCGACTCGTCTGCAGGCTTCTGCCGTGTCATCTTGAGGACATTCTGGCAGCGAAGAAGCCAGGACCCAGTATCTGCCAGCGAGGTCTGGCGTAACCAGTTTCGGATCACATTGCGAATTCCATCATGACTGGGCGATGCATCTAGGACTAGCCACAGCTGGTCTTCAAAGCCTGGGTCTGCTGCTTCCAGCACATCACGGGAATCCCTCTTCATTAGGTTGTAGAGTCCGTCCACCGCGACGTCGCGGAGGCTTGGAATGCCCGAGTTAAGGTACTTTTGTAGTGTTTTAACGTAGTCACTAAAAACCATATACCCCGGAGCGTATAGAGACAAGTGTTCGAGGCATCCCAAGCTTTCGCGCTGAACGAGGACTTCTTCTTCGCTTTGTAGCTGATCAACAAGGGTGAGAATGAGTTCCCGCGATTTGGTCGAGTCTTGTAGGTCTGGCCCTACAACGTTAATCAGAGAGTCAACGCAGCGCGTGATGGCGGCAGTAGTTGATAACTCCATCTCCAGACCCATAGAAATAGCAGAAGACACTTCGGAGTGGTGGGTATCGGAGAGATACAGCTGCGACACCATCCCCAAAGTCCCAGGCACGTAAGACGAAAACCCGAGGCCCGCAGCGTCGGCAGCGCGGGCTAATGCCTCGAGGGCCCAAAAATGTACAGTCGGATGCGGATCGTTACACAACGACATCAAAATACCGGTGATGGTTTTAAGATGGTAACCCGCGCCCATGCCGCCGACCTTGGCTTGGATGGAACCTAGAGCCATGGCGCATCCCGCACGAGCACTGGGTTCCCGGTTGCTGACAATGGTGTCGATCAAATACTTGATCTCGTGGTTCGTGAACGCGTTACCGCACGCATTGCACAGGCGGGCAATGGCGTCGTAGCCCAAGCTGCGAATATACTGATCCGGATCAGTCACAAAGCTCCTGATCAATTCCTGCAGGAGCTTTTCCACCGCAAGGTTAGTGACATCGCCAGGCGAGGACTGAGTCTCCCTGACTGCAACTTTTAGCGTTAGAAATAGAGCACTAGCAACATTGACATTGATAGCCGCCTTGCGGCCAGGGTCGCGTTGCAAGGAGCCAGCGGAAATAAACGTAGCAATCTGCTCGAGCACGCTCTCTTGCACCTTGGCAGGCGTAAGCGGAAAGACAAAAGCAAACAGTTGAATTGCCATGTTAACCACTTCGGTGGCTGGGGGGCTAGGGAGATTCACAGATGAGTCCAGGTCGCCCAAGTAGAGCATAGCGGCGTCGTGCTCTAACGACGAACATATTGGCGACAGGAGAAGGTCGTCAATAGCCTCGTCCGGCTCAGTCTCGTCGGTCTCGGGATTGTCGGTCGCTTCATCTTTCTGTCCGGGGAGCTTCTTGACAGTAAAGCCGCGAACTAAGTCGTTGACCCCGAAGCCAGAATTATCACCAACTTCCCAGATGGTCTCAAAGGTTCCAGCTGCATTCGCAATGGATGCGCTCAGAGTGTTTGCCGCGTAGTTCTCCGGATCAGCAAATAGGGATATTGCATGGGTGAGAAGGTTAGACTGTAAGAGTGCCTCGCTGCCACCGGCTGGGCTTTGATTTACTAGCGTGGTGTAACATTGCAAAACTCGTCGTTGAACCATCATGTCAAGGTCTTGTAGCTGTAAAGCGGGAGTCAGCCTCTGGGCAATATCGTCGGTAGTCCTTTTCGAAGGCAGCATCCTGAGGAACACGCTGGTATTTTGAAGCATGGTGGCGATACGCTTAGAGACATCAACTGTCAATAGGCGGCTGTTGAACTGGAGGAATGAGAGGATAGACCCCAAAGCGCATTCCTTGACGTGAGTCAAATAAGAGACTTCGAGGATATTGCGATGAGCAAAGTTATCTTTGGCCAGCGGCTTGGGTAGAGCGTTCTTCCAGAGAACGAGCAGTTGCGAAAGATGAATTTTAACAAAGTTGGGTCCCAACGACATAAGTCCTCCGAGAAGGATCCAAGCAACTTGAACCTGCGTACTCGAAACGCGAAGTTCAGACTGGCCGCTAGACTTGAGGAGATTCGTAGCCATGGAATAGACTCGGTTGTTTATATCGAGGGAACCGTATAGAGGGCGCGCCGGGCTAGCGCTAAGCGTCGTAGCCAATCCGTAGGCAAATCCGATACATCTCCTCGGGGAGTTACGCCCGCCTCCAAGCAGAGACAATTCCCTACCGAGGCTATTCATACAAACAGACAAGCACGGCAAGAGCTGCTGCGGGCATGCCAGAACGAACGTCTTCATGCAATACGAAGCAGAAACTTGAACACTGTAGCTCGGATGCTGCAAAACCTGTAAAAGTCCATCTCGGCAAGACTCCGCAAAGTTGTTGGCAGCCGATCCAAGGGATCTTATAAGGGAGGCAACCGCCCCAAGAGCGGCGATTAGGGTATTCTTAGTAGGTTTGGGTCGCTCTTTAAGTGCCTGCGGATAATTCTTGAATATGTCGTTGATGAGCACCTTTGCTACATTCGTCTGGCCGGACTCTCCCAGTATTTTGCAGCCAACCACGACCTGGAGGACAGTATCGACGGTACGGCGTGAGACGAGGAGCCTATACCGATTATTGACAATGTTCTGGTGACCTAGCAGGTCTACAGTTAAACTCTCCACGATTTTGAGATAGTTGGTTTCGACAAACTTCTCTCCTAATCGCTTTAGAACTCTCCCGTAGCAAACACCAATAGCTGCCCTGGCTCTGTTGGTTGTGGATAGTCGGACATACTGAGTAGTAAGAATTTTAAAAATGTCATTCAATGATAGAGCGAGATCTTGGCTTCGTTTCCCAGGTGCTGGGCTGCCGGGGCGTGACGGGATATCTTCATCCTCGTCAAGCACAGCGCCTGGTTGGATGGAAGCCCTCTTACTGGCCTTGGACTTGGGCTTCTTGCTTCTTGGTATTGAGCCAGCGGTGACGGCAGACTCGGAGTGATTCTTCACCATGGCTTCAGCAAGACAATCAGCAGCGGCATGCCTCACGTTTGGGGAACTAGAGTCGATAGTCTTGAAAAGGGTAGATTTGAGATTCTCAAAATCGCTGGAATTCTCAAAGTAGGGGGTCTGTTTAGCCAATGTCCTTAGACAGCGACAGGCGGATACGATAATTAGAGCGCCCTTGTCGCCGGATGCCGCATTTCGTGCTTGCTTCCAAATATCCCTGGCAATACTTTCGTCTATGCTCGCTTGCACCATGCCGACGATCTTTGCCAAAGCAACGAGCACGGCGGCGCGTAACCCAGCATGGCTCTGCGATGATTTGAGCAACTTGACGAGGGCGGCGCAGACCAGTTGGTGTAGGCCGATAGCGCTATCACCAGCAGCGGCATAGACATCTCCTAAACAGCTAACAGCAGCGTGCCTGGTGCGAACCTCGGTTTCGGTCTTGGATTTGCTGCCCGATATTATAGAGACCAGCTCGTTTATAGTGTCGAAAAGTAGCTTCCTATCCCCCTTACCAAAGACGTGGGCGAGGATCTTGCCGAGATTGACTCTTATTACTCGGCTCGGGGAGGGCGCGGAGAGGTTGATAATTTGAAAGACCTCTTTCTTGAGATAGAACTGCTGAGCAGTGCAATCGTCTGCGGGCAAGCCCTGGACATGTTTGGCCAATGTCGAGACGAAGTTCAGCAGAAAGAGGTCCTGCTGCTCGGCGGGAAGCGACTGGAGCTTCTGGAGGTCGAGTTCTGGGTTGGAGGCGGCGACGGAAGTGGAAGCGCGTGATGGAGCTGGGGGTTGAGCAGCCCCATTAGACTCCCGAGGAGGAGAACTTGGCGCTGACATGGAAGATCATGGGTTCACTTGTTCATGCCCTGTGGAGGGAGTTTGAGAGGTTCGGAGGGTTGAGCGTTTGGGGTTCGTGGTTATAGCTTTCGAAAATGGAGTTAAGAGAGTCGCAAAATCACGAGTAGAATAGATATCGATAGGTGCATAAAGTATGTACACATGCATACCTACATATATAGATACTAGGATGTACGTGGGAGCTTAAAAGGGGAGGGGGCAGGGGGGTTTACCGCTAATTGACTTTGCAAAAGTTCCCGGTTTAGTTTAGCTCGAGCTCGTAGAATTTCTATATGAATTTCTATAAGCTCTGGCGCCTCAAAAGAGTTCTTCACTTACATAATCCTATACCTTCACTTAGACAACACACATACAGGCCCTCATCTCGATATGACATTGCTTCTCTCGCAGGAGTCCATTCTATGCGATCACCCGACTCGGTAGAGGTAGCCGATCAACTGGCTGAATCAACATGTCCTACCTCTTCTTCCCTACTCGTAGCCTTGCGCTGAGGCCGACAACTTCTACTGCTATATGTGCTCAATGTTGCCGGTCGTTCTCGACGAATTCAATACTCTTTAGTGGCCACAACCGTTGGTCTAAGATAAAACATGAGAAAGGCGCCGCTGATGCCAAGAAAAATATCCAACGGTCTACTTTCGCCAAACACTTGACCCTCTACTCGAAATGTCTGTGCCCTGTATGAAGACAATTCCGCCCGGTGGAGTGCTGATTTATGTCCGGGATAGTGTACGGCTCAGACCCGAACCTGAATCCACAGCTAGCCACGGTAATCGCAGCTGCAAAGAAAGGTATTTGATAATAACATAGCGAGACACAGTGTTATATTTAAACAGAGGTTACGAAAGAAGCACGAGAACTTATCTAACGAGGACCGTGAGGAATAGCCGGTATGCCCAAGGCGAGCATTGATGTAGCCGTCGCACGAGGTCAGGGAAAGTCGTCCACCGGCGCGGGTCTAGAAAGTGTCACACTCGAGGTTATGATGTCACCGTCCGTAGCCATGGTTATCGACGTCGAGACGGAGAACAAGCCACGTGCCTTGCAAGAACTGAGAACCATGATCAAGAAACATAAGGGCATCGTGACGCCTACTGCCTTCCTATTCACGAGACTGGGCCGCATCATTCTAAGAGATGACGGTCACGAATTCGACGAAGTCTTGATGCAGGCGCTCGAAGCTGGTGCAGAGGATGTTGAACAAGACGAGAATGATGACATTGTCATCTGGACACAACCGAACACGATGCATCAAGCGATACAGAACCTAGGCAAGGCGTTACCTTCGGCGGAGATCCTCAGCTCCGATATCATGTGGTCGCCAACGGCAGATAAGACCAAGCTCGATGATGCGGTTGCGGCAACGGCTATAAGCAAGCTTTTAACGGAGCTACAAGAGTATGCAGACGTTCAGGGTGTCTAGTAAGTACATATAGACTGGTATACTATTAGGTTTCTTTCAATGGCCGTTGCTAATATTTTCGTGCGGCAGCGCGAATGCGGAACGAGGTGCCATATCGGAAGACGTCTGGAAGGAAGTAGAAGACAACCTTGATACATAACATGTAGCATTTACTGTAATTTATTGTACAATGTGTAGACATGGACTTGCGCGGTATAAGAACGGTGGTTGCGTACACATCGCGAAACGGCCCTCTTTGGATCCCACCTTCGCCAAGGGCGGAGATGAACCGTCAGCCCGGCACCTGGGCTGAACTCCAAGCTGAGCGCAAATTGCGCAGTCCTGTGGCGACCTTGTGCTGACCATATTTTATATCTTAAACGCCAGAGCTAGGTATATATATATATATATATATATATATAACCACCAAACGGAGCTCACCCGTGTAGCATAGGTAGTCCTTAGGATCTGTCGCCTTCTCCGTCCTCGGCCGAAGGCGGCGGGTTTCTCGCTTCATTCTCGAGTCTCTTATCTCTAAGATACAGTCGTCGCGCACGTAACCGCTGTAGCTCGGCATGGATCTCGTCTTTGTCGATGGGCACTCTGTTCGCCTGTTCGGGCTTGGGCCAGAAATCAGGCACGGAGAAGCGCTCATCGAGATTCGTGCCGAAGTAGTACATGATTCCGATGGGGAACATGACATACATGCCGAACTGTCGCAGCGGATGAGCATCAATTTCAGGGCGACCAACACACGAAGCAGCAATGGGAGGAGAGTGGAGGGGCACGGAGCTGTGGGCTCTGGGTTCTGGGCTCTGGGCTCTGGACTCTGGGCTATACTAACCTTGAAAACTTCTAGGTTTAAGCCGCCCATTTCGAATCAAGTTGAGAGAGTTGAGAGCTTCAACGCTCGTGAGGTCTGGTGCGTATTGGCAATCACATGTATCTTGAATTGTGTCGCGCGTTGCAGAAATACTGAAAGCTTCCAGCAGTTTTAGAGGTTCTATGCACAAAAAAGAGTTCTCAGCCTTGACCCGTTGCATCGGTATATCCGTTTTTCCCTTGCTAGCTTCCAGGGTCCCACTTAACCTTAATGAACCCATGCGCTGTGCGGGTGTTTCCAAGGCACGGGTACCTACACCCAGGTGCCCCCCGAAAAGGGGTACATACTTCATAAGTAGAAAGTTGACAACATAAATCACTAATAATAACTGGAAAATACCACGACCGGACTATCCCTTGAAGTGTGCCAGTTAATTGTCATGAATTCGTCTCGCGTCTTCGTGGCTCCGTCGTAAGACACTGCAATGAATACCTATAGGGAATTCATATTATATTTTCTACTCATCATCTCGTAGAACGGCCGCAGCTCTTTGTAACTCGCCATGCCGCCAGTCCTCGTCTCCCAATAACTCTTTTTAAAGTCGGCCAAAACCCGTCTTCCGCCCAATCCAAATCATCCAGGTTTAAATGCTTGCTATACCTCCAGACCTCCCGAAACCTAAGCCCGTCCAAACCCTTGTTGTCTATATACCCATCCAGCCACGTCGTCGAGAGTGGCGCGATAAGATACGTGCCGTTGGGCTCCTTAAGGTATTCATGGTTCCTCCGATCAGCCGGTGTATCGCAAGTCGCCATCCTTTCTAACTCTTCCAACAGCTTCACGCCCTCCATACCCGCCACGTCATTGGTTCGCAGAACGGCATTTTTACCGTTTAGGAGCCATATGGGCGGCATGTAGGTTTTCCACCACACGGCTTGTGTTGCATCTGGCTGGTTACTGAGGAATACTTGTGCTGGCACGATGCCCCCCTGGTGGTACACCCCCATAAGAAGGCCCAAAACGGCGTTGAAGCCTACCCACGCCCCAACCCAGATCTTCAAATACGTGGGGTTCTTGGGGAGCCGCACGGACGAGAGCAACAGTGGTATAGTCGGAAGCAAGAATCGGGCCTCTTGATGCTGGAAGATGGATAAGACGAACACTCCTGATATGGCCGAGTATAGTCTTAGAGACAGAAGTGGTCGCGTAAATAAAAGAGCGACAGCGGGTCCAATGAGCAATGGAAGGTTGACCAGAAGATGCTGGTACCAGGGATGCAGACCATGCTCAGCTAGATTCGAAGGCGAGAGGTTATACTGCAGATTATTGAACGGTGTGATGACTGGATTGCGGTAGAGGTCCAACCAGGAAATGGAGTGCGGAGTGTAAAAGGATGTGTCTAGGGAAATGGCAATTAAAACTGTAACAAGTCCAGAAGCTGCCATGACTACTAGGGACAAAGGTCTTCGCCGGCAAATAGTTAGCAATACGAGGTTTACGGAAAAGGGGGAGAGCCAGACTTTACCTATTTAAAAAATGGGGTATCAATCGAAGCCCAGGTATGAGCAGAAATGCAGGAAAAGTTATTCTATTGAAAACACCAAAGACAGCCACGATGCCAAGCACTGTCGACGCTGCCAGATTTGAAGAAGTCTGCTGGGATCCACGTGTTAGTTCGTAGCTTCAGATGAGGAGAGGGGGCGCGCAAACGAACCGAAGCCTCGAGAATGCGCTCGATGAGCACCAGACACCATGCGACCACAAGAGTCTCGATGGAGTTGGAGAAAGTGTGAGTCTGGAAAGTCCAAGTCACATATGACGATGCCACAAGCAACATGGCAACCCAACGATGTCGCTTCGACTGAACCAGCTCATGAATAGCCCAGTCTTCCAGCACGAAGCTGATAATGAACATCAGGACTCGCAAGGTCCAGAACACCGCGATGGGCGGTATCTCGCCATCCTTGCCGTTACCGATCCACAGCCATCGCAATAGGAGCATAGGTAGTCCGTAAACCGGCCATAAGGGGAAGACGCTACGTACAGGATGGTCGCTCGTGAATTCCCAGGTCAACCGCACCGGATAGCTGAAGATTTGACCTAAATGATACACACAAGTTGTTAGCCCCTCTGCCGCCTCGCCGTAAAATATGTATATCAATATGTATATCGATGCTTACCAGCAATCACCTCGGGGCCCTGGAAATTCTCATCCGGGTGAAGATAGCTCGGCGAGAGAGCGAACCACAACCGTACCAGAACAAGAAGCAGATAGGTACGCCGCCACATGATTCTACCCATAGGAATACATCTAAGAAGTTGTATGCGATGTAGACTCGAGGCGAAAGAGGAATGGTAATGGTACTATTGTGGGTGAGTTTGGGGGTTTGCGGTCGCAGTCTCGCAGTCGCGCAGTCACACAGTCGAGATCAGGTCCGAGGTAGAAGTCGAAGTCGAAGGCAAAGTTGAAGAAGTTGAAGTTGTAATTACTTTTACGCAATGGCTACTATTATGTTGTCGCAGTCTCGGACGCTGTCGCAATCGCAGTCGTGGTCGCAGTAACGGCGCGAGGTATCTTGCAAGTGACAGAAAACGCGCTGTATCTTCCTTTTTAAGCAAGGTCTCCTAGGCTCAAATATTTGACATTACGGGTAGGCAGAAAGCTCGAAATGCGCGGTTAATATAATACAAGACGCAGCATAGAAAAAAGACAACGAGGCAGGACAATAGGATATGGAAGAATAAAAGGTTTGCCTCACAACATCCATAAAGAGCGAAAAGGAAAGAAAATAAAGAGGCCGAATATAGCAACAGGGATGAAGAAGTAAGATGATGAGATGATGAGATGACACGGGTCACGACTTTGTCACGGTCACGGTACGTGGTCATTCCCATCTTCCCAGAGCTTTGGGTAATCCGCCTGCAGGTACAACTTTCTCCGATCGTTCCAGACTTCAAAGGTATGTAGGTACCTAGGTATGTACCTAGGGTACGATAAGATACGCCTGTCACGCTAGGGAAACACCTAATTTTATATACCTGCTGCAGGGATCATTCTAAGGGCGGGCTGGAATTGGGTTGCATGGGTCGATTACAAAAACGAAGCATTCAACAGCTCGCTGCCAGTTCTGCCAGTTTTGCCAGTTTAATTTTCCAACCAATTCAACTAATTCAATTAAATTAAACACCTTAACTTATACATAGTAAAGCAATATAAATTAATACGTTTCCTACAAACAACCAAGAGATAGATCGTATCAATAGAAAAAAGAATGAAAAAGATAGATATATGTGACATCTAAAATGGTTGCATGACGAGGATTACAATTATTAATCAATATCGCGATCCTCGTCCAAAAAGATAGCCACGGTGGGGATTGAACCCACGACCTATGCATACCTCATAAAGAGACTGTATAAGAGCACCATGCTAACCACTGCACCACGCGGCTTTCAGTTGTTGGAAAAACCAACAGTTATTACACACTAAATAGCCCTTCCATAAATAACCGAGGTTTTCCCTTACAAACCATGTTGCCGCAAATTCCTCCATCTGCATCAACCTCTTCCATCAACTACCTACATCATGTGTACGTAGCTAGAACATCAATTCAGTTAATTATACAGGTCATCATTACATACATGTTTATAGGGTATTTCCTAAAGCGACCAACGCCCGGCTTTATTGGCCCTATCTCGAACGCATCGTGAAGATCCCTGTTAGTTCCTGTCATATGCAGCCGAGCCAGTATAATACGCCCCCCAACGCCATGTTAATACCAAGATGCTGCCCCAGACTCCAGGCCATGCTATACAGGTACTTAGGAGAGAACACCGTCCAGATAAACAGATGCGTCCTTAGGGTCGTGCAAGCTACCATCACAAAACCGAGGGAGACGGTTACAAATGCCGTCAAGAGCGCCGCGTGCTGCCTGTACACGCCGCTGTAGCCATTTCTTGTCGGCTGCCTGCTCTGAAGTAGCAGCAAATTAGAAGCCGACGTCCACCACACGGGAGCCGCCCAGTTGCTAAGAAATGTCAGAACACCCACGGCAAAAATGTTAAATCCGCTGACGCCGTTGTACGCATTTGACAGATCTACGCCCGAAATTGCATTGGAACCGCCCATTGCAAAGAAAGAAGAAAACTGAAGAAGCAGCGACGACGTGGTGATCTGGGCTGGCTCCAAATTGAGCCTGCTCAAGAAGAGGTGAATGACTTGAAATAGCAAGAAAAGGGGCACGTTGGTAGCCCGGGATTGCGTTAAGGCAAATAACGTGTATAGGTGATGTAAAGTCCGCATGGCTAGGTAGAAGTCAGCAAGGACTATACCTCCCTTAGATGATATACGAGAAAACTCACTCTCATCTTGAGACACCTTGGTTCCCCGCGCTACAATATGGTACAGGGGATACATCGACGTAAGTCCAAGACCAAGGAAGACGGCTCGAGCTCTGTTCACGAGGGACGGCCCGTCGAATATATCCACAAGCGTCCTCGCAAACCCTACAACCAGTTCAGGGGCATCTTCGTTGGTGAAAGCGAGCTTGAAAGACAAGGCAGACGTCACGAGTCCGGCAACCACGGAGCCCGAGATGGCAGTTGGCATATTTCCAAGGCTATTGAATAACTCCACGGACACCGCCGCATATGTTGCAAAGACAATGCACCAAAGCAATGGCGGGTTCGACGCCATAAAACGAGTCACAATGTCAGGCTCGCCGGCAAATTTCTGGCCCGTCTGGTTCCATCCTCGAGTGATCCTCATAGCGCCAAGTGCAACAAGTCCCATTACAAAACGCTTGAGTGTCGTTCTTGGGATTCTACTTCCAGGTCAGTTCTGTGAAAAGATACAAGAATCCGTGCTCCTTACGATCTAATGGTAAGGTAAAACAGCCAGGCCGACGTAGTCCAGTACCAAAAATGCTGTTCCTCCTCGACATAACTGCTGGCAAACATCATTATGCCGTATAGAATGGTTGTTAGTCCGAATGGCACGAGACTAGTAGTTGGTGTTAAAGCTGAACTTGCTACGGCGCAAATCGCCGCCACAGAAGCCAGCGCAGCAGCTAGTTCGCCATAGAATAACATGCTCATGTTGTAATTGCTAGCCATACCACTCATTAAACTCTGGGCCTTAGATAACCACTGTTGGCTGTTAGCACATTACTAGCCGCTAGAGACTGATCCCATACCTTCGAGACGTCTGCAATCCACGCATCGTCTAGGTCTTCTGTTGCTGGTACCTTATCCACGGTTCCGCTGATTTTCTGCCATTCACAGGTTAATTCTTCGGCAGGCGAACTAGGGCGGCGACAGTCTAGGCTAAGTTGTTTGCCTAGGGATGTTGGACTACTGTAGGTTGCAGCAACAATATCGAGAATTTGTCTTGCGTTACGCACAAGAATCTGAAGCTTGTCATGTTCTTCTACCAGTGTTAGCAGGAATCCTACCGGCTAGGAAAAGGTTCACCTGCTCTCTGGCCAAAAAGGCAAGAAATCCAACATAAAAGACCCCAAGTTATTCCTAGGTATGGGAAACCCGAGTAAGGCGGCGAGAGTAGGAGCGAGATCAGACTGCTCGACGACACTGTAGTACTGGAAATCTTCGACAAAGTCTGCCGGCACTTTGTGGTGCTTAGATATGGACTTCAACTTAGGTGATACAAACACCAGGGCTGGCGAGGTCTCCCCTGGGGAGGAGGCGCCATGGTTACCGGCGTCATTCATTCCATGATCTCCACAGAACACCAGCAGGGTCGAACGAAGATGTGGTTGCGTTTCCATAGCCTCGTAAATCATGCGAACAACTCCGTCCATCTCCCGCTGCTTCGGGATCATGTTTGGGCCACGAGGACCTGTCTTATGGCCGATGTGATCAAGACCGAGGTAATGGAGAACCATGGTATTCCAGTCATCACTGCGCAACTCGTCCGGGATATGTCTCGTCACGTTGTTGTCGACTTCGGTAAAATCGGAGACGAAGAAGCTCGAGGTACCGTCGGCTCGATCGAATATGCCAGGAAACAATTTCAGCCATGTGTCATCACCGTGCATAACAAGCTTTCCAGCCTTTTTCGTCTTCATTTGAGCAAGCCAGGTGTCTTGAGCAGCAAGGGTGGAAGATGTATCGGCTTCGTCGAAGCTCAGTAAGGCGTCGAGGAAGGAAGGGGTAGAGCCGGTAGTGATAGCCTTTATCCGCGGCATGGTAATGGTCGGCGAAGTAGCATGGGCAGTGAAGGGAATGGCAACGCCATCGGAAATCAGTCTAGGGGCCCGTGTTAGCAGCACGAGTTAGTGTATCTAACTTGGCGAGGTTTCTGACCTCTGGGTGAATTCAAAACCTGAGCCGTTTAGAAATACGAAATCACTGGGTTGGATCAGCTACGAGAATCACGCTGGATTGGTGGTTGCGCCGAACAGACGAACCTGCGCAAAGCATCGACGACCATAAATATCAAACGATCGAAGGGCGCTTCAGGTGGTGGCCCATATTCGAGGGGTTGGTACTCGGCTAGACCAGGTAAGAAAGGCTTATAGGGAAAGAAACCTATCGCAAAGATGACGATCGCAACAGGAATAAGCAGGTCGGCTGCGACGAGGAGAATTGTCGAAACGGGGAAGACATGATGGCGTTGCATGTCCAAACAGTAAGGAGAGTAGTATTTACGGGACAATGGGATTGGATAATATTATCCAGTATTCATAAGTGCAACCTAGTAGTTCCTTTCATTATACTCCATTGTCTACGAGGTAAGGGAATCGGGAATCGCGTCGGTCATCAAGCTTCGCGATGTGGGATATGAGATAAATTGACGCCCCACTTCAGCTGCCCTACCACTGCCAGCCAGCCTACATGTACCTTAGGTACCCGACGGAGGCTACCTGCAGGTTCCATCCATGTTCATGCATGACCCCACCCTGCTCACACATATAGACTTCGTATTATACAATACCGCATATAGGCATTTCACAGCTGCCCATTTCTGGAGCTTTCCATACAAATCCCGACTTGTTACCTTAAGTTCACCATCCATCCATACCTAACATAAGCTAGCTTTTAAATGTAAGTCTTACAATTCCAAAGCTACAGACAACCCAATACCGGAATCTGTAAGTACCAAACGCATCCACCAACGACTCGTCGGATAACTCATCCATTCGCTACAACTACATTAGCAGTAACATCCCACAGGCTTTCCGGACCATCTTCAGATCGCCAATGATCATGGGGAGGCATGAAAGCGATGAGATTGCAGAAAGCACACCAGATCCGGTTCCATATCGAAGCAAGGATGAAGACAGCCCCTCGGATCCAAATGAGAAAGGAAGTGTTAATACAAACGACGTCCTGTCTTGGGTGACTTCATCGCCATATTCTCCTTTTAATCTCCAGTCCTTACCGCAACCTCGTCCGAGAGACGCAGCCCATGTCTACCCAGACTGTTTTACCTTCCGAGACGCATTCGAAGATCTTCTAGCTGCAAACTCGGGGCGCCCGCTCTCGGATCTACAGAGTCTTATATTGGAGAAGCATTTCGAACACATCCAATATTTCCCCTGGGGCATGCCTGTTGGTGCCTGGGCAGTCGGTCTAGGACGTCGAGGCCTCTGGGATGCCTATTTTCCCCTCGCGCCATCCGCGAAGCGCGAGCTCTCCTACGGCTACAATTTACCTCGGAGTCTTTGGCAGACGAATATGACATTTTATCAACAGCCAGTATCGAGCCGACCAGGCGCTCTAAGCTCTCTATTCCCGCTCTGGGGATCCCGTTGGGAAGAATGGCACCATCCCTGGTCAGAGCGTACAGAGAGAGCATCTAAGCGCGAGACTATGACAACTCAGAAACAAGCAGACCTGGAGGATGATTTATACGCAGCTGTTGAATCGGAATTTGCCACAGACAACCCAGTAATGACACCCGCCCCTCAAAAATTAACAAATGTGAAGTCCGGGTCGACAGAGAACACAAGCTCATCGGATTCCGAGGAGGCACCAATTACTCGGACCGTTGAGACACCAGATGGTGGCAAAATCTTAGAAACAGTCCGACAGCGCGTCCGCAACGGTAAGAACGAGACAACAACCACGACACAGCAATTTGACGCGAACGGCAACGTAATAGCATTAAGTGAGAGCACGAGGGTATGGTCGTCTTGGAGGATCTCAAATGGCAGAGAGAGATCAGAGTCGCCCAACGAAAATGAAGATGCGAATTCAAAAGATACCGAAGGGGATGCGAAGCCAACTGGCTGGTTTTGGAGATGATGCGGATTGACCTATCCCTATCCGTCTCCGTTTCCGTCTCCATCGCATGCTGATTTAATAAGCATTCGCGCGTTCTGAAGAACACCACGCTCCAGAGTAGATTATGTACCCACGCAGCTCCCTCCACATGTAGTCACCCTATTTGTGTATACTCCCAGCTCAGCAATAATAAAACTCTCCACGAGGCTAGTGCTGTAATCGCTAAGCTGCTTAATCCCAAAGTTGAGCCATACATCCATACATAGCCTAGTGATAAGGAACGATGCTTTAACGGCGAGCCTGGGCCTTCTTTTTCCTCGTCACCCTCTTCCTCGCAATAATCTGCTGTTGTAAGACATCCCTGGCCGAGCCGTCCTGGCCCTTCGTGGGGTCACTACTGCTGCCTGCCGCTTTGCCTTTCACCTGCTTTTGCCATCTATCCTTGGATACCGAAAAGTCCTTACCCTTTGGTTTAGGGGCCGGACCTTTTGTACCCGTATATGCGGTCGAATGGGTTGCACCTTGGTCCCCAGAGGATTGGCCGCTTCGCATTCGTTGTTTCGCCTGCATATCCATTCGCCTTGCCACGACCTGCGCATTTTCAATGGCGAACTCGACAATCAACCGCTGCGTTTTGCCGGCCGTATTCTTCAGCGCGTGCCCGTTCAGATATCGCAAGCCCATGAGCGCCCATCGATGCGAAGAATACTCGATGAAGCCATAGCCTCGACTCTTACCAGCGCCATCTGCTTCGGGCACCTTTGATCCCTCTTTGTTCTCGAATACAATCTTGGCCTGCTGAACCACACCCTTTCCCTTTTCTCTACGCCGATGTTCAGCTTCCCGATCCTCTGCGCCGCCCCGAGCAGTTTCTTCTTTAGAAAGCGGTTGTCTTCGGCCTTCCTTAACATCCTTCGCGAAACCAACAACGGCCTCGCGAGCAAGGGCCTTGAGTTTCTTGGAGTCTATATCACGGGGGATATTGCGGATGGCCAAGCGGGTGAGGCTTAGGTGTAAGCTTGGGTTGGTTTGAATAAGCTTCTTTCGTTGAGCAACACTCTGCTCTCGAATCTTGACGTCCGAGGGTGCGAGCAAAGCGTACAAGTGCGAGTCCTTCATAATAGTACCCTCGGACAGCAAATATAGTCGACGCTTGTCTTTTTCCTTGCCTTGTCTTGCTGCAACACCCGTCTCCGTAAGACGGCTTGCTTCGTCCTTGCTCACAGCCTGCGACACCTGAAGGATGCGGCCGTCGATGGTGTACCTGCCCGCCTCATCCGCCAATTCGTTCTGCAGAATCGACCTCTTATTCGGTATCGTAGATTGCTGGGGACGAGGAGCACCCTTGAGGCACTCCTTCGACTCATTCTCGCTCACAAAACAGACAAAACCTGTACCGGCCGGTCGATCAGTCGCTCGATCAACCACTATGCGGGCGTACCGTATTTGTCCGAATTGCTCAAAGTGAGACTTGAGCTCCGCATCTGTAGTCGTGAAGGGTAGGTTTCGAATGAAAAGAGTAGATGTATTGTCCGCCATGGGGCGCTTCGAGGCGGATGCGCTTCCTGATCCATCAGCATCCTCTTCGGAGTCTTTGCCTTGGTCCTCCTCATCAGCTTCATCCGGGTTAGCCTCGCTGTCCTCGTCCTCAAGATTCTCCATGTGATTTTTCATGAAATTTTTCATATCTTCATCTTCATCGTCATCTTCTTCCTTCTCTTCGTCTTCGTCCTGCTTTTGATGCTCTTCACTCGATTTTGCCTCAACATCTTCAGAAGCGTCCGCCGAATCCGCAGCTCCAGTGTCCTTCGTAGCGTCGTCTTGTGCTTGGCGTTTCTGTTGTTCCCACGCTTGCTTATCAACAGCCCAGTCCACAGCAAGAGTTCTGCCATCAACCATCTTTCCATTGACAGCGTCCATAGCTCTCTCAGCATTCTTCCGGCCACGCATAGTGACGAACCCAAAGCCGGATAGTTTTCCTTTGGCATTTGGAAGGTCGGCGTATTTTACCTTTCCGTAGCTTTGGAACAAGGCTGCCAATTGATTTGACGATTTGATACTCCATGGCAAGTTCCGTACAATCAACTTAGGAGCTTTGCGAGCCTCGGCCAGCAGAGCCACTCTCTCGGCCTTCTTAGAAGCGGAACCGGTCGAATCAGAGGCAGATTGGCGATGCCGAGCCTCTGCAATCTCTAGCACCAGCGGGCGACCATCCAACTTCTGCTTGTCGAGCTTTTCTCGGGCTTCCTTGGCATCGTCGGCGTCGGTGAAAGTAACAAAACCATAACCACGAGAAAGCTTCGTCTGAGGATCCAGAACAACGGTAGCATGTTTCACGGGGAAGTGTTGAGAAAAGAATTCGGTCAATGTATCGGCGGTAGCAGTAGGAGGAAGCGAGCGTACGAAGATGGACCTGTTCTCCTCGACTCGAATTTTCTTGGTGGGCGGCTCGACAGCAGACTCAACATCTTTCGATGGTGCATTGGAGTCGGTAGTCTGCACCCTAGATCTCTTGAGGTCGCTAGTTCCGGCCATGTTGACGGTACACCAAAGATCGCCTAGAGCCTTTACGAAATTGGGAGGTGTTGCAATTATGTATGTATTCTTCTCCCTCCCTCATGGAAGAAAAAGAAAGAAAAAATTTATCGATAAGATCGATAAAAGACGCTAGCAGGGCCACCTTATCGCCTAGTGGGGCACAGTAGCACGGAGCCACAGAGACCGCGGGGTTCCAAGGTTGTTGTCCTGGCAGCCGGATTGGTTTATTGATTTACCTACCTACAAGGTACCAATAACAACATTTGGGCACACATCGCGGCGCAACAAAACATCGCAAAGACGCCAACATTAGCACCTCAAATCATCCAAGACAGAACCATATAGTCGCCTCGTCTAATCCAACTATGCCGGCTCGAGTAGGTACGAGGTCCACGCGGACCTCGGCCGCAGTATCTCACAAAGCCTCGAACGCGACCCTGAACTCGCGTGCCTCGGCAGCGTCCCGTATCTCGTCGTCTAATATTGACATTCCCGAAGAGGCCCCCGACAGTGAGCTGCGAAGACAAGTATGCGCGATATTCCGTGATGCGCAAAAGACCACCGCCACGCACAGGAAGCTGGTCGTCAATCTTCGTAAGATCCACGAGGCTTGCTGTTACGAGCCGACGCGTCCCAACAAGTCGGCTCCGACCGATTTCCACGAACCCGACTTTAACAACGAATTCACGCGATGTGTTCTCAGAGTTATGCCTGTGAAGAAGAGCGAGGGTGTTGGCGAGAAGACCATACGCTTCGTCGGCCTGTTCCTACGCCACGCCAATGACAAAGACAACGAGCTGCTAGGCGAGGAGGATGTTGATGCTAGTACCATGCCCGAGACCCCCAGCACGCGCCTAACTACTCAAGTTATGGAGGCCATATTGCCCTTGCTCACCGCCAAGGACAAGTTCGTCAGATACAGATCTACCCAACTGATCTCCCACGTCATCAACTCTTTGGATGCTATCGATGATGACTTGTTCCAGAAGTTGCGTTATGGTCTTCAGAAGAGGATCCGTGATAAGGAAGCCATGGTCCGATCACAAGCTGTTCTGGGCCTCGGCAGATTAGCTGGGAACCAGGTAGAGGGCATGGTCAACTCGGACGACAGCGATGACGACGCTGAAACTGGCCTGCTCGAAAAGCTCCTCGAAGTTTTGCAGAACGACCCCAGCGCCGATGTGAGACGCTCGCTTCTTGTTAACTTGCCTATCCTACCAAACACCCTCCCCTACCTTCTGGAGAGGGCTAGGGACTCGGATCCTGCTACCCGCCGCGCAGTCTATTCCAGACTGTTACCAGCACTTGGCGACTTTCGACATCTATCCCTCTCTATGAGAGAAAAGCTGCTCCGCTGGGGGCTGCGGGATAGAGATGAGAATGTCCGAAAGGCTGCCGGGCGACTATTCCGTGAGCGTTGGATTGAGGATTGCGCCGGTGTCAATCAGCCCGAAGAAGGCGAAAACCCCACCGAGCCAGCTCCTCCGAGCTTAGACGGGCTCCTTGAACTACTTGAGCGTATCGACATTGTCAACTCCGGCGTCGAAAACGGCGTTGCCTTAGAGGCCATGAGGGGCTTTTGGGAAGGAAGACCAGATTACCGCAATGCTGTAGAGTTTACCGAAAATTTCTGGGAAACGCTCAGCGCCGAATCAATTTTCATTGCACGGAGCTTCAATGACTTCTGTCGGAGCGAGGGGAATGGGAAATACGAATCCTTGATTGAGGAGAAGCTCCCTGAGGTCACCAAGCTGGCCTTCTACCTCGAACGCTATCTGAATGTCCTCATGGAAGCTATTAGGAGGGTCAACAACCAGGACAATGTAGAGGACGACGAGGAAGAGGATACAGTCGAGCAGGAGTTTATCGTCGAGCAACTACTACATATCATCCTCACCCTGGACTACTCGGACGAGGTTGGCCGGCGCAAGATGTTTGCCCTACTGCGTCAAACCTTGTCTATACCGGAATTACCCGATGAAATTACTAAGCTGACTATCGGCGTGCTTCGAGATATATGCGCGCCTGATACGGCTGGCGAGAAGGAGTTCTGCAGCGTCGTACTCGAAGCTGTCGCGGACGTTCACGACACTATTGTTGATGAATCCGCGATCGGCGACGGCGAAGAAAGCTTCCATTCGGCTCGATCCGAAGTCAGCGGCGACAGTACTCCCACCAAGAGCGGGAAACACGATAAAGACACTAATCTAAGCGAGGAGGAAGCACGGGAGAAAGCAATCAGGGAGATCATGATCAATATGAAGTGTTTGCACATCGTTCAATGCATGCTCTCCAACGTCGAGGGGACCTTGCAGCAAAACGACCACCTTGTGTCTATGCTAAACAACCTCGTGGTTCCTGCAGTCCGCAGCCACGAAGCGCCGGTTCGTGAACGTGGACTGGTCTGCTTAGGACTGTGCTCGCTCCTCGACCGGCCGCTTGCCGAGGAAAATCTAACTCTCTTTATGCACTTCTTCAGCAAAGGTCACGCGGCTCTTCAGATTACCGCCCTTCAGATCCTTACGGATATCTTGAACGTCCACGGGGCACAGCTCCTCTCGGCAAATCCTACTTTGCTAAAAGTGTATATTCGAGCGCTTCGATCGGGCTCCAAGAACCCGGAAGTCCAGGGCGCAGCCACTGTGGCAGTCTGCAAATTATTGCTAGGCCGTGTGGTGACGGAGCACGATACCTCAGCCGAGCTGCTCAAGACGCTTATCGTGGCCTATTTCGATCCTTCGACGGCAGGGAACCAGAGCGTCAGGCAAGCTCTCAACTATTTCCTGCCCGTGTTTTGTTTTTCAAGGGCCGAAAACCAGGAGCTCATGGCCTCTGTGGCACTCGACGCCTTGCATGCCCTATACAACGTCAGGGAGGGACTCGATGATGACGACATAGATGTGGACGACGAAATGGCCAGCCTCAGCACCATCGGTGCATGTCTTGTCGACTGGACGGATCCTCGAAAGTGCTACACACCTGGCATTCCTATGGATGCAGACAAGAAGAACGTAAATGGTGACGTTCATCTGGACTTGGCGCGGGACATTCTTGAGAAGTTGAATAGTAATTTCAGCAGTAAGTTGCTCGTCATCGTTGACTGTCTTCCGTTATGCTAATAACGACACAGAGGAAGAAAAGAAGGTTATCGCGCCTTTGCTAGGGAAACTGTACATCTCGCCAGCCTCTACGGAGGATAAGATTCGTGATTTATATGAAGATGTGTCGACGGCGGTCGAAGAGAATCTCCTGTCGGACGCCACGGGCCGGAATGCCCTATACAAGATCCATGTCAGTTTGGGTAAGATCGTGAACCAACTTGGAGAACAGGACAAGATGTCCAGAAGAAGCGGTAGCAGGAGCGTCTCCCTTGCTCCGTCTGATGACAAGACTATCACCGAAGATGTTACCGTCATCCGCGAGCCAGCAATCGAGGAGGAACAGGAAGACGGCGCACAAGGGGAAGGTGATACTTCCACTACAATCCGTCGAAGCGAAGGTGACTCGCTGGTGGAAGACTTGTTGACAGATGGGGAATAGTCGTGACTTGGATACCCGGGCGTTATGTTTCGCTTTGATGTACGTAATGACTGGATGGCATGTTTGCTCGATAAACCACGGCTTGGTTTCGTATTAAAATACCAATTCCACTTGTATTACTTCCATACCTTGAAGGACATTCTTGAACCCCCGTCTCAGACCTCAGCTTTACATCATTCCAGGTGTGGATAGTTCTCGAAATTTATTCATTAGTAGATCTTCACGACATACTGTTTGCGATACACGACGCTTGGTCCACATATTATTAGATCAAATTTGTTGAATTCATGTCGCATGAGGTAGGTTCAATTACAGCAACACCGCATGCCCTTGTCTCGAATATATTAACACACTAGCCAACGGACCTTTTAATACCCCCCTCTCAGCAGTCCCGAGCAGCCCATCATTAGTAGGAAGGTCGTCCATTCGCACGCAGTTCCAAGCCATTCGGGTATCATAGTCCGCCCATCATCTACCGCCATGCGTCGAGTATCCTTTGAACCGAGGAAACTCTACTTATTAACCAATTCACCCGTACAAGTTGGCAACTAGCTCAAGTGGAAACAGTTCGATACTTCGTTTGCGAGGAGCGCTTGACGATGTAATGGTCAAGTTTCCGATATCACACCAGTTGTTGACGGGCTATACAAATGTGTGTTAGTGTTACAGGTATAAAGCAAGGGAAACATGGATCCACTCACCAAGCAGCTGAGATACTTGCACCAACTACAATTGTTTTGGTTGTTGTAGAAATTGTTGAGCAGGACGATGAAGACGACGATGACGAGGACAAGGAAGCCAGCGCGGACAAGCCACCACGCCCACCAAAGAGGCTTTCGTCCCTTGAAGAAACCTACGGGGTTTCTGTGGAAGGAAGGAAAGGCGACACTCGTGATGCCGCCGCCTACGGTAGAATAGGAAGGACCCCCAAAGTGATCCTCGCCAATCCGGCGGCGTAAAGCATTCGGCGAATGGAGAACGCTCACACCTAAGCACAAGCCCACGATAAACCCGCCAATATGAGAGAAATTGTCTAACCCAGGTAGAAGACCAAGCGCAAATGACACGATAATCTCGATGACGATGAATATCAATTCCCTACCAGGGTTGCGTCTCTCGCCCCATGAATAGAGAAGGTCAAGCAGAGTTATAGCGATGATTCCGAACAGGGATCCTGACGCGCCGGTAGACGAGATGCCAGGGGCGGCGTAATTACCTCCCATAACGAAACCGAAGATACCGGCACTCATGTAGACGAGGAAGAATCGCAAGGATCCGATAGACCGTTCGATCTCCTTCCCCATGGTTAGCTGCAATAGTAGATTGAAGCCTATGTGGATGATGCCGGCGTGCATAAATATGGGGGTTATGAAGCGGAACCACTGGTTGGGGGCCGGTGTCTGGTTCAGGCCGCTCGCACGATTCCATTCGGGATTGGGGACGCCGCTGAAACCACAGAGCTCCGAAAGTGAACACTTATTGGAGTCGTTGGTAGGATCGAGCGAAGTCGTATTCGGGCACGGCCATCCGAAGCCTGGCGCCGGATAGTTTTGCACGCCATCAACATTCTTCATACAAGGCACAAACCTCGAGCCCATATTGATGAGAACCTGCTGCGATGGGCCTATCATGGGGTTGAACTGAGGATGGATCTGGATCGGGCTGCCGGTAAGCTGGGCGGCCTTGACCAGCTCGCCGATAAAGACGCCGACCTGGATGAGGGAAAAGAGATACACCATGACCGGTATCCTCTTCTTCTCGGACCCTAACATGCCCAACTCCCCAAAGCGTAGTAGGCCCCGCTTGGGGGCGCTTCGTGAGCCGGCCCCTTGCTCCGAGACATCATAGACATGGTCGGCAGAGTCGGCGGCAAAACCTGGAGTTTTGTTCTGTTGGCGCAAAGGAATGTCATCAGCGCCTACGGGTGAAACATCGCCGGGTGTGGCACCATGATATCTCGTATCGTAAGCGAAAGTCTGTTGGCTGCTGTTTACGGAGTCAGCATTCGGTCGGGTGTGCGAGTCGGTCGGGTAGACGTGATCGTCAAAAACGGACTCGAAGGGGGACACGGTGGAAGCACCGGCCCGTGGGTCTTGGGGATGCTGGTGCGGCTGTGATGCGTAAGAGGGTGGATTCGTGGACGATATGGACGGTTCGTAGTTATGGGGTCTCGACGAAGAGTTGTAGTATTCATTAGCAGCCATGGTTACTGTTCTTCTGCTTGTTTATACGTGGCCAGCACGGAGTGTTCGTCTATTCGTTCCCGTGTTACTGTATTCCGCTTCGCTTCTCATATGAAATCAATGAATGCCAACCCTTTGCATCCCCTGTCTCAAGACTAGACGTTAGAGTAGAAGTAGAAGAGCTGAGACGAACGAGCGTGGGCGAAACAAAAACCAAAGCAGGGCAACGAGTGGCGTCGCAGATAACAATGACTGGTTTGACGATGGCAAGTTCCCGATAAAGAAATAAAAATGTGAAACAGAAGAAAAAGGACGAAATGCCTTTTCTTGTTCGTGTTTGTTTGAATTATTAGGTAATGAGGCAGGACACAGGACATAGGACACGCGGGAGACACAGCCAGCCCCACTAAAAAGGCACTGTCGTCACCCATCGGGCGCATAAGCGTGGCGGGCTGTACAGCACGTGTACCTAAGCCGGGGGTACAAGCTCACTACCTTAGGAGGTACCTGGTACCGATCAGGCATGTATGTACCAAGATTGCGCGTCTCGCTCTATGCCACAGGGAGGCTGTGCTTCAAATTTTAGGGGACCAAGGTACCCAATCTAGAGCTCCCAATCTAACCATACCACTGCCAGCACCTGCAGCTGTAGTACATCAAGTTAGATACCAGGTACCTAGTCTAATTTTATCTTCAATGCCACGCCAGCTGACGTACCTCGCTTCCTCTTATTGACGCTACATTTACGAGTCCATCACCGTTAGGTATTGAATACTGAGATATTAGATAAAACTCAAGCAATTCTTACTATGTAGTTTAGATCAAATATGGCGGCGTCACCTTCTACATTCTTGAACACATACCTACCTACTTTAGGTCGACCTGACCATAGCAGTCACTTTTGTTCTGCTCTTCTCCACGACGCAACTAGGATTCGTGGCAGGCTATACTTCATCAATCATTCTTACTGTGATTTAAGGGCTATACTTTGTAAGTCCACTTTGTTCGCATTCGTATCGTACCCCATGCCGACTTACATTAGCATGTTAAAACAGTAGTCAAGTCCCGCAGTTCTGAATGCGCAACGAAGTCTTATTAGCGGTTTGCTATCGCTAAGGTTCCCCAGCTCTATAACATACCATGGTAACTTTCCCAGCAACTCTTAGATAGCTTCAACAACCAGCTGGCGCAGTTGGCGGGAGACGGGTTGGGCGAACCCTCATAGTACGTCGTGTAGGTGCTCTACATCAATTGTAGAACTGCTAGCCTTAATATCTGTAGCGGGTAGAATAGTCCTTAGGGCTAACGACCAAACCACGGCCTTTCTTGGCGCCTTTGTAAACGGTCTCGATGATGTCGATCAACTCCTGTTTGTCCTCCAAGACGAAATTAAGCTTGTTGTTGTTTCCTGTGCCATAGTCGCATAGCATATGCTTGTTGCGATAGAAAAACATGATAGTGCACGGATCATATAATTCTGCACCAGGCCACCTTGTTAGCATCGGACCCCATAGAGTAGAGGGTGAGTAGAGGGGGGGTAGAGGGCTTGCTACCTACCATACATCTGGTTGAAGTCGGGAACTTGATCGATGTCGCAGACGTAGATAGCACAGAAGTTCTTCACCTTGTCGGCGATCCGGTAGAGGACTTCGTCTTGCCGCATGCAGTCGGGGTCATGGTCGCGACCAAAACGGATCGCTGCGGCGAATGGTAGTTAGCACTTTGCTCTCGAGGTGGCTACGCTTGCCCCAGTTTTACTTACCGACAACACGTTCGGTCTCTGAGAGGATGGCTTGATCGACATGCCAGCCAGTGTTAAGATGCGGTAGCACGATCGAGCCCATGTTTGATATTGTTGTACTTGTAGGTGGGCAGGAAAAGGATGCAATCGACGTTGAAAGGCTGAGCGAAAGGGCTGAGCTATCGAAATAAGTGCGGGTGTGGGGCCTTCTAGCAGATATGCCAAGAAAAGCTTGTTCTCGGGCTGTCGGGCTGTTGGGATATGGTTACCTTAGGTACCTACACTAAAAGGAATACCTGGTAGTGTAGTGAATAGTGCATACCACTAAGCACATAACCGAGGTATGTATATATAAAAAAAGAATTATCTCAACCTTAGACCTTCGGCATCTAGGAACACTGAAAGCCTCCATATATGCCAATAATTCATTAGGAAATGGAGTCAAATCACTTCATCAGCACCATGTAATAAGTCACGAGAAATAATAAATAAGCATGATACGTAGGTGTTATATTATCAACTATGTGACGAGGTGTCATACAGTATCACCCTTTAAACACCTCTCCTCAATAGAATAGCTTCCCACCTGCAAGCGCAACAAGCTCGGGGAAAATCTAGATCACAAGTTAGTTACGTACTAGAAAGTGTATGTGAAGTGTTACTCACGGGTGTTCCAAGACCAGTGACAGGGTCCCATCCCTCTACGGCCGGGAATCCGTCGACGCCGCACCCAACAGCGCTACCGCTTACGATATCAGTCAGTCCCTTGTGTCCCTTCGAGTACAGCCACGGGTTCAAGAAGCCTAGCGGAGGCTTGCCCGTCGAGATGAGGGCGTCGTTCACGAGCGAGATAATGCCACCTGTCAAAGGGCAGCTAGCACTGGTCCCGGAGATCGTACCCTCAGTACCTAATCATATTGTTAGAAACAGGTCAAGTGTGCCACTTAGAAATATACAGAAGAAATTCGTCATCGAGCACATTCGGTACTTCCCAGGCTGGGATCAAATGGTGCTGAAGCCTATGAACGTACCGTTCCAGAAGTATGCAAAGTAAAGGCCTTGGGCTGAGATGTCGGGATATCCCCTGCCCTTCTTGTTGTACAGGCCATCATATAAGCCGTTCAAGTTCTTGACGTACTTGCTGGCCTGCTCCAGTTGGTACGCCGGTGCGGTGAAGTAGTTGCTAAACCCGCCTCCGCTGGTGTAGTTACCGTGTGAGACGCCATCGGGTCCAACGAATGCCGGTCGGTACGCTACGACCTCGGGCTCGAAGTTCTTGGTGGCACCAACCGCTGTGACGTACGGGCAGCTAGGCGGGAACACGGGAAGAAATTGGGTTGTGTTCTTGCCGTCGTTGCTTATGCACTCCCCGTATGACCCGACGCCGCTGTCACCACTGGAGAAGAGCAAGGAAGTACCACGAGCGCCCACTTGGGCAAACTGTTGGCAGACTCGCCGGGCGTACGACTCCGGGACAGTTTGCTCGTCATCGGCGTATGAGGTTGCTGCGCCGTGTTAGTTACCTGCACAGAGACTTAAGCCTACTCTCGAAAGATACGAGGCAAGAAAAATAGGACATACTAGGAGTGCGTTAGTATCATGGGTATAATGCAAACAAAGGAGGATTCCGAGGTAGGTAAATTTCTCACATACCTAATAACCTGTGGGAAAGACTTTTGATCGAGGAGATAGTTTACCCAAACCAGATAGGGCTCGTTGGTATTGGTAGGAGTGCTAGTAGACGGCATGAAAGGCGGGCTGCCACCCGTCGAGTAGCTGATGATAGGAGCTACCGTGGGCGATATGTTAGTGAGATGCTCCTTTCCGGAGGATGAGATTCCGGGTGCTTACTCTTCCAACTGATACCGGCAATGGCCTGAACGTCCAAGTTCGCTTCCTTGGAGGTGCTGGCCTCGATTTCGTCGGGAGTTAAGGCGTAGTCACCGGGCCCGTCCGCGATAGAGATCTGCGGGAAGTCTCGGGCGCTCGAGACGGCTTCCGGTCGGTACTTGGCAAGAAACAGCTCTGCGTCCGTCCGGATAGGATGTTCGCCGAGGAAGTTGTTGAACCCGACCTTGTTCTTGCCGCAAGCATGGGTCTTGTAACCCTTGGTAGAGTAAAGAGTCTGGAAACATTCTGGCGTGACGGAGCTCACGTTGCAGACGGCGTTCAAAGACTCGTTGCTGGGAGGCGTATACTGGGGATCCAGGTACACGGGCGCATCGACATGATCAAACTTCTCAGCACGAGCACGGAAGAAGGAGTTTGTGGGCTGGATCGTGTCGATGCGGTCATGCAGATGAAGCGGAAGAGACCACTTGGGAGCACGAGCAACGAGGCCGCCGTCCTTGTGCTCGTACACGTGATACTCGGTATCCAAGAGGCGCTCAATGTCGCCTACGGGTAGAGACACCATGATCCAATCCTTGGCCGAGCTGTATCCCGAAGGGGTAATGCCATTGATGTCTAGCCACTCGTGGACGAGAGCAAGGGTCTCGTCCGTTGGCTTAACCAGATCCTTCACCTCATCAGCTGAAAGATGCTGGCCGTAGCGGTGGTGGTCCGGATCCGAAACTACACATCTTGGTCAGACCTGTTTTGCTCACTCTGCCTCTCGCAACTTAGAGCGATGCATCTCGTACCTTCGTATAGATGCCTTTCTAGTTCCGCAAAGTTGCTCTGCTTGATTCCAATCTGGAGATCAATTACGTGACCAGCCGGCGCACGGCGGACCCGCTTCCAATCCCTGGGAACATGGTGCGTGTCCTTGACGCGATAGGGAGTCCGCGATCGCACAGGGTTCGCAAAGGCGACCGCAGCGAAGAGCGCCGAAAAGGCAACGACAAAGCCAACCATGATTGCACGCGCTTCAGCCTAGACTTAAGTCTACTCGATCAGGCTGCAAGGGATGAGCTAGGCAAACCAGAATTACAGCTAGGACTGGATGCTTGAGAAGGAAAAGTCTCCTCCAGGAGAGTGTGCTCGTTGCACTACTTTATATGTGCTTACAGGAGGATCGCAGCAGGGAACGCAGCACGCTATCTCGCATATACACAGTGTAAGGTGAGTGTACAGGGGTTGACAGGCTGGCGAACCATGGTCCTGGTCGGCCATACCCAATTGGATCTCGCGCTTACATCAGGCCGGAAATTACATCGATTGCGTTGTGTTATACTACATAAAACTAAGGCAGCATGACGGCGCTGCGGCGTTCGGTCCACGCTATGGCCTATTATTTGCCTCTTCCGCCCGCGCTGTTCACGCCGTTTCCCGACCTTGACGTTTCTGGAAGGTCGGATGCTATCTGCACCCAGGCACGCGAGCCTAGATCGTGCCTGATCTTACCTTGTTTTTGTTTGAGATCATCGCCTATCAACTGAACAATGGATCTTTACGAGGCTGAAATTGGACTAGGTTAGATGTTCGAGAACCATTCGGGCAGTTCGGGTAACAAAGATAGGGCCTCATGACGAAAGCAAACAAAACGGATCAATCTAATACGCATACGCACCTATGACATGCCTAGATGCGAGATAACTAAAATGCATGTCGATCGACATATCCCACGTGGTCCGTGCATCCCGAATACAACTATGGCAACATTCTTTGAATCCCTACCTTATGAGATATGTTCTAAATCCCACCACTGTGTATAAAGCTTACACGCGTTGATCGTAGTGATTTATCTAGGTATCATATAATATCAGCCATGATTCTATTACCCCTTGGAGAATTATCTCTGAACGTCAGATAGGCAAACCACTAGTATCGCCAAGTTATCGCCGCAATGGTTATTTTGGCATAGAAGTCTGTTTCTCGTCGTTAGTAAGACAAGGTAAGAAATAGCAGAACATATTCCGAGCTATAGTTATGTACTCTAGTTGCTAGATTGCCCGAGAGTTATCTGGTTAACAACCGTAAGAAGTTTGATCCGAGTCAGCAGTACCTTCGCAGACCATGGCCAAGTGAGGAAGTGTCAAGGAGCAAACTCAGGGGCTAAGTTAAGTCCAAACTTATGGAAAAGGGCACTTGATAGATTCTCGGAGATTCATAGCCCCTGCATATCTACCTGGAAATATATACGCCGAGAACCTCCTTGGCTTCTCATATATCAGCTTGTAGTAACTATGAGACCATGGATAACACGAATGAATTTCCAATCGTGATAATATGTCCCATGTCTGTCACACCCCCTGCCACGAGGCCAGCCAATCGACGAGGAAATAGCAACGTTGTTATGCGAAGAGCTATGATACTAACAACTACCGAGCTCCAGGTACATATAAGAGGTAAGGATAAAGGCGCCCGTTTTTTTGTCACATCTTTTCTCTCCTACCAACTAGACATGTGGTCTTACCCGGGTAGTAAGACCTTGACATGTCTGCTGTTTACGCAGTTTTCTCTTTTGATTTTGTGCTGCTGGCCCGTACTTGAGAGGCTCTATTCCTTGGATGAGAACTGGAAAACAGAGAGGAAAGCCTGCTTTATTTATATGTGAATTCGAAAGTACCGTATATATACTCGGCGGAGTTCTTCTATATACGGTGTAACTTGGGAGGTATGTACGTATGTGGAATATCATGAGTCATGTTAAATTTATAAATCTCTACGGCCGTAAGTAAAGTTGGTACGCAATTAAATGTCCACGTAACGTACCTTTTAACGATCACTTTCGAATGAAAAGGGAAACTTACTCGGGATAATGAGATAAGTAATCCAATCCTGAGGGGGGAAAAAAAAGAACCTCTCGGATAAATGGGAATTTCAAACCACGAAAAATTTGATCCCGACCCGATTTGAACGGATAACCTTTCGATCTGGAGTCGAACGCGCTACCGTTGCGCCACGAGACCTTGACATCTGTTTGATTTAAATAAAATATATATATAGCATCTTCGATGACTACACTAAAGTAAACCTACATAACATATGAAAATAAAATGTCGCTTTGATAAATATATTGTTCAATAGTTAATGCGTAGAATTACTTTCGGATTATTTTAATTTATTATGATATAGTTAGTGTCAGAAAAGGCGGAAGTTTGGTGAGCTTACTGATTAGGAGCATTGTTTATAAATATACCAATAAGGAAAGGTCTCGATCATAGAGAGAAGAGGGTAGAAAGGTGTTACATAGACTTATACAGGTGCTGAGCTTATCAGTAATCTTGTATTTCCTCGTTCCCCGGTCGTTGTATCTATAGTTCGACGGTTTATGAAGTACTGGTATATACTCTCAAACCTCAGAGTGATAATGTCCGCCGACGAGTACGTGAACTACTCTAACATGACTCTCAGGCAGTCTTAATTTATAAAATAATAACAAACTACCCGCTCACGAGATAGGTAAGTAGTTATCCTACTGTGTACAGCTACCAGTCTATTTGCCCACTCCATGGACACTTGTAACAGTATATTGTAACTTGGGAGTATGTCTCAGATAGGCGATTTGAGCATACATATTTGACTCCGCACCATTATTTGTCTTCACATATGCACCCCAGAAATATTGCAGGTTTCCATCACTAAGTGCACTTTAGCCGCCTTGGTCTTCTTCCCTCCGCACCCTTTTTTTAGAAAGCGAAGCGGCCAGAACTCATAAATCTTGGCATGTCGCCTCCACGAACTCAACTTTACACCTTGAACATTCCGGCAAAAATAGTAGTGTGCCTCGTGGCACCCCTCCCCCATGTCTATGCGCTCGAATCAACAACATGTCGTTGATTGTCATGTTTCGGCAGCTCTTCAGATCGTATGGGTATTACTTGACCCTTGCATGGGGACATTCTAGATCACATTGGGATTAATTGGATGTAGTCGCCTCGGCTCTATAGAAGTGGCGGTGATGGACTTGTATATGAGGCTGTTGGCTGTTGGCTGTTGGTCAAGTCTTCCACCCTAGGGAGCCGATTTCTCTATGCGAAGTGCGCGGTCTCTGTAACAAACCCTTGGAATACGATGAACTCTCTCCTCACCCTCGCTACGCTCCTGGCGGGTGTGAGCCAGACATACGCCCAGACGGCCGTCACTGTCAAGGTAGGCTCCACGTTACAACAAATTGATGGATTCGGTGTTTCGCAGGCATTTGGGCGCGCAGCTGAGTTCAGGGACATGCTGTCCGGGGATCCTCAAAAGCAGGGTCTTGACTACCTGTTCAACACGACCACTGGTGCCGGCCTCACCATAATCCGTAACAGGATTGGCTCGGGCACGACTAGCGATGACAGCATCCTCCCCAAAAGCCCCGGTGGCCCTACCGCAGCTGCCAATTACAGTTTCGACGACAATGACCGAGGCCAGGTCTGGTTCAGCCAACAAGCTATGAACTATGGTGTCAAGACCATCTACGCCGACGCCTGGAGTGCTCCTGGGTATATGAAGTCGAACGGGAACGAGAACAACGGAGGCTACCTCTGTGGAACACCAGGCCACACGTGCTCATCCGGGGACTGGCGTCAAGCCTACGCCAACTTCTTAGTTCAGTACGTGAAGTACTATAGCGAGCGCGGAATTCCCGGTCTGTCCACCCCCTTTTTAGTATCCAACTTTTAGCTGACTTCTTTGCAGTACGTTAAGCGAGCACCCCCTTCCCCTCTCTGTATTCTAGCATTCTAGCCTTAGTTGGGCACTTCCTGCAGATAACCGTTACAAAAACAGGTTAGTAACTGACATGGGCTTACAGGTTACCCAGCTTGGGTTCCTAAACGAGCCCGACTACGTGTAAGTATCACGAGCCTACACAGTAGCCATATCTCATTGACCTTTCTAGGACGAGCTATTCGTCAATGCAATCCGGCGCCAACGAAGCAGCATCCTTCATTCCTATCCTACACGACACGCTTGAGAAAAACGGGTTTGGTAATGTCTCTTTGACTTGTTGTGACGCAAGTAAGTGAAGACTATATGTTCCTTGTTTACTCGTGGCCGTTTGGAAAGATCACAGCTGCTAATATCAACAACGGCAGTGGGCTGGAACTCGCAACGAACCATCACACAGGGCCTCGTCTCGGCAGGGATGGAGCGATACCTCGGATACATCACGTCGCACATGTACACAGGCGACCCGACCTCGGTTATACCCACGAAGCTCAAGGCATGGCAGACTGAAGCAGCCGATCTTCAATCGCGTTGGTGTGCCACCTGGTATGGCAGTGGTGGTCTATGCGAGGGCATGACATGGGCTAACAAGATTCACAATGGCCTCGCCAACGCCAACCTCTCTGCTTATATTTACTGGCAGGGCGTAGAGGTGAACCAGTTCCAAGCCTCCTCTTACCTCGTGGCAAGCGATGGCAAAACATTAACTCCTTCCGGACGTCTCTGGGCCTTTGCCATGTGGTCTCGGTTTGTACGTCCTGGAGCCTATCGTGTCAGCACCACAGGTAGTGTCTCTAGCACTGGTATCACAGCCTTTCAGAATACGGATGGGTCTGTGGTCGTCGTGTTTCTCAACTCGGGTGGTTCTCAACAGAATGTCAAGGTTTCCTTCACCGAGTTCACGCCTGCAGGGGCCGAGGCATTCGTGACGGACAACACCAGATCGGTAGCCCCAGTGACAGCGACATTATCTGACGGTGCGGTTACCGCCTCCATTCCAGCAAGGGGAATGCTGACGGTTAAACTCACCGCTTGAACGATGACCAAATAATGTGTCAGTTACATTAAGCTTATAATCTGGAATAAATCAAAATAAATCAAGCCAGCTGCAGACACAGGCAGGTTTATCGTGATCCATGTAACCGCTGATACTTGCCCACCCATCGCCACGTTCGCCGCGTGATTAGAGCTCCCCCGCGAGTTATTTGGTGGTTGTATTTCAGGAAGCATTCATGCACGTTATCCTCTTCGACATAGCGGCTGTCGGCTCTGAGCGAGAGCAGGAGGTCGACTATCAATTGCGCAGTGGGCGTCTTGGCAAATATAAAAAGAAAAATCCACTTTATATAGATATTATAAAGAGACACGCCGGCGTCGACTAACGGCGAGACTATCTTTGGGTTTTTTATAATAATAACTTATAATAATAATTATTTTTTATTATAATTATATTATATATTTAGTTTTTTAAAAATATATTAAAAATATTTTTAATAAATATTTAATTTAATAAATTTAATTTAAAATTAAATTTAATATTTAAATATAATTAATTATAAAAAATATTTATATTTAATAATATAAATTTTAATTTATAATATTAAAATTTAATTCGTAATTATTAATTATAACGTAATTAAAATAATTAAAAAACTAATTAATTTTTTTATTAAATATATTTATAATTTTTTTATAAATATATATATTATAATTTAATATTTTATAAATATTATATTATTATTTTTATTTTAAATTATTATTTTTATTTTTATTTTATTTTTTAACGTTATTTTTTTTTTTAATTAATAATATTTAATTTTTTTTATAAATATTTATTTTTTATTTTTTAATATTTATTAAATATATAATTTATTTTATAAAAGTTTATTATTTTTTTATATAAAAAAATAATTTCGTATATTATTTTATATATAAATTTTAAAAATTTATTTATAATTTATATAATTAATATTAAAAAGTTATTTTAATATTTAACGATTTAATTTTTTACGTATATAAATTAAATTACGACGTTATTAATAATTTTAAATATTATAAAAATTAAAAAAAAAATAAAAACTTAAAAATAAAAAAAAAATATTTAAATAATTTAAATAATATTTAATTAAAATATAATTAATTTTAAATTAAATAAAATAAATTTAATTTTTTAAAATTTAATATAAATATTTTTTTTAAAAATAAATAAAAAAATCTTTTTTTATAATATAAATTAAATTATAATATATTAATTTTTTTATAAAAAAACTATACATACGTTTTAAAATAAAAAAAACGCTTATATCAAAAAGTTAAAATTTATAAAAAAAATAAATAAATATATAAAATAAAATAATATTATTTTTTTTATAATATTTTTTAAAAATTATTAAATAATAATTTTTATAATTATTAAAAATAAAAAAATATTTTATGTTTTTTATATATAATTTAATATATTTATTAAAATATTTAATTTATTTTATATTATTTTTATTTATTATTTAATTATTATTAAAAAACGTAATATATTAATTTAATAAAAAATTATTATTATAATATTAAAATATAAAATAATTTTTATTTATAATAATAATATATAAAAATATTATAAAATTATTAAAATTAATAATTTAAATAATTATAATTTATTTTTAATTATTAAATTATATTTAATAAAACTAATTATATTTTTTTATATTTATAATAATTATATTAATAATTATAAAATTTATTATAAAATTTATTTTATTAAAATTATAAATATTTTTTTTTAATATATTATATTTTATAATTATATTTTATATAAATATAAATTATTTTTAAAATATATTAAAATTTTTATAAAAAGCTTTTAAATAATTAATTTATTAATTTAAATATATTTAAAATAATAATTATTAATTAATAAAATTTATTATTTATTTTTTTTAATTATTT